>OX579663.1:14446692-14896316 GCA_951230895.1 Carpatolechia fugitivella
CTCTGCTAATCTAACTTAACCTAACCAATTTTGATGAAATTGAGTACAAAGATGAGATGACCAACCCGCACTGAGCCAGCAAGGTCTGATCGTCCCAATTCAGGGTAGGTTCGAGCCTCTCGGTGGGGACGTATAGGAGCTGTTGCTAACACTGAAACCGACGGCGTTTACTCAACAATTCGGGTATTATTGTAGTTGGATGTCAGCGGCCGCGGTTGAGGTTATGTAACTCGAATACTGTTTAAAAACTTTGCAGAGCTAGTTACGAGAAAAATATAACTGAATACACGAGGTTTCATCCGTACAATAACAAAAACGTGATAGCCTTTTGCGTTTTCGGCCAGTTTAGTTTACTTTTGAGGCTCAATTTTAAGCCAACTAAAAATTATTCATAACTTCATTTTACAGTAGTACAGACAGACATGAAAATAAGTACGACAATGTAAAGGTTACAGCGTCAGCTATGCTGTTTTTTAGCCATCACCTCGTTCTCTTCTTAGAATATCTATTTCATGCACCCCACGTTTTTTATTTTAAGTACTACAAGAGTAGTACACCAATAAAAATCTCAATAAAAAATATTTTATACTTTTTAGTGCGTTAAAACGTGTTGTTAAAAAATACTTTTTACTTGATAATTATTATGTCTAAATACTTAAGTCTTTCAGAGCGTCGGTGGTCTAGTGGTTAGGGCCACTGCCTCCCGTCCGGGAGACGCGGGTTCGATCCCCACCACGTACCAATGTGTTTTCGAATTTCGAATTCATATGTATGTTTATTCGACGCTCTTACGGTGAAGGAAAACATCGTGATGAAACCTGCACAGTGCACACTCCTGCGAAGAAATTCAAAGAATGTGTGTGAAGTCGACCAATCCGCACTGGGCCAGCGTGGTCGTCTAAGGCCTAATCACTCTAAATCAGGGTAGGCTCGAGCCCCTCGGCTCTTAAACGGGTCAACCGATTTGGATGCGGTTTTTTTTATTTGAAAGCAGGTTTTCTAGCGATGGTTCTTAGACATGTTTCATCAAAATCGGTTCAGCCGTTTCAAGGTCACCAGCTCTTTTGTTAACTGCGGTAGGGTTTTTAGACGCATAATGTATATTTACTTTTCACTTTTAAACGTACGTGTGACCTAAAATTTGAAAAACTCATGCATGCTATATAACTTTGCATGATGATGGAATTATTGGTCTGATGCTGCAGCCAGGATATCCAGCACTCTTGAAAAAATAATAGCAGATATGTCGTGTTTGGATTCGTTTTGCTCAGTATTTGATTCTATATACATTGCAATGGTGGCAACACGATGAGCTGATGCTGCAGCCAGGATATCCAGCACATTAGTACTCTCTATTAAATACTCTCGAATTTGATAGTGATCCTTTTAGATATAACTGTACTCATATATCATAATTTATTTGTAACAAAGTTTAAAAATTATGAAATCAAAATAAATAAAAAATTTATAAACCCCCGAAGCAAAAAAATCAAAACATTAAAAAGTCAAAAATAATACCTATTGTTGAGCCATCAATTTCAATAAAGTGACGCTATAATGTCACGTCGGGGTACCGCTAAGTTTAAAAAAAAAATATCGTATCAAAGCAAGTTAGTCGGATATGCTAACAAATTAATAGATAGTCAATCAAATGAAGCGTCTGACTTAAGCGGTACCCCGACGCGACATTATAGCGTCATTTCAACGAGCAAACCAAATCGTGCCATCCATCAATTTCTCTTATAAAATTAAAATATATAGATTATAGGTGTTACTTTATCGAATTTGATGGCTCAACAATAGGTATTATTTTTGACTTTTTAATGTTTTGATTTTTTTGCTTCGGGGGTTTTTAAACTTTTATTAGATAATTATTCCATTACATTGAAATGGAAAGATCTATGGAAGAGCTATGGAAAGATCTATGCTTGGTATTTCGCTACGGGATAAAATCCGGAACGAAATCATCCGGCAGAGACCCAAGGTAGTAGATATCGTCCAGAAGTGTAGCGAGGTGAAGTGACAGTGGGTGGCAAAATGTTTTATTATTAGTTACAGTAAGAATCCTTTCGAGTTGGCAACATTACATACAATACAACCAGTTTTATATAATACGCTCCTAATAGAAGGTTTGTCTGTCCAGCACGTCGCAGTCAAAGAAGACACTTGCGGCGTTACCCGTTCTATCCAAAAAACTGCTTTTAAATTAGTCCCACGACACCGGAAACTTTCCGGTACGAGATTTCGAACAATTCGAATTTCGAACACGTCCTGCCGATTATCTTCTTCTTTTTTTAAACTCCGTTAAACTGCTATTTTGTTCCACATAATGCTTTTAGTTTTAGGGAAGTAAAAACTGTGATCAACGTAACGACCACACTTTATTATTCTCTTTGTAATTTTGTAATTATTTTTTTAGAATATCAGCTGCAGTGACGCCACCAATTGAAATAAATCATTTACTTATTGTTAGTGACTTTGATCGAAATTATTATGTGTTTAACGACAATAAAAGGGTTATAAATATATTTTAGTTATTGTTGTATAGTGCTAAATATAATCAATAAGTTATGTAACTGTTAAAAGTGGCCACTTTGTTGTGTCATCAACGGCCCGTTACAGTCCACTGCTGGACTGTGAGCCTCCTCCACTTAAGTGTTTGGTTTTGCCATAATCTCCACGCTTGGCAGGCGGGTTGGAGATCGCAGATTAAAAGGTTACTGTATCAGAGAGCGCTGCTGCCCGTTCCCTGTTCAATGTGTAGTCCCTAAGTCGCCTCTTAAGACACCCACGGGAAGAGTAGGGGTTGGTGACAAATGTATTCTATTCTGCCGTCACCACACGGCTTTGTTGTGTTGTGTCATAATATCTAAATAAATGGTTTTCTTTCTTTCTCTTTCTGATTACAGATAATTTTTCCAAAAACATTTTTTGTCGTCCTCACGAGGCCTATTTCTTTTCTTTGTATTTTAAATGTAATTTGCTTACCTTTAAAACACGACCATGGTTGCTATTAAAGATGTTGTAAAGACTAATCTGTTTTCCTTGCGTTAATTTTTGTTTTGGGCGTGTTTCTATGGCAACCCCGATTTTAATTGACCCTCAAGCTCCCCACTATACTAAACGAGTATTATAGGTAACATTTTCTGCTTTCGACCTTTCCTTTCCTTTCCTTTCCTCTTATGAGCACTCATTTACTAGCTAGCACGCTAAGTAGTGCTATAAGCCTTTAAAAGAGTTCTTTTTACAACTTGAAGATTTTAACATCAAGAAACAAAACGTTTTATGAGTGGTCGGTGACGGTAAACTCTCCTTACATCTGTATAATGATTTATCTAAATAACACACAACGCCTCGGGTGGAATCGACGCTACGAGAACCGAACGCGACGTTACCGGAACTTGATGGTAATGGAATAATAAGATTTTTCGATCCGTGATACTAAATAACTTCTACGCGGAAAAAAAAATCTCAAGAAAAAAATTACCTCTCATACAAACTGGTTAATTACATAAAATTTCAAACGAAAACGTTTTGTGTTATTGAATCACACTTAGCCGTGTGGTGACGGCAGAGTAGAATACATTTGTCACCAACCCCTACTCTTCCCGTGGGTGTCGTAAGAGGCGACTTAGGGACTGCACATTGAACAGGGAACGGGCAGCAGCGCTCTCTGATACAGTAACCTATTATTCTGCGTTCTCCAACCCGCCTGCCAAGCGTGGAGATTATGGCAAACCCCTCCACTTAAGTGGAGGAGGCTCATAGTCCAGCAGTGGACTGTAACGGGCCGTTGATGTTGATGAAATCACACTATCACATCACATCACATTGGTAAATGTGAAAAAATACTTGGATGTTTGTTCCCCCTTCTCGTTTAAAGTTCTCAACGGATTTGGTTGAATAGAGATAGTTCGTAACCTGGATTAACACAAAGGACACATTTTACGGGAAAAATTCTAATTCTAAAAATCTTATACAACGCGAGCGTGGCCGCGGGCGGACCGATAGTTAATAAAACCACGTTGTATATGAATTTTCTTTAGGTACTCTCGAAAGCGTTTGTAATTAATATCGTCCTAAATCTCAATTTGACCGTAACATAGGACGGAGTTACCAATAAAAAACCAGGCGTCCTCGGACGGAGTGAGCAATGCAGTTTTTGCTAACACTGTTACTATGTTAGTGGGGTACCTTCAAATTATGTTTGGAGATTGATCGCTAATATAAAATTGTTAGTCATAATTTTTTTGTCTAATATCTTTCTTAGAAGATGAAACTTCGGTCATCCATTAAAAATATATTTTACTATACCATATTTTATTTTTCTTAAAAGACATTCACCAACAGTGCATATACGTCCCCCCCTAGGCCCCTAGGGGCTCGAGCCTACCCTGATTTAGAGTGATTAGCCTTAGTCGACCATACTGGCCCAGTGCGGGTTGGTCGACTTCACACCCAACCTCTGAATTTCTTCGCAGGAGTGTGCAGGTTTCATCACGATGTTTTCCGTCACCGTAAGAGCGTCGAATAAAAGTACGTATGAATTCGAAATTTGAAAACACATTGGTACGTGGTGGGGATCGAACCCGCGTCTCCTGGACGGGAGGCAGCGGCCCTACGCTCCGACGCTCTTTAAATACATAATTGAAACTATTTTATATGTTAGGATTTATATAATTAACAGAGTATAGTGTGTGTTCCGATGGTTGTTTTATTCCGACACGAGAGATGAAATACTACAGTCGTACAAGAAATTACGTAAGCTACATTCCGATACACTGCAACACGAGAATTTAATAAATGTTTTTTTAAGTAGCTTTGAATAGACTTTTTTTGTTATTATAATAACAAAAATAGCTTATATATATTTTTTTTGTGCTCAGGCAAACCTTTTAGAAAATATGGAAGACATAGGGAAGATACTAATCACAAAAATGATGCCACTGAATCAATACTCTGACAGATCTCAACAGAATTGGTAACATAAGCAACTATTCATAACAATTATTATATAATCAATGTTATAAATCTGAAAATGACGAAGACAGAGCCAAACTTAGTTTTAGAGCCTCAAAATAACCTTACGGAAAATATTATTAAAGAATATTCTAATTGCCGTGACGGTGTGCCGTGCAGCCGTGTGGTGACGGCAGAGTAGAATACATTTGTCACCAACCCCTACTCTCTTCTCCGTGTGGTGACGGCAGAGTAGAATACATTTGTCACCAACCCCTACTCTTCCCGTGGGTGTCGTAAGAGGCGACTTAGGGACTACACGTTGAACAGGGAACGGGCAGCAGCGCTCTCTGATACAGTAACCTTTTAATCTGCGATCTCCAACCCGCCTGCCAAGCGTGGAGATTATGGCAAAACCAAACACTTAAGTGGAGGAGGCTCATAGTCCAGCAGTGGACTGTAACGGGCCGTTGATTTGATTTTATATTCTAATTTATTGACATGAATACTGTTTTTATAGTATTGTATTATATTATATAAAAGAGTGTATAACCTAGATCATAGAAGAAATAATAGTAGCAACCTAGATCAACGAAATAATTTTCAGAGCTAGGCTGGCCGCACACGCTCGGTTTCCTGATCAGGAATTTAGATTCGGAATTCCACGTGGCTAGCGCAAACATCCGTTTTTTTTTGTATCCGCAATTTTTCCGAAACGAACGTCAGGTTTTTTTTCGGTTCGGAAATAGTAAGAACGTGTGCGCCTATTGAACATTTTGTAAGTAAGCGAAGCATTCAGGTTTCCGAATCTGAATTCCTGATCAGGAAACCTAATCAGGAAACCGAGCGTGCGCGTCCAGCCTAGAATTTATTAATTGCGGCCACTTTGTTATATTATACTCAAACTTTGAGCCTTTCTTTTACAAAAAAGAGCTATACGTGCAAAAGTAAGAATACCACCATGGGAGTCATGCAGGGAACATTTCTGTACATTAGGAATACTATCCGTTCCTAGCCTCTACACTTTAGTATTACTTACAGATTTTATAAAAACACGCCATCAGTTTGAAACTGAAACTGAAAAAAATGACAGGGAACGTACTCGAAGGAAAGATTTCCATTCACTCATTACACCCAGATTAATTGTTAAGCATGGTGTAATGAATCAAGTAACTAATCTATAAAATTAAACACTAAAAGAAAGAATCATGCTATATAAAATAAAAATAATAAAATAATAATCATTCTCATTATCAACTTAACCGACGCCTCCTTTTTCCCTAAATGCGTCCCTGTTAAAGGTGCGTAAGCGCACCAAGTGTCCGTAGTTGGTACGGCCAGGCACAGCGCAACAAAAACTCGTGACGTTTACCTTTGTTTATAGGTACTTCAAGAATCCACGTTACTACAGATATATTATTATCATGGATCTATTGTGAAGACTACCTCCTCTTATATGTATGTAGGGTCTGTTCTGTAAGGTGTTCTAGTGTCTAGGGCCGCTGCCTCCCGTCCGAGAGACGCGGGTTCGATCCCCACCACGTAAATACACGTAATATTTCGAATTCATATGTACATTTATTCGTCGCTCTTACGGTGAAGGAAAACATCGTGATTAAAAAAAATATATTTTATGTCCTAAGGTCTATTATACGATAAATGATTACTTAGATGATAAAAACGTCTGGTCAACTGTTGTTCCAAATCAGCGGAGTAGATTGTAAATTATGACTCATGTATGATTCTTTATATATTTAAAAGAAAAGTACAAAAGATACAATTCCTGTGGAGTTTCTTCTGGCCGTTCTTCTCCACAGAGGGCGTACACTGGTACGTGATAGCTTTGACATCGAAAAATGATTTGTAAAAATCTTAATCCGAATAAAATAATTTTGACTATTGACTTTTGAACCTGCACTCTTGCGAAGATTCTAAGGCTGTGTGTGAAGTCGACCAACCTGCACTGGGCCAGCGTGGTCGACTAAGGCTTAATTGCTTTAATCAGAGTAGGCTCGAGCCCCTCGGTGAAATATGAAATAAATTGTCTTCATTTTGTAAGTAAAATACGAACTTTTTCCCCGACCTATTATTATAAGTGTGAAAATATTTGAATATAAACACTGTTAGGTCTTCGCGGTTGTTAATATTAATAAAACACATATCTACCGGATTATATCCATGCCGTGTTCATGACTATTGCGTAGTCGAAATATCGGTAAGCTCATTAAAAAGCTTATTTTAAACCAAAATCGTGGTAATAACCCGGTAGATATGTGTGTTATTAATATATTTGGATGTTTAGATGTTTGGCCTTCACGCTTAAAGTACTCAACAGATTTGGATGGGAATGGAGATAGTTTTTAACCTGAATTAACACATAGGATACTAGCAGAATAAGCCAGTATTTTAGCAGAGTAAGTTTTGAAAATTTATTTTTTTTTATTTACGGGAATAAGTCTTATTCCCACGGGAAAATCTTATATAACGCGAGCGTAGCCGCAGCTGGACTGCTAGTAAAAAATATAAGTGCAGCAGCAAGCAATTTTAATGTTATATAAATTGATTAAGTTAAATATTCTATCTAGGCGACAAGATGAGCAAACTTGTTTACTTCCATTGCATCGGTTAAGTACTGGTTCTATTCTAACTTACATAAGGCTGTTCTTGACTTCTGAGTTAGTTGATGAACTGGTACACTCACAGAGAAAAACCGTTTTAAAACAAACAATATTACTCTTATCTTCATCAATCACAGTAAGAAGAAACTCGTAGAACTCGCTACGCAACTGCTACGAGCTCTACGACACAGTGCTACGGCGTAGCAAGGATCAGTTTAGGTTGATCGTATTTGTTACAAACATTATCACAGTTTTCATCTTTATTAAACACATTAAAAAAACCTCGTAGAGTTCGCAATGCTACTGCTACGATCGCTACGCCACAGTGCTACGGCGTAGCAAGGATCAGTATTTAACTCGGCTCGTTTGTTAGCTTCGAAAAAAAAAAATTTTAATTAATCGTTTTTATAAATAGACCTTTAGTTACGAATTGACTTCCCATACAAGTAAGTTAAGGTAAGCCGTGTGGTGACGGCAGAGTAGAGTACATTTGCCACCAACCCCTACTCTTCCCGTGGGTGTCGTAAGAGGCGACTTAAGGGCATCACACACGGCAGCTATAATGTATATTATAGCATGAGGCAGCCAGCTCTCTCGTCGCCATTCACTTTCACGCAAAGCGGGGGTCAAACAAAATGGCGAATCAATCAGTGACCGGCCATTCTGCTTGACCCCCGCTTTGCGTGAAAGTGAATGGCGACGAGAGAGCTGGCTGCCTCGTGCTATAATATATATTATAGCTGCCGTGTGTGATGCCCCTTAGAGACTACACATTGAACAGGGAACGGGCAGCAGCGCTCTCTGATACAGTAACCTTTTAATCTGCGGTCTCCAACCCGCCTGCCGAGCGTGGAGATTATGGAAAAACCCTCCATTTAAGTGGAGGAGGCTCATAGTCCAGCAGTGGACTGTAACGGGCCGTTGATGTTGATGATGACAGGTTAGTTGGCAGGCGCCTGCTAAACTGAGTGTTCCGGGTTCGATCGGGTCATTCGTGCAAATATTTTTATAATGACCTAGATGAATAATAAAATATTAAGGTGCCACCATGTCAACGAACAAAGCTGATTCGCCCAGACGCTTTTTTGATAAAGAGGAATAGTTTTTTTTAAATGCCCCGATAAGTTGTTAATTTGTGCTATATAATTAAATTTTTTATTAAATGATACATATTATAATAGAACGGAAGTACATGTAAATATAAAATGATGAAAGCTTTTTTGACAGGTTCTCAATGTGCTATAAAAGTTGTAGAGTCGCAACTTTTATAGCACATTGAGCAGCTGTCCAAAAAGCTTACATCTTTTATATTTATTTCCGGGCACTTCCTATCACTTTTCCATGCACTTGTACCGCGCAAGCGTGAGCGTTTCAAGGTCAAACAAAGTATGCAGCACAATCACGACTCGATACTCACAACGAAAATGACATAACTGACAGTCGCTTCAATAGTTTATCAACCTTATATACGATACGTAGAGCTCCTATTCCTCTGCATTTCTTTTGTTTCCTAACAAAATATAGAAGTTAGTATAATCATTTAAATTGTTATGTTCGTGTCTGTACATATTTTAATAACTCGTATAAACGTTATATCAGCACGCATAACGTCCCCATTGAGGGGCTAGGCCCTCAGAGGAAATAAAAGACGATCGCTTCGCTCCCTCGAGGCGACGCGCGTCAGAAATCTTTGGCTAGGCCACACATTAAATTAGGGCTAAACCTCATTAAACACGCTGGCCCAGTGTGGATTTGCTGACTTCAAACACAACCTTTGAATTTCTTCGCAGGCGTGTGCAGGTTTCTTTGCGACCTATGGAGCTTTCCCCCGTGAACGGTCCTACGCTACTTGCATCCACAATTTATTGTAAAATAATTATTTTGTCGTACGATAGCGAGTCAGTAAAATCCTTTTACGGTGAAGGAAAACGTCGCTAAGAAACCTGCACACGCCTGCGAAGGCATTCAAAGGTTGTGTTTGAAGCCTGTGAACGGTCCTACTAATCCTCCCCCGTGGGAGGCCGTGGACGTCTTCCAGCTGAGATGATGATGATGAATAATTTGTTGTAACAAGGCGTGAACAGAAACGTTGAAAGGAGAAAACAAAGGTGAAAGTTCCATAAACAAGTGTACAGGTTTCCTCACGATATTTTTCTTAATCGTACATAAGAGCCTCGAATAAACGTACAATTATAATTAGCCTGAGGTGTCCCACTGTATGGCGAAGGCCTTCCTCGCCTCCTTCCACTTATCCCGATCCTGGGCCAATCTTTCCCACTCGCCACAGGCAACGAGCTCGTCTCGCCACCTCTTGTTGGGCCGACCACGACATTTATAATGCTAATGTGTAAATAAAATTCGTGGAAATATGCGACTCGGAAACACGCTGCAACTAAATAATGCGTTCGCGAAATTCTTCTAACAATAATCCTCGCTGCGTTCTGGGGCACCCAATTAGTCTTTTAATGAATTCAAAATTCAAAACCGCGTGGTTCGTTCAATTACAGCTGTGTCTACCGGACGGAAGATAGCCGTCTAGCTACTACACTGCCCAAGTATATTGATTGATATTTAATAGCGCTCTGCTTTTTTCCCATCAAAAATACATAATTTGCGTGATCAAAATCTAATTAAGATCTATCTGCAACCTCCGTATCAATAAATTCGTTAGCTATTAAGTGTTGTTGTGCCTACAAACGTAATATCATTGAAGTTAACAATATTTTAACGACCAAGGGCGGGTAGCACAGTCATTAACAGCCTCTACTACAAACCAGTCTTAACAGGGGTTTTGATATTAGAGATAATTGTTTTTTTATCTTATATTTATTATTATTAAGTAATTAAAAACTTTTGATAATTTCTCTTTTTATAATCAGTAAAGTTAAACAAAACCATAAAGACCCTGCGATTCTATTGCTCTCGTTACCTACGCCATTAATGTTTTTTGTGCCATTTTAAATGGTTTTCCAATACGCACTAGCAATCGATTTTATAAATTATTATTGCCCTTGAAATCATGGAATTTTTGGTTGTAACGGTTTACCTCAGAAAAATGTAGGCCCCTAATTTGTTTTGTATCTACTTTTGACTTCGTTTTGTGGTTTGTTTATTTCATTTCATGTTTGTTTATGTCATTTTTACATCGACCAACCCGCACTGGGCCAGCGTGGTCGACTAAGGCCTGATCGCCCTAGTTCATGGCAGGCTCGAGCCCCTCGGTGGGGACGTATATGAGCTAGGTCTGGCTAGATATGTTTTTAGCAATGCTGTCTGGTTGCTTGGAAGAGATTGCTACTTTTTGAAATATTGTTTGTTTTTGTGTTTATGTGCAATTAAGTATTATTTTCTTTTTTTCATTTTGTCCTGTCCAGGAATGTAGCAAGCTGAAGTGGCAGTGGGCTCGGCCACGTCTGTCGCAGAACCGATAAGCGTTGGAGCAGACGGGCTCTCGAATGGAGACCGCGTCTCGGGAAACGTAGCGTGGGACGCCCCCCTGCCAGGTGGACTGATGACCTGAGGTAGGTCGCTGGTGGTGGCTGGATGAGGAAAGCGGTTGATCATGCGCTTTGGCGTACCCTTGGGGAGGCCTACGTCCAGCAGTGGACTACAATAGGCTGATTGATTTGTCCTGTCCTGACGTACGGTATAGATATTATTAACATTCTCTTTTTTTGTCGGCAAGCCCGCACTGGGCTAGCGTGGTCGACTAAGGCCTGATCGCCTATTTCAAAGTAGGTAGGCTTGAACCCCTCAGTGTGTCGTATATAATATAAGCTATTGATAACTTTATAACCTTGGGGCTAACGTCATGGTAGTGAAATCTTTGCCTGCAGCTTTATTTATCTCTGCTGTACATAATATAATACACTACAACACGCGATCACGTGCTAACTGCGGCACGATCGCTCGTTATTTTGATCGCTAGTTGCGGTATGTGGCTTTGCATAGGTTCACTACGAAAAACGTGCTACTGAAATGAGGCATCAAAGAGGAAAGTCCTATAGGGGGGTCCAATAGGGGGACCTATTGTCCCCCTTTTGTAAAAAGTGATATGTCTGTGGATAGTACCACCTCAGAAATGCCACCATTAATTCAAAGCCAGCTATGACTATGCAAGCCCAGATCCTTGAATATAACGCTCTCTCTGCGCTGCATTTGAATTTCCATAAAATACAATCTTGATCATTGAAGGAATAAAGTAGTTTTTCGACATCCAAGTTTTTAAAGTAAGATTCAACGTGAAGAACTCTTTCTTGACCTGACTGAAGATCATGGGGAGCTGTTGGATATAGGCATCTCTCCATGGGACAACCGTTTGTCTAGCAGTGGACGTCTACAAGATGATGATGACGTTCTTACAAGACAAGAGTCAATTGGTATCTTGAGGTAAAGGCCAGTTTATATTTTGACAAGTACAGTTGCGAGTTACGAGGGTTGCAAGTGCGAGTGGCAAGTACAGTTGTCAAAACAAAAGTGTCATGTTTTCCTGTTGTCAAAAAGCATATTATTTCCTGTTGCCAAGGAAACACTCGCACTTACAATCGGTAACTTGCGAGTTAAATTGGCCGATTAAGTTAACTCGCAACTTGCTACTTGTCGAAGTGTAAATCGGCCTTAATAGGTATTTTACCGTTGACTGTTTTCCACAAGTTGTAAATTCAGAATAACACAAACCAACCAAATAATTTACAAAAAAAAATTGTTAGTTTCCAGAGGTAAACCGCAAAACTCAGTCAGTCATGCAAATTAACCACCTCGTTATATTATTATTTAACTAGCTGTTCGCCCGCGTCTATTCCCGTCTTGTTTTAATTTTTCCCACTGGAAAAGCCGATTTACACTTCGACAAGTAGCAAGTGCAAGTGGCAAGTCAACTTAATCGATCAACTTGCAACTAAAAATAGAAGTCCGGTCTACTTTTTTGCAAGTGCGAGTGTTTCCTTGGCAACAGGAAAAAATATGCTTTTTGACAACAGGAAGACGTGAATTTTGTTTTGAAAACTGTACTTGCAACTCGCACTTGCAACTCGCGCTTGCAACTTGCACTTGCACTTGTCGAAGTATAAACTGACCTGAAATAAGATTTTTTATCGAGTAAAAAATCGCATTTATTCACTGTTTCTTTAGTGCATAGTGCAGCATTACTGCAGGTTTTTTAATAACCTTTTTGGTATGATTCTTTTTTCTTTTGGCCGGTTTTTATGTCACTTTTTCAAATTTTAAATTTTCTTGGTTTAACCTTTTTCTAAATGGTCTATTGTTTTCCGAATTGTCATCGGGTGATAAGAGAAACGAAATTTCTTGAATACGTGAATCATTAGATTATGTTAGTAAATATTGATTGAAGAGTCTCGTGATCATAGGAGGATTCCGTATTGTGCCATAAGCCTTGGCAATAAGCCTTGGAATACCATAAATATTAGGAGCCCGTTTGGACTAGCCGGGTAAGTCTTGTGTTGTCTTCCTCCTGGTTTTTATCGATGCACTTTTCTCTTTCCTTGTCTTGGTTGGATGGCGGTTATTTCTTTGTCAATCTTTACAGTGTATTTCCGGCTTCTGCGAGGACGCCACACACACGAGGGTCCCTCCGTGCTTTCCACGATTTCTTTCTGTGGTTCCGGACACCTGAGGCCACCAGGCATTGGACGAGCCCGGATTCCCGTGTTGTGTGCGTCCGCACACGTACCAGCTAAGTGCCGCATACCCGCGCACCGGCGTTGGAGTCCCCCCTGGAATACTGCCCATCTGGCAGATTTTTTAACCTGTTTTTGTATCTGTTGGATGTAATTTTTGTATACGGATTTTGCCAAATTTTATTTACCGTTAAAATTCTTTTCTAAATTCTAAAAGCCTTTTTAGAATTTAGATTATATATATATATAATTTAGATACGGATTTTGCCAAATTTTATTTACCGTTAAAATTATTTTCTAAGTTCTAAAAAGACCCTTTAGGTTTCTCTGGCCCTCCCTTTTTTGGTTCCCGTTTGGCTATACTCTCCCGGGGAACTCCGCGGTTTTTACACCTTCCTGCATCGATACTGTAGCGGCTGTAGCCTCCTTGGCTACAACTCGCTACTTTAAATACAAAAGACACTTTTATAACACGATACTTTATTTGTAACTTAAACGTACTGTTTATAACTTTAGCACTAGAAATAATACTATGGTCCGCACTCGACGGCGGACGGCAGATGAGTACGTCAAACTTCGACGGCCCCAGCCCGTCTGAAGTTTCTATCGTTCTCTTTCTAAACTGAATAGTTAAAAAGAGAACGAATATATTGCAAAAAGAATACTATCGCCAGTATCAAACTACATAGCACTCGGACCAACGAGGCCCGATGCTACAACTACCCCCGGTCTCCACCACTGTAGAAAAACATACAAACAATTCGTAAAAACTAGTGACAAAAATGCATTTATGTTTTATTTTATATTATGCAGGTCACCTAAGCATAACCCCAAAAGAAATTACCTACCTCAATACAATAAAAGGGAATTCAATAAAATATAAAAATAAATACGTAAACATCTGTTTACAAAAGTGACAGACCAAGACATGACACTTTATCTTTGACGAAACGGATCGCCATTTTACTCCAAGAAGTATTTATAACAGACTAAACATTCAAATAGTTGAACTGTCAAGAATTAAACAAAGAAAATATCTGCCATTTTTGAAACTGACAATGGAAAATTATAAATAAAATATTAGCTGGGATAAAATCAAAATAACTTGGAACTTTCCTCTTTGTGTCTGCGACCCTGCTGACGATGTCATCAATCGCCTCCCGGCCACCTCGTCCGTGCGTTTATACTCAATAAATCAATAATAAAAATACTCTGCGGGGTACTCGCTGGGAATACTCCTCCCTCTCGACGAGCTCCATCACACGACGCTCATCATCATCATCCAGACGGGGTGCCATAAGCCCTCTCGGCGGGGTGAACTGTTGCAGTCCATCTCTTCTTTCTCCAGACATTGCTCAGTGAAGAAACTACGGCATAATCTCCAAAACAGCTTCTGGCTCACTAGCCAGCGCAGCATCAACAGCAGCAACAACAGCTTCTTTTATTATATTTTCCTTGACGCTCTTCATTTGTTTTACTCTTCATTACATCATATTCTATTCACGTTATTTGAAAAACAGCGGAGATCTGTAGCACATTTTAACCACTTTTTATAAACTCCTTATTTGCTTTTACAAAGCCCACAGCCCCGGGCAGGGCTCGCCCGTGGGCTAGGCCCACTAAAAACAACCTGCCACGACGGCGGACGGAGAGTGAGTACGTCAAACTTCGACGGCCCCAGCCCGTCTGAAGTTTCTATCGTTCTCTTTCTAAACTGAATAGTTAAAAAGAGAACGAATATATTGCAAAAAGAATACTATCGCCAGTATCAAACTACATAGCACTCGGACCAACGAGGCCCGATGCTACAATACACTCTCAACACAACACTAGTTCACCAACACTATATCGACGGAGTCCCCTCAGGACCCGACTCTCGGCTCATCTTTTTGATACTTTGGCAATATCTAGGCCCTTTTAAATCTCAATTATACTGTTCGGTCAAATTTAACTAAATCTTTCTTTGTTCTCCTAAATTTCACGTTTCGCCTGTGGTTGTCAACCACAGGTTAGCTAGCTTCTTTTTTTAAACGCTACAAAAGGTACTATAGATAGTTCAGTGATCTAAAGTATTTTCGTTATTTCTTTTCATGGTTCATTTCAGTGAAGCCATTGGTGGATCAATAATAAATAAAATAAAATAAATAAATATGTGGGGACATCTTCACACACGGCCATCTAATCCCAAACTAAGCAGAGCTTGTACTATGGGTGTCAGACAACTGATATACATTACATAAATAGATAAATACATACTTATATAGATAAACAACAACCAGACACAAGGCAAACATAAGTGCTCATCACACGAGTGTTTACCTTGGGCGGGATTCGAACCCGCGACCCTGTGCGTCGGAGGGAGATACACCTGGGCTACGAGCTGTCAAAAAAATAATACGGACCAGGGATTGTGGGGTCGGTCACGGATCTTACATACAACCCACACAATAAGCTTGCAAAATTTTAATAGATCTGTAGCTTTGTAACTGCGTCATGTAGAGACGAACATTCAAACACAGTTTCGTATTTTTATAATATTTCTTAGTATGATGCACTTAAAGAATCATAATCGTTATCATAATTACAATCAGCTGTAGATGCAATCTAGGCCCAGCATGTTTTGTTGCGTAATTCATAGGTACTTAGTGCACTGTACGCGCCTTGAACTGAAATGCAACCAGGTCGAACGAAGCTACGTGCGGTACATTAAAAGGGTAATTTAAATTGGTTTTAATTTTAAATACATTTTTTAAATTTAATGTATGAGTCCACTGGTTGTGCATGCTTTGGTTACGTGTATCCCCAACTGAATTATGGTGTAATATTTTGGGGTAACGAAAACATGACGTAAATAGTGTTTGGTTAGTAACATTGTTATGTAATTTGTTTAAGATCACTGTTTGTTTTCCGAATAAAATAAAATAAATAAATAAATAAACTCAGTAAATGCACAATCAGCATTCATACTTCAGAAGAAATGTATAAGGACCATCTATAACATGCACTTCACTGAGTCCCTTAGAACAGTATTTATCGAAAAAAAGATTTTAACTTTGACATGTATTTATATATTGGAAATTTTTATTTTTGTTAAGAATAATAATGACTATTTTATAAAGATCAGTGACATAAAAAGAAATTTGCGTAATGTATATAAATACGACTACTTTAACCAAAAAAATAAATGCGACATTTATCGTAAAAGAGTTCTTGCTTCTGGAGTAAAAGTTCTTAACCATTTACCGCACTGCCTGAAATCTCTAGATGGATATAAATTTAAGACTAAACCAAAGCAGTGGCTTCTAAGTAAAGGGTTCGATAATTTGCATGAATTTTATGACTCAAATTGGAATGCTGTTTAGATTATATAGTAGTATACGTTATTTAACTTGTTTGTACCTTACATTGTACATCCGAAATGGACAGACTGTTGGCTCTTATGTTTAAAATTAACAACTTATGTACACAGTTTGACAATAAATACTATTCTATTCTATTCACTAACAGCCTATAGGAACTTCATAGGACTCACGTAGCATCTAAACTTTGAATTCGTCCATATCATCAACGGCTCATATACGTCCCCACCGAGGGGCTCCAGCCTACCCTGAAGTAGGGTAATCAGGCCATAGTCGACCACGCTGACCCAGTGCGGGTTGGTCGACTTCGCACACACAACCTTTGAATTTCTGCGCAGAAGTATGCAGGTTTCATCACGATGTTTTCCTTCACCACAAGAGCTTCGAATAAACGTACAAAGCCAGGTGGACTGATGACCTTCTTCAGGTCATCAGTCCACCTGGCAGGCAGGGGGGCGTCCCACACTATGTCAAGTCAAAGTCAAAATTATTTATTTCCATAGGATGTTATTACATCACTTAGATCCGACATTACATTTTTTGGGTGAGTTCACCAACACAATGGCGGAATCTGTGGAGAAGATCTCACCGAAAAAACTCCACAGTCGTCGCATCTTTTGCATTTCTTTTTTTAAATAAAATATTGTCAATTACAAAATTAATGATTATTATATGTATATCGAAAAAGCCTGCTACTCAAACAATCTATTCCCATGGACATCTGTCCTCTAAGTAATCAGATATGCTATAGTAATCTTTTTTACGTTTCCCGAGACGTGGTCTCGAATTACTAATCTAAAGCTTATCATACTAGTATAATGCTCGTAATAGTTGTCCATGTCTGTGTCATACTAAGGTAGTTTTAATTTTGTTATGTATTTGTCTGCAGTATCATATAAAGCTATATCTATCTAACTGTCATAATTTTAGGAAATAACACTTATAAGAAAACAAAACATAGATGAAATTTTGACGGCTCCGTAGCCCAGGTGGTAGTGTATCTGCCTCCGACGCACAGGGTCGCGGGTTCGAATCCCGCCCAGGGCAAACATTTGTATGATGAGCACTTGTGTTTGCCTTGTGTCTGGTTGTTGTTTATCTATATAAGTATGTATTTATCTATTTATGTAATGTATATCAGTTGTCTGGTACCCATAGTACAAGCTATGCTTAGTTTGGGATCAGATGGCCGTGTGTGAAGATGTCCCCACATATTTATATTTATATGTATTTATAGATCATCCCAGGTGTGTGTGAGGGTCTGTCTTTTGTCCACTACTTCATGGAGAGGTTGTACGTCCTTTGCCTTATATTAAATAGAGAGCAATGTATGGTTTCTAAAAAAATATTCACATCGTTCAAATAGTAGAACAGAATATCAGGCAATGTAACTAATACAGTAACTTTTGACTTACCTCTGCCCAAGGGTGTTGCCAAGGGGGGCAGAAGGGTCAGTTGTCTCCCTAGAGATAAAAAAAAGCAAAACAACCAAAGTTCTAAGTTCTAAGTGCTGTCCAATCGTTAAACTCGAATTAATTCTCACTAATAGATTATTATTATTACAGATTACGTCTGTTAACTTTTTTCGCTTTATATACGAGTATTATTAGAATTCACTAATAGGGGATCGGACTGTTTCTATATTTACCATATTTTATGAATTATTTTTAAAATATTGATTAGTAGCAGACGATTCGCGAAGAAAATAAACAGAATCGGTTGAAAAACTAATTTAAAGTCATTTTTTAAAGCTTCAATATGTCTGTCTCTTTATAAAAAGGATTTTTTTATGGAGATTATATGGCGTTACTAACAAATGGCATCACAAGTGGGTATGTGCCTCTCTGTCTAATCTTGAATTTCAAACCTTTATAACTCGGTCAATTTTAAAGATAGAGCAAAAATTCTTTTAGTTTTCGATAGCAGAAACTAAGAAGGTTGGATTTATAAAAAAAAAAAACATTTTTCAAACGATTCTATTGTTTTCTTTGCGAATCATCTGCTACTAATCTATATTTTAAAAATAATTAATATTATGTGGTAAATTCATAAAATATGGTGGACAGTCCGATCCCCTATTCGTACCATTCCCATCCTCCATGTATCAACTAAAAAAAAAACATTTCTGAATATAGAAATTATAATATGAAAAGGAACTACTAGCCCGAACGTTTTGTTGTACGTTATTCAGGCCAAAATAACGTAGAATAACTGACAAGCCGTCATTCTGCTGGATGTGGGCAAGAGAATTATAAGAAAACCTAAAGAAACATGTCTGATGTGTCATAATATTTGATATGCTTACTTATTTACTTGGAAAATATTTAAATGCTCGTACCATTGATGTACAGGGTTACTCCCTGAGGGCACCGTTCCGGAGGCCCACGATTTCATTCTTTTTTCAAAAAAGTCTATTAAAAGTCGATCTCGCTTAAAAGTACTATCAGCAGAAAAAATACATTCTGAGACTCGTACCTATATTTATTTACTTGAAAAATATGTTCTGTTGTCAAGTATTTTTTTATTGCCAAATTTACCAATGCACCCACAATGCCTGTATCGTGGGTACAAATAACATTTTTACATTTAAGCGTGGCGCAAAATAATATTTAAAAAAAAATGTTTAAAATATGTAACTTTAAAACGAATAAAGTAAATACCAAACTTTAGTTCTTCTTCTTCTTCATCGTGTAGGTCGACAACCGACCTCACAAACCCTGGTATCAGTGTTATAGAGCCGCCAAATGCCACTACATGGCTCGTGTAACCAGCCAGTAGCCAGGACCAACGGCTTAACTTGCCTTCCGAAGCGCGGAATCATTTTTCTTATCAGACAATCAGGAGGTTAGCCTGCAATGTTAGGACCAAACTGGAGAAAATCTTACAATTCATTTGTTATTAGATCTCACTTGGAAATTTTAAGCGAATAAAAGTCTAACATTGTACGTCGCACAAACTCTCCATCAGGTAAAACTTAAATATTATGGTGAAAAATAAGGGTTGTCAAACAACCTGGATACAAGCTATTTGGGCCGGAAACTTCGCGGATCTCCAGACATCTGTTCTTGTGTTTACACTGTCCAGAGCACAGAGCACGGAACTTTCAGATCAGATAGATATGGCAACCGGGCAAAAGTTCCTGCACAGATTAGATTTGGGAAAAATATTCTTCCGGAGAGGTAATGAGGAGTTTTTGACAGCTCCTTAAAAAATAAAAATAATAGTTCTAATTAGGACGATAGATGACGCCAGGTGTACTTCGAGGATTCTTTTTTTTTTCTTTGATGGCCCTGGGTGACTCGCCGGATTTCTTCGAATCCACGAATCGTCAACGCCATCTACAGAAGTTTTATGAACTATTTTTTTTTAATTGGCTGTCGGAAGATCCCCCTTTAACTTCAACAATAGATAAAAAACCATGACCAAATTCAATACATAGCGAAGCAAACTAAAAACATAAAAAATGCTTGGTATTTTTATTAATAGAGTTATTATGATCGGATCGGACACTGGGAGACAGTACGCCTACCACCCCACACTGGGCCAGCCTAGTCGACCAAGACCTGATCATAGTGACCATCCTAATTAGAAGGGGGGAATCTCCGGGTTCCCTTCATGCGGAGTGGTACCCCCTTCTGTCTGGGGTGAATCGGCTAGGACGCTCCGGCAAGCGCTTACCTGGAGCGGTGGGAGAGGATACGTGTGGGGGCAGAACTCGTCCGGGGAGAGCGAGGGAACAGGGAGAAATGTCCGATGCACCGCGAGTCCGAAGGGCGACAACCGAACTGGGAATTAGGGGTGAAATAGTTCTACACACAGAGCAGGTCACCCGTCTGCGCTCCGTCGCAGGCGTCCCCCATAAGACATACATACATCCTAATTAGGAGGTAGGTTCGAGCCTGGTGGAGAACAGTTGTTGATGTTGAAGCAGTTCACCGACAGCGCTCGACGCCAGCCGACCACTTGTGAACTCTTTTCATCAAGGAAGGTTTCGCGATCTGGCTAGACTCTGGTCATGGATCCAAAAGTGAGACCTTTCTTTTTTTATTTATTTACTGGGACATTCTGAAAACAGGCTTATTTGGTGAAGCGTTTATCTGGCTATTAGACAAACAATGGCCTCGATTCGGGATGTCATGCTCTAATTCTAATTTTAAAATCCAGCTATCCTCTTCGTTTTTACGACCAATGACAGAGAGGTGATGAACGAATGATATTAATTTGAACGAATGATAACTTAAAATAAGGGCATAGCTGTCAGTTTAAGAGATTTTTAAGTCGCATGTTTTAAGTGCTCTCTAAAATTGTGCAATCGACACGGCCATAAGGTTCAAATTCGATGTTTGACAGCTCTAATATTAGGATGGCCATCTCCTGTCCCTTTTCAATCTTTAAAAGGTAAAAAGGACGAGCTAACTTAAATTAAGGATTAGAGTGTGATATCCCGAATCGAGGCCAATGTCTACACAATATCTATCCACCCACTTATCCAGAAACCTCAAGCCGCCCCGCCATAACACCACTTTGGTAGTAAAATCGATCTGTCCCCGGGGATTCCGATTCGTAGTCACACCAAGTTGTCATACCATGTTACAAACAGGTTTTTATTTCTTGTTTGTCACATTACTGATTTTTCTACACCAATTATTGCATTTATTTTCTAACTAGTGCTGTCCTAGTTATACTTCTGAAGAAGTTATACAGTTTGTTAAATTAAAGGAAAACATTCAAATTATGTATTAGCTTATATTTTCAACGCAATGTTTCAAGAAAATGTCCTAATGATATTTCACCATTTCAAAGTTTTAATTGGCAGAAAATTATAAAATTTACTTTTCTTCAGAAAACTCTGAATTCAAAATTGAGACACTTCTACAGAAAAATAAAAAAATCTTCCAAGTTCTATGTACCCATACATTATAAGACATGAGATCTACCACTATTTGATCCCTCGACCCGTTTAGGGACCTCCCGGGTTGTCCGGGGTTCCGGGGATTATGGACGATAAAAATGACAAACAACAGCCGTGACGCGGGTAATGCGAATGTGATGACTGTACATCACGTGATATTAGAGCAGTACAGTCGACGGCACGTCAAGAGTAATTTTGATAATCAGTAGAGATAGAGTACATCAACAGCTCATATACGTCCCCACCGAGGGGCTCGAGCCTACCCTGAATTAGGGCGATCAGGCCATAGTCGACCACGCTGGCCCAGTGCGGGTTGGTCGATTTCACACACAACCTTTGAATTTCTTCGCAGGGTGTGCAGGTTTCATCACGATGTTTTCCTTCACCGTAAGAGCGTCGAATAAACATACGTCCGCTGCGTCCCGGACAGGAGGCACGGACTGGTCGAAATAGTGACTTCAATGGTTAATTTAAATAACCTGTTTTGGTTTGTATAATGTAGGTTTAGTAACCAGCAGTTTCCATGCCTTAACATACAATGCATCTTTTGCTACCAATAAATATAATAAAACAACTACTTATATTAACTTTTCCTAAGCTATTGGTAGGACCCCTGCCAGCTGAACTCGGGGTCGCAGATTCAATTCCTGTCCTGTCCTGGATATTATCTAGCTAAATAATTATGCAATGAAGCCTTATTTCCTTTTTGGTCACGGCATGATTGCAAGAAGGTTCTTATGAAATAAAAATTTAAGAAAATTGCGCATAAAATTTTAAAATTTAACGACCACATTATTATTTACTTTTCTAATGTAACCTTAGAAACATAACTGTCAATCGTTAAACAGTTTAATCGTTAAGACAGGACAACGTCTGTCGAGTCAGCTAGTTTTCTTATAATATAATATTACATTAATGTATGTATACTTCAGTCGCATAATAATAACGACCATTTAAAACATCTCAACTCAAACAGAAAAAAATTAACACCTAAATATAGCAGCCGACACGACCTGCGCGTGACATTCACTAAAAATGGCGGATCATCCATCATTAACGGGCTTACTTACGTCTATACTCCATTTATTAAAATTTTACCCGTTAACTACAAAAAACTACAGATACGGGTGTTAAGAGGTTTGTGAAGCTGTAAATTTTCATACAAAGAACGATAAAATTTTCACAATTTTTGGATATTTTGTAGATATCATGAAAATCAAGGCTTGTACCTAGACTTGTAGTTACGACAAAGTTGGAAGGAAGAACCGGGTTGGTAATATTTTCTTTTTATCCGTTTAATTGTAAAAACAGGCGGACGAAGTCGCAGGCAGTCATTATTAACGGGCTTACAGATCACGCTCACATCCCCGAAGGGCTGATCAGAGCTTTAGTCGTCTCCCAATTCCCATCATCATAATTTTTATTCATATTGTGTGCGAACTTTGAATATTTTTTTACAATCACAATAAATTCACAGTGGTACTTATAAAATCATCTTACAAACAAAATAATTATCACAACAATAAAACACTAACACAATTAAAAACAGCAGAGAAACAGGAATAACATATATTTTAACGAAGGAAAAGATTAATATTTATTTGTATGTATTTTATTTTCTATTTTATAGTATGTTTGAATTTGTAGACAGTAAAAAACAATTCACTCGTGAAAATAGGAATAAGTCATCCTTCAAGGGTTTTCAAACCAGCCTCAGCGTCATCAATTATTTAATCGATCACACATCTCTTTTCACATTCACCCCTAAAATGTAATTTAATTTTACCCTCGAAATGTCAAATCAAACGTGTTCGCTAGCGGATTGTGCAGATTAAAGTAATCATACAATACAAGCTTGATGGATGTAAGAGAGAGAATGTGGCCGACCAACATAATAGGGGATCGGACTGTTCCTATATTTACCATATTTTATGAATTATTATTAAAATATCGATTAGTAGAAGATTCGCGAAGAAAAAAACAGAATCGGTTGAAAAACTAATTACCAGTGATTATTTAAAGTTTTAATATGTCTGTCTCTTTCAAAAACGATTTTTTGTATGGATATTATATGGCATTACTAACAAATGACGTCACAAGTGGGTATGTGCCTCTCTGTCTAATCTTGAATTTCAAACCTTTATAACTCGGACAATTTTAAAGATAGAGCAAAAAATATTTTAGTGTTCGACAGCAGAAACTAAAAAGTTTGGATTTATAAAATAAAATAAAAGTAGTCCGATCCCCTATGATGATGATGATCATACAAGCTTGATGGATGTAAGAGAAAGACAATGTGGCCAACCAACATAAATCACAGATTTCATGCCTCACACGACTATCGAGCACATTGGAAATTAATCTACAGAATTCGAAAAAATATTGTCGCCGAGCGACGAGAAAGTCGGGATAAGGAAAGGTAAAACTACAACGTTGAATGATAATTATTTTATTCTTAGATTAACATAAGTATCCTCCTCCAGTATCCGCCTGTGAACAAACAAATTGCAAAATTTCCACACGCGTATCGAAGTTTGGAGCCTATACACTGGAGCAAACGAAAAGACATTTCCAATGTCAAGTGTGAAATGAAAAATATTATCATCTGAAAATTGATAAAAACACGACTGCTGCGCGGCAAAAAAAAAACATAGCCAGGGTCACTTGGGGTGATGTTAGGATTCTAACGACACCCCACACATCCAAATCTATTCAGGCGTTTAGAAGTTATAAGGAAACCGTGTGGTGACGGCAGAGTAGAATACATTTGTCACCAACCCATACTCTTCCCGTGGGTGTCGTAAGAGGTGACTTAGGGACTACACATTGAACAGGGAACGGGCAGCAGCGCTCTCTGATACAGTAACCTTTTAATCTGCGATCTCCAACCCGCCTGCCAAGCGTGGAGATAATGGCAAAACCCTCCACTTAAGTGGAGGAGGCTCATAGTCCAGCAGTGGACTGTAATAGGCCGTTGATGTTGATGACATTAAAGGGGGTGAAAAGAGAATGCGGCAATAAGCACAAAACATTCATCCCCCATCAATTTAATATCACAACTTGAATCTCGAAAACATTATGGAAATGTCAAAATTTTCGTTCTAATAAATTTAATTGTCTGTCCGCCTTTCTTAGGAAGTTTGCTGCTCATCTTCCTATTTAAATTCAAACCTGCTGCGGAGAAATTTGAACATTTAAAGGGGTACTTTCATTTGAGCGTCGTCAGCTAGGACAGCTGTCTTCCGTCCGGGAGACGCGGGTTCGATCCCACCACGTACTAATGTGTTTTCGTATTCAAACGTACGTTTATTCGACGCTCTTACGATGAAGGAATCTAAGGCTTCGTTCCCACATTCACGGTTTGCGCCTAAGTCGCCTCTTACGACACCCACGGGAAGAGTACTTGTAGGGGTTGGTGACAAATGTATTCTACTCTGCCGTCACCACATGGCAATGTACATTATTCTCCTAAATAAAACAAAATAAACACAGATCCTTGGTGTAGTGGCCACTGACTACCGACTGGGAGACACGGGTTCGAACCCCACCACGTACCTTTGTGTTTTCGAATCACAAATTTATGTGTACGTTTATTCGACGCTCTTACTGTGAAGGAAAACATCGTGCGAAGAAATTCAAAGGTTCCCAAAAGCAGCGATGTAATTCGAATTAACCACTTAGATCTAGAGATATGTAATCGCTGTTTTGAAATTCCCGATCCCTTTTTTTATCTCTTTATTGTTTCAAGCGTTTTATTACTTATCCAAAGGGTAGGAAGTCACAACTTTTCGCGCAATTTTCATAATGTCTGTTGAACAGCTGTTGGGGCGTTAATTGTTCCTCCTTTAAGGCCCGTTAATTTTTTATTTCACGATCCAAGTACCGAAGTTTCTGGTCTTTGTTACACGGATAATATTTTCCCCTTTTATTCTTGAAAAAGGTGCTGTAAATGGATATTTCTATCGCTCTGTTTTGTAAAGATAAGATAAACTTTTCGTGCGCGTTTTTGTTCGGGAATCTTCTTAATAGAATTTTAAAGTAATAATTTTGATTATAATCCTTATAAAATTTATTATATGAACCTTATTAGGAGCCGTGTGGTGACGGCAGAGTAGAATACATTTGTCACCAACCCCTACTCTTCCCGTGGGTGACGTAAGGGGCGACTTAGGGACTACACATTGAACAGGGAACGGGCAGCAGCGCTCTCTGATACAGTAACCTTTTAATCTGCGATCTCCAACCCGCCTGCCAAGCGTGGATATTATGGCAAAACCCTCCACTGAAGTGGAGGAGGCTCATAGTCCAGCAGTGGACTGTAACCTGTAACGGGCCGTTGAAGTTGAAGTTAAAGATTAGGTACCCTGTGTCGGACTCCCTTTTGATTTTTTATTGTAAAGTCAAAGTTTTATTTCTGTAATAGTTCAATAGTATATTTTTTTATACCCCGAGCAGATTTTGATGAAATATGGCACACAAATAGAATAGTATAAATTAATTTATCTATGTTTAACAACAAGGTCAACTAAATTTCTTGTTCCGAAGGTATTTAATAAAATATATGTTTTTAAGATAGACCTAAACTTAATACTGTAATCGTACATTGTTATACGAGGGGTGAAAGTAACTTATTTAGCCTAATAGTTCGAGGCACTAAATAAGTCTTTAACCAGAGGTAAACACTATGCTTTTCATTACGAATACAAGGAAAGTAAAAATAAAAACACGAATTAGCTAAAGAAAAAATGAGTGACTTCCATATCTGAATCAGATGAACTCATTGTAAACAAAACCCTACAACTCGAGAAACAAATGATAATCGGATTGTTGCTTTCCCGCCTATTTTTTAATTTTTGCTGTGGCCGTGCCGGCCAGCTTTTCAGCCATTATTTTTAATTTCCATCATTGAAAAATGTTAAATATTTTGCCCAAATCTATTTTTTTTAAGAAATAGTTGAAAGTTCATTATAATAGAGTCATTTAAAAAATATATATTATTTAATTAATTAATACTTAATTTTATGTTATTTCAATTTAACATTGCGCTGTAATTGAGTGGCTGTATAGAAAGGTGGAACATAGTTCAATAGAAATGTAAAATTAGAACCAGTATTTTTTTTAATAATTTGCCAGAATGAATGAAAATGAATGAATGAATGACAGCTGTCAGTTGAAAGTGATTCTCCCTCCGGGCTGAAAAGTATTACTTTCAATCCGCTCCTCAGGCAACTTCCGAACTACTTTCAGTGTATGAGTAATGAAAATATATTAACATCTAGATTAAGAGCAACGCTGCTGGGTGTCAGCGATATTCAGCTGGATCTCGATGACATCCAGGAGTATTGAGTCTATTTTTATTTATTTTTCATTACTCATACTCTGAAAATAGTTCGGAAGTTGCCTGAGGAGCGGATTGAAGGTAATACTTTTCAGCCCGGAGGGAGAATCACTTTCAACTGACAGCTGTCAAATTATCAAAAAAAGACTTCTAATTTCACATTTCTATCGAAATATTAAGGTCAAGGCTGACCTAAATGTACAAACACTTTGATGAATTTTTGATCATTGCAACGAGATTCTTGAGATCGTTTCGTTCTTGATCTATGTTTGAAAACTGCGCATGCGTTTTACAATACCTACTATGTTTAATAAACCTTTTTATCCAATAAACAGGATTGAAGGTCGATCTAAGTACGGATCTAGACCATTAGGTGTCAGTTCGATATCTCGTTTACTTGTCAACGTGTCAGTTGTGGTATTTAACAGTCCATTGTAGCTTTTAATTATTTCATTGTTAGGTTATACCAACGCACAGTTTTAACACCGTTTCCATACCAGTCAATCGTTCGGTGAACGCAACAATTTAAAGTGTCGATCAACACATACAATATTAATTTTGCTTCGGGTCAAGCAATACAGTTTTACCAAACATTTTTCATTTACATATCGTACTTAAACTGACTAAAAAGCATTACAATAATAAATTTCACATTTTTAGCGTAACTTTCCATACTTAAATCTAAGATTAGGTACATTATTTTATAAAACCCGTCGTATATTAGGCATATTAAATTCAGAATTTTCTAATTCCAAAAATGGGTTGGTTAATATACGTCTGTGTGTCTGTGTGCGTGGTTGCGGCACTGCGTCATCGCCTGTCGCGGCCGTGGAAGCAGTGGATGCGCGCGCGTCGACTTCTGGACAATTTGCCGAGCTTCGCGAAGCTTCCCCTCATTGGAAACCTACACTTGTTCCTGGGAGATGGTGAATGTGAGTAATTTAAGTGTTTTCCTTTGGTAAAACGTAGCCACTCACTCTTAGCTCGACAGTATCAAATCCCAGTTACTCTCGGTGGTACATTTCAAACAGAAATCAATTTGTAAGACTGTCCCCAGTTGAAGAGTAAGAATATTCCTTGCTTCGAAAGACCCATTGTTCTCGGCTTTTATCCACAGAAAATCGTTGTTACGAGTACATGAGCCATGTCACAGATCTTTTGCGCTGTGGTACCATAACTGTGACACCCGATAAAAATAAAAGGTGACAAAAAAAACTCATGACTATATTATTTTTTGTTCCTTAGATTTCCTGCACCAGCTCACTCTGGTATCGAAGATGATGGACGTCTACCTATCTCCATTTGTCGTGTGGTTTGGACCGATGCCTTTCGTTGGTAAGAGAAGAACAAACACAATATACTGTTTCAATTCAGTTTACCTGGGAGACTACTTACGTAACCAACTTTTATTAAACACTGTCAATCAGAAATCTCTTTGTGAGACTTTCCCCAGTTTGGTTAGGACATTGCAGGCTGAATCACCTGATTGACCGAAAAGAAAGATGATTCCGTGCTTCGGAAGGCACGTTAAGCCGTTAGTCCCGGCTACTATCTAGTCGTTACACGAGCCAAGTCAGAGGCCTTTGGCGGCTCTATAACACTGACACCAGGGTTTGTGAGGTCAGTTGTCGACACTACAACCCACACGATGATGATGATGATGATTAAAAAACTATGCATGAGCACTAAAGACATTGTTTTCAGAGGATAGCTTCATATCCCTGGATTTTTGGGAGCGTGATGATCAGACCTTAGCCGGTTACGCGAGTCCAATATGGATTGGTCTTTAATAAGTAGTATTTCTGGGCTAGTCTGAAAACCAGCGTTGGGCAAATATGCTCAACATTTGCTGAGACTAGTACCCATTGCCATAATAGTTAAGCTGTTTTTATTTTATTTTATGTAATAATGCCTAGTTGCATGTTTAGGATTATTATTGTAATAAGTTAAGAAGTGTTATATTTTTTGGCAATAAAAATTTTTCTATTCTATTCTATTTTTTATAACTAAAAGGCCAAGCCGTGTGTGTTGTCACTTGTTACTGATAGATATGGTAGAGAACGTATAGGGCTAAGTATAGGGTTGTAACGAGACATTCGTCCTCTTTCCTGTTTTATGACTGGCAACCTTTCTTGCTGGCAGTTTTATATTTCATTTTAAATTCTTTTTCAAATTTAGATTTCTTACGTTTCGATTTTGTCTTTTTTCTGTCAAATTCTTCACTTCATGTCCTGATCTCCAACAGTGAACTTACCCATGTTACTATTTTCTACGTTAGTTATTTAATATATAGTAAATAATATATAAATACATAAATAAATACCTTTGGACTGAGCCCAGCAGGCCTAAGATGCGCACGAAGACAAAAAGACTTGGATCTGTTCAGCTCTTAAATCAATAACATCAGTTTTCTTGATGAGCTCCTGAAACAAATAATAACATCATAATACATTATTGATAGTTAGGGTTACTTGATTAACAGGGTAGGTATGGTCATAACGTGGGGGGGAAACTTTAGAAGTGTTACAAAACACTCAGTGAGTTTCTGTAGGCCTTATACAGGCCGAATTGTTCACTGAGGACTTTCATCAGTAGTTTACCAGACTACTTTGGGTAGCCCTCCATGTTGCATAACAACCGCGTTATCGAAATTGTCCCATTACAAAAACCATTCGTAGTTTAGAAGAGCTTAGCGACAGAATCGAACATCAACTTTTATTTTATAATGAAGTAGTAAAGTGTTGTGATGTTATTTTGATTTGTCCC
This sequence comes from Carpatolechia fugitivella, assembly GCA_951230895.1. NCBI lineage: Eukaryota > Metazoa > Arthropoda > Insecta > Lepidoptera > Gelechiidae > Carpatolechia > Carpatolechia fugitivella. Next base: position 14,476,281 of record OX579663.1, read on the forward strand.
GTGAGGAGCCTCACGGGACCGAGATCGTCGAGAGCCGTCTTGAGCCTCTGCCACTCCACTTCATGGCCGGCAGACCCTAGCAGCCCCCAAAATTTACCTGCGGCGAAAGTGCGGTTCTGTGCTATATAATGCACCACATATTTTATTTGGGCAGCATTGCTCCTAATCCTGTAATATTTTAATAAGACGTTCAATAGTGTTGGCAACACTGCTATTTCTCTTGAAGAATGAATCTATTCTTCGAAGACTTCCGAGTCTCAAAGGGGTGCCATGTTAGAGCAAAAGACAAATTTGAAAGAGAAGACAAATTTTCTCTTCTCTTCTGAGAGTTATGTCTTCTGTGCGCATCTTAGGCCTGCTGGTCATTTGCCACGCTTTATTTTATCATCCTCTACAACACTCTTCGTGTGGTGCTCAGCAGCTCCGTGGCGGCTGCTGGGCCACAGGGTAAAGATTATTGACGCGATCGTCTTTTATTCCTCTGAGATAGGGCAAAGATTTTTGATGCGCGTCGCCTCGCGCTACGATAGTCTTTTATTCTTCTGAGGTATAGGGGTCTTTTTCTTTCCTGTGGCAACTTCTTCACCATGTAGGTTGTAAGGTCGACAACATCGAGCCCTATGTAGATTGGTTGATTTCATAAAATATATAATCTATGAATTAATTTGAATGGGTGCGTGCGTAACTTTTCACAGCATAGAAGCGCCGAATAAACGTAAGCGTATGAATTCATTATTTGAAAGCGTATGAGAGCGTCGGTGGTCTAGGGGTTAGGGCCGCTGCCTCCCGTCCAGGAGACGCGCGGGCTCGATCCCCACCACGTACCAATGTGTTTTCGAATTTCGAATTCATATGTACAGTGAACAGCACATCAAGCTATACACTGGGGGAGGTTGCGCGTTGGTAATAACAACTAGTTTGCAACAAAAATGTATAGCTTGATGAGCTGTCTACCGTACGTTTATTCGACGCTCTTACGGTGAAGGAAAACATCGTGATGAAACCTGCACACTCCTGCGAAGAAATTCAAAGGTTGTGTGTGAAGTCGACCAACCCGCACTGGGCCAGCGTGGTCGACTAAGGCTTAATCGCCCTAATTCAGGGTAGGTTCAAGCCCCGCGATGGGGATGTATGAATTTCGTAAATCGAAAACACAGACTGTTGTCATTCAACAAATATTCTTTTAGACTAGACGAAGTGTCAAGAGCCCTTGATAATTGCAGAAGTAAGTACCCCGGAGGACATCAAAGCGGTGGCAAATGCATTCGCTGATAAAGTCATGCAGTACCAGTTTGGACGCAACGTCTACGGAGACGGACTCATAGTTTGCCCTGGTAAGAAAAAGGAAAAGGCAACAATAAACTAAAATAAGGCAGTAGCTCTGGCCAATTTTTGTCTTTCAAAAACACACATTCAAATAAAAAAATTAAAATATATATATAAATATATATATATATTATTTTTTATTATTTTTTATTTTTATTTATATATATATATTATTTACATATTTAAATAAATAAATTCAAAATTTAAAACGCAAGAAAGAAAACCAGCTGTCAGTGAAGAAGGATAAAAAAAGAAGTGTTAAACACTTTGTTGTGATAGTGATAGTGCGTGTGTGGGGATGTATATGAGGGCATGTGTGTTGTGTATATGAATGTGGGGGTGCGTTTGTGCTTACGTGATGAGTGAGGGGGGTGAGAGAGAGGGAGGCTAGCCCTATGCAGATAATCTACAGAGAATGCTACAGTTTTAAAAGTTTCTGTTTTTAAAGGGTCTCTTTACAAGCACACGTCGAGAAAGCTGTCGGTGGCATTCAACGCCAGCGTAGTGGCCGGGTACCAGCACATCTTCAACGATCAGGCTCGGAGTCTGGTGGACCAGTTGAAGACTGAAGTCGGCAATGGATCCTTCGACATCTCCAGGAAGTATATCAACTGGATGGCAGCGCAATCTATTTATCGTAAGATGTTAAAATCAATATTTTTTCTTCTTGTCTTATTGCCTATGTTGCCACGGCTGAGCAAAGGTTTCTCAGTTTTTTTGCATTCTTTTTTTTGGTGAGAGCATCGCTAAGCCTGAATTTTGAGCAACCGCTTGGCTCTTCTTGCCATCTCCTCCGAAGTCTATTACGTATCAACAAGTTTTAAAGTTAATATTGGTACGAGATCTGGCAATAAAAGTTTAAAGTCACCTACTCAAACAAGATCTATCGTGATAATACCCAAAGAGTAGAGTAATATAGATAATACCACGGGAAGAGGAATCCAGCTGCAATCCAAAAGAGATCTTTATTTATTACCCACGACGGAACGGAGCAGGTACATGCGTTTAGGGTGAGAGACGTTTGTTTGTGTGTGCGTTTGTGCAAAGTAATGTTCCCACCTATCTTCTAAACTAATGATCCGATTTTGATGCGGTTTTCAATAACGGGTTTGTGTTTGATGAGTTCATGTTCTTAGACAGTTTTATTATTTTTCGACGAGATTTTTACCGTCGTGGGTTTTTTTCAAAATTTTTAATTTTGCTTCATTTTATTCACATTAAAGACAATGTTCACTTCCTGAAACTGGTCACCTTACTAATAACTAATTATCTTATACCTTACCCCAAGGAACATAATGATAATCAAATAAGATGGATTTAAAAGGCAATTTTTTTCTGTCGGCCAATGTTCCTTTTGTTTGATATTATTTACTCTGTGCCTTGAGGAAGATTGTCCAGTTCCTAGGACTGAATTCTCTTGTAAAGGGAATACAAAGAATACTTCACGATGTATAATTTTTACAGATGCGACATTCGGGGTACCTACTACATCCGAACACGGTATCACTAAGGAATATGTAAGAGCATTACCGAAGATTATGAAATATTACAGCAAAAGAGTAGTCCTGATCCATCAATACTCGGACTTCTTGTATAGACTATCGTCAGATTCAAAGAATGCAGAGAAAGAAGAGCATGTTATCAATGGAGAGGCTGAAAAGGTAATTTTGTTGTGTTTACCTTATATTTCACATGGTTAGTGCGTTTGTCTGCTTAGTGAAGGCATTTCTCGAAGCCACCAACATCTTCCTTTATTTTCTTTTCAGATGATAAAGCATAGGCGAATAGAACGCGAAAAACTTAAAGAAAGACGAAGTGAAGACGGTAAGTATGTGCGGTTATCTTTAACTTGTATCTGCTCCATCATCAAACCAACTTTTTGTCAAGATAAAGTTATTTTTTTACTGTATTGTATCGACTCAATCAGATGCCAACAAATGCTTGAAAATTAGTTTTGAACCAGAAAGACAAAAGACGTACGAACAAAGAAATAAGAAGTTGAAAAGAGAAACAAGTAAAAGTAGGGTACCTCCTTTTTAAAACCTTCACTTCTATTTTTTTTCAGAACCACAAAACAAAGTGGCCAGTTTCAAACCCTACATAGACATCCTTCTGGACCTGAGCGAGACGGACCCTGTGTTTACCCACAGGCAGGTCAAGTCGGAGTTGAACTCCATCATGTCAGCTGGTCACGAGACTGTTGCCAGCACCCTGACCATGTGCTTGCTGATGATTGGCAGCCATGATCACGTTCAGGACAAACTTTACGCCGAGTAGGTTTTCAACCAATGCCAATAAAGCTAGATGTGTGCTCTATTCCAGATAGTTAATTTAACAATGCAGACAACAGAAATTCAGGAATGTTCAGGAAATTCCGGAATGTTAAGGGTCTATTATTTCAGCATAATGATGTCTGGATGACGGCTCTGTAGCCCAGGTGGTAATGTATCTGCCTCCGACGCACAGGGTCGCGAGTTCGAGTCCCGCCCAGGGCAAACATTCGTGTGATGAGCACTTGTGTTTGCCTTGTGTCTGGTTCTTGTTTATCTATAATATTTGTATGTATTTATCTATTTATGTAATGTATATCAGCTGTCTGGTACCCATGGTACAAGCTCTGCTTAGTTTGAGATCAGATGGCCGTGTGTGAAGATGAAGACGTCCCCACATATTTATTTATTTTATTATATTTATTTTCTCTAATAAAGCAATGCAACGTGGACGTGCAAAGCGTCAACTCTTTAGTGTCACAGTTTCAATAGGGGATCGGACTACTTTTTTTTATTTTATAAATCCAAACTTGTTAGTTTCTGCTATCGAACACTAAAAATAACTAAAATAATTTTTGCTCTATCTTTAAAATTGACCGGGTTATAAAGGTTTGAAATTCAAGATTATACAGAGAGGCACATACCCACTTGTGACGTCATTTGTTAGTAACGCCATATAATCTCCATACAAAAAATCATTTTTGAAAGAGATGGACATATTGAAACTTTAAAAAATCACTGTAAGTTCGTTTTTCAGTCGATTCTGCTTTTTTCTTCGACGATTCGTCTGCTACTAATCTATATTTTAAAAATAAATCATAATATATGCTAAATTCATAAAATATGGTGAACAGTCCTATCCCCTATTAACGTCTTCGTAGCCTAGTTGGTGGTAGGCCTGCCGAAGCACAGCGTCCCGGGTTTGTACCCCTTGTGTCTGGACATCGTTCATTGACCGAGCGAGCGAAGCGCCTCCGTTTCATCTCGGCCAAAATTGCTTTTGTATGTCTATCTGTCCATCTGTCTGTTTATTCCGCTCTACAGGTCGCGTTTCTCAACCGATTCTCATGAAATTTTGTGAGCAGGTTCAATATATTAATCGAATTTTTTTGTCGAGTCGGTTTTTGGAAATTTAAAAAAATTATGCAGATATGAGGGTTGAAAACGTAAAAAAATCATAAATCCACCATTTAAAAAAATATATAATATATTCTCGCGAGGTCTACAACAGCTCACAGAGCCACTAGTCTATTTGTGTATGTATACATTTACATAAAGATAAAGATAAAAGTGTCTTTATTGGAAGTAAGATTTAACAAAATCATTTTTCGACGTCAAAGCAAGATGGCGCGTTCACTACAAGTGTACGCCTTTGTGTGTTATTTATGTGTACAAGTAAGTATATCAGCTGTCTAATACCCATAGTACAGGGTGGTACAGGCTCTGACTAGGTTAGGTTCAGATGGCCCATTTTCTGCTTCCTTTTGGTGTCAATAAAGTATATCTGAGTCCTGATGTATGGCTGTGTGTGAGATATCCCCACATTTATTTATTTGTAGATTCATCAATAACACTCTGCTTTCATTCAAACTGCCATTTACAGCTGAATGCAAGTTTAAATGCAGTCCATCTATGTAGACCCTTACACACATCTATAAATTTTCTAGAATGAAGGAGATATTCGGTGACAGCAAGAGGCCCGTCACAAAGGAAGACATAGCCTGTATGGAGTATTGCGAGGCTGTCGTCAATGAAACCCTCAGGCTCTACCCTGCTGGCCCTCTGTGCTTTCGCACAGCTGATCGTGATTTGGAACTGAGTAAGTACAAGCCGTGTGGTGACGGCAGAGTAGAATACATTTGTCACCAACCCCTACTCTTCCCGTGGGCGTCGTAAGAGGCGACTTAGGGACTACACATTGAACAGGGAACGGGCAGCAGCGCTCTCTGATACAGTAACCTTTTAATCTGCGATCTCCAACCCGCCTGCCAAGCGTGGAGATTATGGCAAAACCCTCCACTTAAGTGGAGGAGGCTCATAGTCCAGAAGTGGACTGTAACGGGCCGTTGATGTTGATGAAGTTCAAGCCTCATCAGAGGAACAAAAGACGATCGCGCGAGGCGACGCGCGTCAGAAATCTTTGCTTCAAGCTAAGTCTTCTTTTGCTTATCATTGGGTTGTCGGTCGACGACCTATCTTTTAAATCCTGGTGCTGAAGCCGCCAAAGGCCCCTGAATGGCTCACGTGACAACTGTTTTTCGTGTTACAACGTAACTATTATCTAAACTGTGATTATAGCAAAGACTTAATGTGCCTTCCGATGCAGGCAATGTTCTAACAAAACTGGGGACAGTCACAAAAAAAAACGGGCTTAATAAGCGATCGCTTCGGAAGGCATGTCAAGTAAGATTTATCTAGGAAACTAGTTTTTCACGAGCATTTGGCAGCTCTATAACTCTGACAGCAGGGTTTGTGATGTGTGCCAGTTGATCAATAAAAAAAAAAACTAAATAAAAACAAAAAACAAAAAAAATATCGAACGGATACTGCAGAATATCCCTTAGCTTTTATATATATTTTTTAATTGTATGATGTCGATTAACGTGAGCAGCCAACTTATTTTTTGTTAAAACTGTGGATGTCACTGTTCTTCTGGAGCAGCTGGCTTCAACAATAATTTCCATCTAAAACAGCTTAATTTACAGAACAGTGCACAATCCCGGAGGGTACGGTGTGTGGAATCAACATCTGGGGCTGTGGCAGGTCGAAACACATCTGGGGTCAAGACGCGGAGACCTTTAGACCTGAACGGTGGCTCGAAGTACCTGACTTCAGACCCTTCTTCATTCCGTTCAGCTACGGAAAGAGAACTTGCATCGGTAAGAGTTCAAGATTAGGTATACAGTATGATTTTGTAATCCCTAGCAAAATTTAAATATAATGTTCAGACCATCATAAGCAACAACTTTTCCCAAGGAACATGGGTTGAATACTCCCAAAAAAATTTCGACCTCCCATACAAATTAGTAAAGTTGATTGTGTATTTTGTATGAAAAGTCGATTTTTTTTGGGGGTTTTCAACCCATGTTTCTTGGGAAAAGTTGTTTCTTATGATGGTCTAAACATTATATTTAAATTTTGCTAGGGATTACAAAATCATGCTGTATAAGCTGAAACAGAAGGCCTGCCCACGCTGCGTCTTCAAATGCGTTCGCTTCCTTCTCAAGAACCTTAAAATACAAGAAAGTTAAAACTGATGAACAACAGGCGACGTTATTGCTGGGGTAGCAATCTCTTCCAGCAACCTCAGGACGTAGCACAACAATAGCTACGCATGCGTCCAAACAATCTATTTTATTGTTCCAGGAAAGAAATACTCCATGGCCATGCTGAAGACAACCCTGGCGCATTGCGTAAGAGAGCTGGTCATCAAGGCAGACACCAGACGCCTGCGCATGAGGATATATGTGACGCTGCAGCCTTTCCGAGGACATGAGATCCAGGTGCAGCTGAGAGAATAGCTTTATGTTTATTAAATTTAATTATTATTTTTATTTTGGTAAAGGTTCCGCGGAAGACCAGCGTTATGGAGGGCACTTTATGTGTCCATGCTGAGCTGGGACCTCTTTGCTTGCCAAATCGCAACAAATATAACTTTATTTTTGTTTTGTTTAATATTGTAAGTAAATAAAAGTTTTTTTCACCTCTCCACCTCGGAAAGTTGGCTTTTAATGCCCGAAAACAGGGTCGAAAATAGCTTATTCATTTCTAGACATGCAAACCATTCTCATATCTAGAGAGGAGAATTAGTTTGAATTTCGAACATTATCTTACACAGGAAATAAGTTTTCATATATCTGCGCGTAAAATAATTGACGTAAGCCATATTTTTTTTATTGGGTGTGTTCCAAATCAAACTTTCAGCGCCGTCAGCAGCAATCAGAAAACCAAAAGATTGTATGGGTTTCGCCTGCCTTTGAGTGTGCTAAAATCGATTTAAGCGCGTCTCGGAACGCAGGGATAGGTTTTCATACAATTTTGGAACGCACCCTAAAAAACATAACCTAAAAGTTTGTTTATTGTTTTGGTTTAAAAATTTAAAAGAATTATGATAAAATACAATAATTTAATCACATCTTATAGAATTATATCTAAAATAAGAGAACTCTTGTACATTTTTAAGTACCAATATTTATGTAGGTAAGTAAATAGTTAAATGATTTCCTTGCCGGAACAGGTGTAAAATAATGTGTTGGGTTTGAGAGGAATCTTATTCTCACCTCGAACCTTAGAATCCCTCGCGAGCTTCAGGAGTCTAGTTTTAGAAACACTCGCTTCGCTCGTGCTTCTATTATAGACTCCTTCGCATGCTCTGGATTCAATATCAGTTCTCTGAGGAAAAATCAACATTCCTCTCTTACCTAACAAATAACTATTTCTTTCTTTCTTTCTATTACAGTCAATCTTCAGTCAGTCTTGTGCCATTTCAAAGTGCGAAACAAAATAAGATCATACTTGTTATCAATATTTCTTGTAAGACTTTATTTTAATTAATTGGATAGTTTGACTAAATAAATAGTTATTTTTTGACTGTCGTAGTAACTCTCATCGGGGGAGGCGCGACTGACTAATCAGAATTGAGCTTGGTTTGGAGGGAAAAGTTGGTGGAAGAGTGTCTGGTAGAGTGGTCGCGCCCACCACCCATGGCAGTCAGATTTTTACGGTGACGGTGTAAAGTTGTCTTGTGTTGAATAAACTTATAAAAGTCTTGGGTTAACCTGTGTGTTATTTTGTGGAGGAAATACAAAATGTAAGTACTACTTGAGTGTTATTAGTTCTTGAAACTTGATCATGAGCTGACGCTGTAACCAGGGGTAGTTTGCTTACAAGAGTTCTTACTCCTCATCGGTTTAAAAGATTGTGTTTATAAAAGGATTTTTAATTGAAATGAATTCTATTTAGTAGAATCAAAATCTGCACATCAACTAAACCGCATTAAAAAATCAGATAAGTAGTGTGAAGTTTGTATGCTCTGTATGCAAACTCCGCGATATTTATTATTTTGAATTGATTCTTTTTAGTTGTTACTGGCACTCGAGAGTCGAGAGTGGCTGGATTTTGGCGAAAAAGCTTAGATGAGTTGGGGTGTCAAGAAAATAAAGAGCAGACGTGATTTTGTAAAATAGGTTTTTCGTGAAAATGATTAATATATATTATTGCATCAAGTATCTGTGTGTTTTATCAAGAAGCAAGTGTTCCACCACGACTGGGCTACGCCGATTGGCCTGACAGTAGCTATGTATTGTTAAACTAAAGCTAGCATAACAACGTGAGAGTGCGCGGACGGGAAGCTGAATTGATAAATCATTCATGTTTCGCTCCCCCAGCTCCCTAATTCATCCTTTTTGGCGATTAGTAGGTATTATAGTCTTATCCAAATACGGGGGTTGTACGGAAGCTCATCTGCATTTAGATTATGGATTTAAATAAGAATACCAGTAAAATAAAAGCTTCTGATAAAGAGGAACGGAAAAAGTTAAACAAAAATGCCAGAGTTATAGGAGTTTGATGTACAATCTCACTAGGTAAGAAAAGTCTTGTTGTTATTGACTGAGCGAGCGAAGCGTCTCTGTTTCAGCTTGGCCAAATTTGCTTTTGTATGTCTATCTGTTTGTTTCACTCTACAGGTCGCGTTTCTCAACCAATAAAAAAAATCAATGATATAAAATAAAATATTTAAAAAACAATCAAGGGGTCGAGGATATTTATGGAGAAAAAATAAAAACTCGCGAGGTCAGACAGACAGGTACAGACAGATGAACATACAAAAGCAATTTTGGCCAAGCTAAAACGGAGGCGCTTCGCTCGTTCGGGCAGCAACGAAACACAGGACATTTGACTGTAGGAAATTTTCTAGTTCCCACAGGAAAAAAGCTAAGAACTCAACCGTGATAATCTTTCTTCCTTGATATATACCTAATTTCAGATTATAATAAAGGTGGTCTGAGGAGATGAACCTTTTAGGAAAGACGAAATATTTTATATGGGGACAGTCATCATCATCATCGTGTGGGTTGTAAGGTCGACAACTGACCTCACAAACCCTGGTATCAGTGTTATAGAGCCGCCAAAGGCCACTGACTTGGCTCGTGTAACGACTAGATAGTAGCCGGGACCAACGGCTTAACGTGCCTTTCGAAGCACAGAATCATCTTTCCTTTCGGACAATCAGGTGATCCAGCCTGCAATGTCCTAACCAAACTGGAGAATGTCTCACAAAGAGATTTTTGCTTGTACCTCACCGGGAATCGAACCCGGAACCTCCGTAATGGGCGTCGAAATCTCGTCCACTTGGCCAAAGAAGCTGTGAAAATTTAGGTTTATTGTACTTAAATAAGTATAAAATTAACTTCCTATGATGATCTACAAATGTCACAATCTACACCATGACTTCTATTAAATATCTTGTGTCGCCAATACCCTTCAACTCAAAGGGTGTTATAGGAATTTAATATAACACAGTACTGTCGAACACAACACATTACGAAAACAGTCTATAAAACTACGGAATAAAGGCGCTTTAAATTCCATAAATACTGTTACTCTTCACGTGCAGTTCACTGTACATAAACGCGAGACGTCTGTTACTAGTGAAGTAGGAATTTCTTATTAAATCCATTTGTTTTAGGTGACAGTTGTTTTTATGTAGATACTAGCTTTCCGCCCGCGGTTTCACCCGCGTTAAATGAGCTTTTCCGTGGGAATGAAGTGTTTTACCGCGGTAAAAGTATCCTATGTCCTATTTCAGCACCTAACCTATATGTGTGCCAAACTTCATCTCGATCTGTTCTGTAGTGGTAGAAACTGTCAATGAGGTTATGTTGTCGATGATGCGGTGGTTCTTACAAATGACGAGGAGAAGATTGTAATGCGCCAAGAAATCCACACTGATGATGGGCTTGGTAACGTACCTTTTATGGCGACAGTTGGGACGAAACCTTCAATTTTGCACAGGTAGGATTCAATTATGCAACTTACTCGCTGGCCCTTAATAGACTCTCATTAAATACTTCTAAAACTAAATACATTACCGTCTCCATTAAAAATCTTGGCCCAGATATTGTTTTAGTAAACCGTAACTTGTACGCACATATGTGCGATCAAACTTTCACTAGCTGCAGCTGTTCGGCGATCCAACGTACTGATTCAATTAAATACGAGTACCTAGGAATCATTATAGACAAAAACCTATCCTTCAAGGAACATATTTCACACTTAACTAAAATTATCAGAAAACTTACAACCAATTGTACACTCATTAAAATGATCTACGTATCACTCTGCCAATCAGTCCTATCATATGGCATTACAACCTGGGGAGGATCTGATAAATCAATGATGCTAGAAATTGAAAGAGCACAACGACTCATTCTAAAGGTTGCTCTCCACAAACCCAAACTGTACCCCACCACCAAACTCTACAAGGAAGCTAGTGTCTTAACAGTCAGGAAGCTGTACATTCTCATGACGATCAAGAGAACTCATCATTCTGTTGATATTGACAAAACAAACGAAATTGCTAACACTAGAAGACATTTTGCAGTCTGTGAAGTAATGGCAACTAAAACAAGATTTGCTCAAAGGTTTTTTAATTTCCGAGGATGTTTTTTATATAACAAGCTAAACCAAGTATTATCAATTTGTCATCTTTGTAAATTTGGTCTTAGTAAAATAGTGACTGATTGGTTGTTAGAGTTGGATTATGAAAACACAGAAAAACTACTTGCGATAGTTTCCTAATCTTTTGGTTACTTCTTATATTTTTTGCGCTTAACTAATCTTATTTAACTAATCTTGAGTATTCATGGCTGTTCTTTAAAAGCTACTAGTACTCTAAAACAAACACACATACTCACACCCACTTTCACACACACGCTCTCCCCCACACTCCCACTCACCCCCACATCTACTAAATTCCAAACATATCCCATTACACACCATGTTCCAGACTGATACCTGCCTGTCTGTTTTTCTTTTTTCTTATTATTACAAACTTGTAACCCTATTTAGCCTACTCCGAGAGGGGATGCCAGGAACCCATAGTACAGGGTTTTCCTAGTTTGGGTTCCTGTCTTCCACGATTTTTACCTTGTAGAATAGAAATCTCTTTTATTGTGTTACCATGACATAATTTTTGAATTTTTAAGTTTGTAACCTGTCACTTTTGTTAGAGTATAAGTTACCATAGTGGAAGAAATAAAAGTTATTATTATTATTAACGTCATCTGCTATTGTGAACGGCAGTGAATGGCAACACGAAATCTCGCCTAAGACCAAAGTCGAGGTGAAGCGTCGCTGGACCGTAAGTATGAATAACAGAGTTGTTGGCAGCAGTGAGGTCATCGACGGTCTATGCTCGGACACCATGCCTATAAATGCTGGCGTTCCCCAAGGATCTGTGCTGTCGCCTACTCTGTTTATTCTGCATATCAATGATATGTTGCAAACGCGCAATATCCATTGCTATGCAGATGACAGCACTGGCGAAGCGTATTACACAGGTCGTGCAAACATCCAACGAAACATGGTGGAAGACTGCAGAAAGAGGCTTGTGTCTGAAATCGAGACCTCCTTGGAGCGGGTTTCCGAATGGGGTAAACAAAATCTTGTCCGCTTCAACCCCTTTAAGACACAAGTCTGCGCGTTCACCGCTAAGAAAACCCCATTTGCTCAGCGCCACAGTTCCAGGGCACTCCTCTTACCGTCTCCACGCGTATTGGGATTCTTGGTGTCGACATTACGAGCGAGGTCCAGTTTCGGGGTCATCTGGAGGATAAAGCCAAGTTGGCTTCAAAAAATGTACGGGCGGCGTCGCGATCTTTTTTCCGCGTACCTGCAGGATGTGGAATAAGCTCTCCCCTGAGGTGTTTCCTTTGTGCTTTGACATGGGGTTCTTAAAGGGGCGAGTATACAGGCCTCTCAAAGGCTGGCAACGCGTTGGCAACCCCCCTGGTGTTGCGATGTTTGTAGAGAAAAAATAAAAATAAAGATATATACAGACTCGCGAGGTCTACAGCTCACAGAGCCACTAGTAATAGATGGTCTGAGAAGGTGAACCCAGATTCACGTTCACCCAATAAAACGAAACAATTTGTTCATTTCTGTATTGTATTTTCCCTTAAAGCCACTGTGATAAGATGTCCGCAATGCGCCTTCAAGGTGACATCAAACTTGAACTGCAGCTTGTCCAGGGTCGAATGCACTTCCAGGTTCCTGGAGATATGCGCCAGGGCAGTCTTGAGCAAGGACATCGCGTAGCGCCTCCCTGTAAACACATCATCATTTGAGTTGATGTTAATACAAATGCCGTAGGGTTCTCGGATCAACCAGTTTCCAACAAAGAAAGGGAGTGCTAAAATCCTTTGAGTAGTTGGAGAACGAACCTAAAGCGTTTCGAAGATAGTCCTCGGCTTGATTGCTAGCAAGAGCCGTTAAAAAGTAAGACGATTCCGTGCTGCGGATAGTACGGTAGTTAAGGCTCCGACTATATCTACGGCTAGTGGCTCTGTGAGCTGTAGGCCTCGTACTCGTGAGTATATTTTTTTTTAAATGGCTAATTTACGATTTTTTTACGTTTTCAACCCTCATAACTCCGTCATTATTAAAAATTTCCAAAAACTAACTTGACAGAAAATAGCTATATATTTATCGAACCTGATCACAAAATTTCACGAGAATCGATTGAGAAACGCGACCTGTAGATGAGAACAAACAAATGGACATAGTTTACAGCATAGTTACATTACTTTACTCTACTCTACTTATTGTGTATGTAACTGTAAATGTAGTTTTTGTATTAAGATTTTAATTTTAAGTAATGGTAGAGCCCTCTGCTTTTATTTTATATTGCTGTGCCCTAACGGGGCTTCACAATTAATAATTTTAACACCTTTTCCTACTACCACCTAAGTACCTAATTAATTGTGGAAATGCAATAAATAAATTTGAATAGCTTTTCTATAAAAGCAATTTTGGCCGAGCTGAAACGGAGACGCTTCGCTCTCGCTCGGTCAAATACGGGTATAGTAGCTAAATACACCATATAAAAATAAGAATAAGTAATATTAAACAAAAACTAAACAGGTACATAATATAGTAACAAACAGTCACAAACGAGCGTAAACATGTAAAGTCGGATGCCTGCGCAGTGGCAATCCGATCGCTTCCCATCTACAGACCTACCATCGTATCTGGTGAAATCACAAAATTACAACCATTACCTACTAAGGAATTATTGTCAGAAATCTGTGATGACTTTAACACTACTGATACCCAGGATTCGTGTTATTATCGTCGACAACCCACACGATACATGAAGAAAATTCAGTTCCATTACTTTGATTTAAAATTTGTGTGTACTTACCAATACATGCTCTTTTTCCATAACTAAACGCTAGGAAACTGGTTGAGTTCATCCTGCCAAGGTCCTCATTTTCCAACCACCTCTCAGGTCGGAACTCTGAAGCATCAGGACCCCATATTTTCCTGGATCTCCCCGCACCCCATGCCAGAACTACACAGCCTGTGCCTTTGGGAATTGTGCACGATTCTAGAGACAATACACTCAACTAAAGCTTACATTAGGACAATCAGCTAAATTTAACAAGGTGCGATTTAGTTTAGTTCACGTTGAATAAATTACCTTAGCAATAATGCCGCCTATTTGCAAGGACTTTTTCTAATTTGTTTCTAATTTTGTTATACCCTATCCCATTTCATTTTATTCTATTGACACCGAAATGGCAGCAGATGGCAATGAAGATTAATTACATTGCATTTTTAATACATTCTCGAACGATAAAGGACAAGCAATGACCTTATAAGCGCTACCTGCTGACCCAGAATGTGACAAGATCTCTCCTTCCCATACAAACCCTACAACTTTTGCTGACTATCCTTAAACAATAAGTATATTCCCCTTCTCCCCCAAGCTCAAGACTTTTGCCGAGAGTTCAAAAACAGTTACTGCCACATTACTTACTCAACTGAAGATCCCGATCAGCGTCCCTCATGACCGCGGGAATTGGCGGGTACATCCTCAGCGTTTCGAGGATAATGGCTTCCGTATACGTCATACGAGCCTGATCCTCCTTCCGGACCGGCCGCTTGCTGTCTCCAAAGATCTCCTTCATCCTATAATATGTAGAAATAAACAATGATCTTCTTCTTTTCGTCCTCAATCGAGACTTCCATACAGATAAATTAAAAGCTTCTATACATCGTATCAGTAGTTTTGGTCAGATCTTCTTGCGGGACAACTTAACAAATTGATAAAGCGTGTTCTTTTAAAGGCAAGAAATACTTAAGAAACTGACAGGAAAGGTACTACTCCTTAACAGCCTCCGTGGCCGAGTGATCGAGATTTCGACGCCCATTATGAAGGTTCTGGGTTCGATTCCCGGTGGGGACAATGTCAAGCAAAAATCTCTTTGTGAGACTTTACCCAGTTTGATTAGGACATTGCAGGCTTAATCACCTGATTGTCAGAAAAGAAAGATGATTCCGTGCTTTGGAAAGCACGTTAAGCCGTTAGTCCCGGCTACTATCTAGTCGTTACATAAGCCAAGTCAGTGGCTTTTGGCGGCTCTTTAACACTGACACCAGGGTTTGTGAGGTCGGTTTTCGACATTACAACCCACACGATGATGATGATGAGGAAAGGACTTTGACCACGCAATGATTTTCTCGATAGATTTTTAGACCTTTATTTCCGAGTTTAACTACAAGGTGCCACAAATCTAGATGGTCTAGTCAAGTCATAGATTTATTACTAAAGGGTTCATTCAGAGCGCTTCTCGTGTTTCGAAAGGTCTGTTAAGATGTTGGTTCCGGATCGTTTATAGCAATAGTTAAGCCATTTGAGGAAGTATTTTTGCGTTTTAAAAGGATGCTGATTTCAACCACTTACTCAGCATACATCTTGGCTTGTATCTCAGTCTTGCTTCCAATCACTTGCAAAGTCATGAAGAGTGTGGTGGCCACCGTCTCCTGACCCGCTATGATGATAGTATCCACCTCGTTCCTTATCTGCAGCATGCTCATGGTTGGATCCACCTCTTGAAGGTCAAAAAGGATATCCAGGAAAGTTTTGAATTTTGACTTGCTGTTTTCTGTTGAGGAAAGATTACGTCAAGAAAAAAGAATTGTGTTGTAATTAATTGAGTTTGGTAGATGAATTCAAATAACGACGAATAAAAATACATCACTTAGTGCATTCTCTTTCACTACTACTCAGAGAAACAAAAGACGATCGCTTCTTCGGCGCGAGACGACGTGCGTCAGAAATTTTTGGTCTACTACGGTTTTCCATATTTTTAAGAAGCACAGACTAAAAATCTAACCTGAATCAACAGAAGGCATATTTTCATTCCTTTTCATTTCTTCTCTTTCCTTGATTCTCTTGCGTATCACCTGCAGCATTAAAAAGTATTTAAGTAGCTATTCAGGAATAGGAATCATCTTTCTTTTCGGATGATCAGCAGGGTCAGCAAATACAAACTGACCGCCAATAGTAATTGAAGTTTAATATCGCGCGGTTTATTTTATCTACGGTGGTTATGCATCCTGAATTAGTCTGAACGAAATAGGGACGGACGGTCTCACAACGTAGGTAATTTTCATTTGACCACAATGTACCCACCGGGATTTAAACCAAAAACTTTCGAAATGAGAGCCAAACATTCCACCGCTCAGCTACGAGGCTGTCTAGACTTACGGTTTCAGATACGTTGTGCAACACAGCAATGTTCTTCATCAGTTCCTTGTAAGCAGGAGTCAGGTGGTAGATCCAGTCCAAATGCATGAAAAGGTTCATGCCCCGCCTGATGAACAACTCAAATGCTTTGTTGAATGCTCTATAATACTCATGGGTCACGATGCTGTCTGAAATCCTGGGCACGCCTAGAGCCGTTTCTGTAATAGGAGATTTAGGTTTTTAGGTAGGAGATGTTCCTTCCTTCATCGTGTGGGTAGTAAGGTCCACAACTGAGGTCAGTGAATTCACAAACCCTGACGTCAGTGCTATAGAGCCGCCAACAAAGGCCACCGATTTGGTCGAGATGTTTATTGATCATGTTGATGATAATAAAACTGCTATCCTAATGGATTTTTTTTGGCGTTGTTCTTTATGTACCTACATACAATTTGGTAGTAAACGTGTCAATCATGGACATGGAAATCCTTTCGTCCATGGGTAAAATATTTTGAAGGTGCAATAATATAAGTATGTGAATGAATTCTAAAGCTGAGAGATAGAATAGAATAGAATAAAGTTTATTGTTTAAAAAAATACAGTTATACAATTTTAAAGAACTACTTCAAAATGTAGGTAAATATTGTATTACTATAATGACCCTGCTCTTTAAACTAAGATTATCTCCTGTATTTTAAAGAGCAGTGCTCGACCGCGAAGTTTTAATTTTTTACCTTACATTCCACTGCACTGCAGATCGAGGACTTTATGGTAAATCCATAGTTGCTAGGAGCAAGCATGATATAGAAAGACTTTAAACTACTCACGGCAGATCGTCTCCAAGGTGGTATAAGCCAAACAGTTCATGACATCAAAAGGCTCTTTCCCCACCTCCATCTTCAGTTTATCGACCAGCTTCTGCGCCTGCACATTGAAGACGTCCTGATAACCTTCTACGATGTTCCCAGTGAAAGCTCCAGCTAGCTTCTTGATGCTACGTTTCCAGATGTAATCTAGAAGATTTAAATAATAATACATTCTTCCCAACAGTAGGCAATGCCAACTTTTTACCCCAACCGTACTTGTTTTTATGCAAGTCAAGTTCAGCTGCTGCAGGTCTTTCCAGGACGTAGACCAACTGATATTTGGATGACTGTTAGTCAAGTTCCAGTTACATCATAGACTTTTCTCGTGGTCGTGATGGAGACTCTAGTCTAGTATATACACTCACCGGCACATCTAACCGCCCACCCTTCATTTCAGGGAATATTCGTGATTCTTTATAACTCTATTAGTTACAGCTGATGTTAGTTAAAAAGTAGTTAATTTAACGTTTATTTAAGTGTGTTTAATTTATCGTAAAATTATCAATAAATCTGTTGTAATGTATAACAATAAGCGTAAAAATTAACTCGAAATACAAGGGTGGGCGGTTAAATGTGCCGGTGAGTATATATACACACTTTAGTGTGAGCCCAAGATTTCGTGCTCCGGAAGGCACGTCTAGTTTTTTTTTTCGGCTATTATCTACAAGCAGTCGATTCTAATATCAGAGGCCTTTGGCGACTCAATAGTTCTGACATCAACGACCGATTTCGCAAGCTCTGGGTGACGAGTTATGGAAATACCTAAGAAGTCTGACATGATCCTTTAACGACTGTTTTCTATAGATAACGGACCAACAACCTGGACTTCCCCCGTATATACAAGTTACTCTATGACCTGGACCAACGGCCGAATTGCCTTCCGAAGTATAGATTTTGGACTACACCTACTCAGCACGCTCATACAAAGCTTCCTTCTGGGGTCACTGCCATATCGCGAATCTGTCCTTAACCGAACGAGGGAGTAGACTCACCAGGCGCCGTGACGAGCCCGTTGCCGACCCAGTCTCTAGCGAAGTTGTAATAATATGGTTTGTTT
Source organism: Carpatolechia fugitivella (assembly GCA_951230895.1). Lineage (NCBI taxonomy): Eukaryota > Metazoa > Arthropoda > Insecta > Lepidoptera > Gelechiidae > Carpatolechia > Carpatolechia fugitivella. The sequence continues at coordinate 14,494,551 of OX579663.1, forward strand.
ATAAAAGCATTAGTAACTGCTTTCACATCATCCGGTTCTTGAATGACTAAAACAATAAATCAGTCTAAAATAAAATATTTTGAAATATTATATGGTAGGTATTTTTTTTTCAAGGATTATGAATCGAAGCATAGTAAACAAAAACAACCTGAAATAACGGTGAGAGTTAAAAGCGACATATATGCGCGCACATTTATGTATAATTACAGTAATTCATACAATAATTTTGATACTTACCTATCACGGGACAAGGACCCATCCAGGCTACAAAAGGTAGTCCTGTGTTTTCTATTATATTAGATAGGTCTCTCACCACTTTTGCTAGGACTGTAACAAAAATACCAATGCATTATTTAAAAAAAAAATACGGTACAATACAACAATTTGTGATACTATGAGCACAAAACAACAAAACAAAACAACAAGATAACAAAGCAACAAACACAAGAACAAGAGAGCCGCGCCCGCCACCCCGAGAATCTAATGAAACCTGTAAAAAATAAAAAATAAACTTACATAGCCCGTTCCCGAACACCTGATGTACATTCCCTATGAACGGCAAGGGGGGATAGCAAGGTAGACCCCGGAACAGCTTCCTTGCTCGACGTCCGTTCCACCAGAACAATGCGTAGACACAGAATAGGATGATGCATGGTACCAGGAGCCAGGGGAAAAGCTGCAAGTAGAAAAAGCACAATTTGGAAATCCCCATAATCGCATCCTTCTTCACCACCGAGTAGTTTTTCTTCTACGTGTCGATAGCTCGATAATATTCTGTACTTTGTTTCTGAGGTGACGAAGTAACAAAGTAAAAATAAGTTTCTTTTTTTGCGATTTCGTATAACTTCTAGAACAAAATTTGTTCAGTTTTATGGCCTGAGTTACCACCCGAGGTTTTGCGTTATTAACTAACACATATTGTATTTAAGGGAATTTTCCAACGATACCAATTTGCTATGCTTATTCTTCTTTCGAGATTTGTAAAAGCTTTTGCGGCTTTTCAGGCTTTGTAGCACAGGAGAATAATTGTGTATAGGGTGCCGTTGGTCCGATTCAAGTTTGGCTCTCTCTATGGTATGCTTATGCAAAAGGCTAAGACGATGGTTCACCTAACATTTTCTTTTGCGTGTCTTGTCTCCTGCTCGCAACAGCTGGAATGCTGCCCCATTCTGCCGTTCAGGTAAATACATTCGAATCGCCATCGACTATCAAAGAGTCAGCTCTCAATTTCAATTAGTACTCAATAATTGATTTGGACAGGGTCATTCCTATTTAAATTTCTACTGGTTTTGAATTCTAGACGGTGGTGGTGCAGTCATTGTCATAACAAAATCACTTTCTGAAATTGTTCTCAATTTAATTCTGACATTATTAGCTGAATAACCGAAAAGCTATTGCTATTTATGTATCCGGAATAACAAAAAATAACAAACATCTATAACCAAATATACTTTTATTGCTTTTCAAAATATTCCCCGTGATGATCGATGCATTTTTTCATACGTTGAAACCAACTTTCGTAGCATTTTTTTCCATTCTGTATCGGGTATCTCCAAAGCGTGCATTTTGAAAGCATCAACGGCTTCTTCCCGGGTCGAAAATCGGTGTCCACGTAATTTGTTCTTCACGCTTGGGAATAAATAAAAGTCGTTGGGTGCCAAGTCGGGACTGTACGGCCTATGACCCGTCAATTCGATCATTTGACTATTTAAATACTCCGTTGTTGCGGCCGAGGTGTGACAGCTGGCGTTATCGTGGTGAAGGATTATTCTTCGTTGTCGATTGTTCTTGCGTATTTCTCCAAAGACTTCTGGCAAGAAAATGGTGGTGTACCATTCAGAATTAACCGTTTTACGATTCTCTAGTGATACTGTAGCCACATGTCCACTAATACCAAAAAAGCAGGCAACCATTTGCTTCAAAGTGCTTTTTGCACGAACAAATTTAGTTGGGTTTGGCTCATTTTGGAACACCCAAACTGTTGACTGCTGTTTAGTTTCGGGATCATACGCATATATCCAAGATTCGTCTCCTGTGTAGATATTATGAACAGCTTTTGATGTACCACATTTGTATTTTTCTATCATTTTTTTGCACCAATCAACACGAGCCTGTTTTTGTTCAACTGTTAAGTTGTGCGGGATCCAACGAGAATAAATTTTTTTTACAGCCAAATGTTCGTGTAATATTTTGTTAATACTCGTCATACTAATGCCCAGAAATGCCTCTATCTCGCGATATGTAACATGACGGTCTTGCATTATTAGTTCGCGCACAGCATCAATATTTTGTGGTACAACGGCCGATTTAGGGCGACCTTCTTTAAAATCGTCCGCAAGCATACGACGACCACGATTAAACTCACTGAACCAGTGATACACAGTGGTTTTCGATGGGGCTTCCTCCCCAAAAGTCGACAAAAGTTGATCCATGCACTGTTTTTGAGTTAATCCACGCCGAAAGTCGTAATAAATCATAGCACGAAAATTTTCACGAGTCAAATCCATGGTGATGATAGACAATGAATTTTAAAAATGGCACCACAATGTAAAAACAATTGACAGATGAATGAAACAAACTTTATTTTACAGCCAAAGAGTTCTATTTTTAAATGTTATAATATTTTTTTTTAATATTGTTTATGTAAGTGGCCAGTTCCGGATACATAATTAGCAGCCCTTGTACTCGTACAATTCCGCGCTTCGGAAATCTCAATATTGTTGGCTATAACGAAGTAAAGTCGTAACAGAGGCTATTGGTAGCTCAACACTAGTACAGGGATTGTCGTCGATTTACAACCCACTGGATAATGATGATGACATTTCTTTTGAGGAATGATCCAATCCACTCTCAATTTTAACTCACCATTTTTTATTTATCTAATAAAAGTCTACCTAACACTAGAAGCTAACACTCACGCGTTGTCACAGTCACTAAACCTAATCTTAAATTGGCATGGTGTTATACGTTCCATCTTTCAGTAACTACGCTCAACAAAAGCTTAAGTTAAACCATTTGATGCTGAAATAATCATGATTGCAAAGCATAAAGTACGCCGAGGCATAACTTTGAATGTTGTTGACAGTACACTCCTATAGAAAACTGTACAATCATGGTACTTCAAATTATACTGTAAGTAAAATACTAACATAGCGGTCTACCTTGTTGTGTTCAGGATGACTATTATTATAGTAAAATGTTGAGACAGAGCTCTTGTAGACATAACAAAAGCTAACGCTAATTTCAGCATGCAGCAAAGCTAGTATTTGATCAGAAAACCAGTGAAATACATACATAACGTAGTCGTACGTAACGCCTCTTTTCACAGAGGGGTGGGCCAAATCATTCCTTAAAATAACTTGTCCTGTTAAGTAGGTACTAATTAATTTCAAAGAGAAACAAACTTAATAATACATAATCGGGTTTTCCTACTGTCCAGTTATTAACTTTAATTAGTAGGGGAGTGGATAATTATTGCTTGTAGACTTCTTGTGCGTAATCAAATCGTAAAATAGTACTCGTAGGTCCCATAAATAACAAATTGCAGGGCAGATTTCTTTATAATACAGATTCACAGATCTTTTACAGATTTGTATTATTTTTTATAATCTATATTTCATTTATTTGCTCTTTATATTTATAGAGCATTATTAACACGAAGGCTGCTAATCGACGCTACTCTCGTGTTCACATGGAATTACTGCTCACTGCTCATGGACGCAAATTACGTACGTTACGTGCCCAGGCGTTATATTTACGAGTTTATAGGTTTGCAGTCGTCGTGTCAACATTGTTTGAGCAAATCGTTATCAGCCCACAAAATTAAATGGAGGCGATCAGTACGATGATGAGATGACAGCTAATGGAAGAAAATGGATGAAATAAATTTGTTTTGTTTGCCGTCCCCACGAGACGTAGGGCAAGAACAATAACCATACGACTGCCCTGCCAACAAAAATAATAGCCGGTGTCACTCGGGATCGGGATTCTAACGATACATCCAAATCTGTTCAGGCATTTAGAAGTTATCGTGGAATAAAGGAACTCCCAAACATACATACATGAACACATCACACTCCTATTTTTTTGTCACATTATTCCAGAGGATGAAAATCAGTGTTGCCCTCCTAGGGGCAATAACACACTTAGAGCCTTGGCCCTTCTACATCGCTGCACACATGTGTAATGTCATTTTAAGTTATGATAGATAGATAGATAGATAAGAAATTTATTTGCAGTACACAAAAACAATACAGAAGTAACAGATGAAGAAAGTGAAGTGGGTACATAAAAAACAAAACAATAATAACAAAAAAGGGACAGATCGGACCGCCAGGCATGCGCCTCGCCGCGCCACTACAATAAATTATAATGGCCCGGAGTAAGTACAATGGCAGCCCGATCGTGTCCCGGTAGGGAGTGTTCACACCAGTCGCGGCAATGATTTAACAGTACAGCAACTGATGTGAACCTTTCCAGCAAAAATAAAAATAGTATAAAAAATTATGTATACAATAACAGTAATGTTTTGCGCACTGCAAAGGGGCTCCAGCTCAGCATGAGTTGCATTGAAGCACCGATTAAATGGGGGCCACAATGCAACGCAGTTTTTCAGCTAGCGCCTCTGCAGATGACACGCCATTCATACCAACAATCATAACAATATATAAACTTGCAACAGCATATAAATTTTCGATTGGCAACACTGAAGAACTAAATACAGCAAAGGCTGATTGGATAAAAATACCATTTTATATGACTACTAGCGCGACGATTAATTTCACAGATAAGTAGGTTGGATGGAAAGGTCTGTATGCATACAGTAGTATGCGTGCGAGTGAGTTGAATTGCAAATAATCTGCGCAATTTTAAAGTTAAAATACAAAATATTTCCAAATATCAAATTAAACAGCCAATCATGTCACAACTATGACATTATTTAAAAACAAATGCAAAATCAGTGTGACAAAGTGATCATTTCGTGTCCGGTAACAACTTAAAATTACAATTTATGAGAGGAGTGGTATCAAGTGGAAAGTTTTATCTGGCAAAAAACACTGTTTAAGAAATTACATCATAGTTATAGTGGTGAAGAGATCCCCACATAAGCACAGAAACAAAAGTGTAAGTATAAAATACCATGTAAAGGTTTGCATCGTTATATAAATAAAATACTAGTAGATATAGATATTTGATGTAGAAATAATTACTCATTATTAATTAAATTATATAAACAGGAAGTAATTATTGAGCAAAATTATAAAAAGTTAAATTATTTAAGGTAGATTTAAGATTTCTTTTGGTTTTCTAAGAGAAAAGATTTATAGTGAATTTTAAAAGTATGTATATTCTTTAGGTCACGCATGGGAGGAGGAATGTCATTCCAGCAATGAGTAGCATTAAAAGAAAAACTTAAGTGTAGTAATTAAATTTGATCTGTTTTTTGGAGATGGTGCGACGAATTAGACGCCCTTAACACTAAATGGCAAGACATGGCCCAAAGCAGAAATGAATGGAAGAAGGGGAGAGAGGCCTTTGCCAGTGGGACATAACAGGCTAAATCTAATCTAAATCTAATCTAACCTTGTTTATAATGTATATTTCTGTGAGTTCAACTCTGTTTCTGTACTACTTCTTTTATATAACCCGTCAATAGTGTTGTTGGCGGTGTACAGATGTAATGTTCCAGCCTCCATGTATTGGTACATTATTTTTATAAGAAATAATTTGTACACAGCTGTTTACTATTCTAAAAAAATAAAAAAATATGTCTATCTATTTTGGGCAGTCGTGTAAAAAGAAGATCGAGTAAGATTCGGAACAGCGATCTTACACTCTGAAAGCCACTGCCGAGTAGCTGGCTCCTGATTGGCTCCGAAGCTCCTAAGCTCAACGAAGCTACCGCAAACATTACGGGAGTAATCTAACCCATTTAGAACAAACGGCCATAGAAGAAACCGTAGAAGAGACCGTGGTATATTGTGGTGGAACTATCAACTATATCCAAGGAACCACAGTGTGACTTCGGAGCACCTAAGCAAACCCTGTTTCATCTGGTCAGTGACTGTCCTTTGATGCTTCTGTGCATTTCCCTGGTGGAATCGAGGAACTGTACCAACTTACCCCGGTAGCTCAAGATTGTTTCACCACCTCAATAAATATATTTTTTTATCCAAACAATTTAGAAATTATGATGAAGCCACTATCAAAATAAAGGTTTCATCACGATATTTCCCTTCACCATAAGAGCGTCGAATAAACGTACATATAAATTGGAAATTCGAAAACACATTGGTACGTAGTGGAAATCGAACCCGCGCCTACCGGACGGAACACAGCGGCTCTAGTCACCTACCACACCACCGACGACGCTCCGTCGTAACTTTAAACTTCCTATTGTAATAGATGGTCTGAGGACGTGAACCCAGATTCACTGTTCACCCAATAAAAGAAACATTTTTTCGGTTTTATTTCTGTATTTTATTTTCCCTCGAAGCCAATGTGATAAGATGTCCGCAATGCGCCTTTATAGATACATCCATCTTGAACTGCAGCTTGTCCAGGGTCGAATGCACTTCCAGGTTCCTGGAGATGTGCGCGAGGGCAGTTTTGAGCAAGGACATCGCGTAGCGTCTCCCTGTAATCACGTCACCATTTAAGTTGATGTTAATGTAAATGCCGTGGAATTCTCGGATCAACCTGTTATGCAACAACAACTAGTTTCCGGCGAAGAAAGGGAGTACTGAAATCCTTTTGATAGTTGGAGAACGAACCTAAAGCGTTTCGAAGATGGCGGCTTGATTGTCAGCAAGAACCGTTAAAAAATAAAACGATTCCGTGCTGCGGATGGTACGGTAATTAAAGCTCCGACTATATCTACGGCTAGTGGTTCTGTGAGCTGTAGACCTCGTGAGTATATATTTTTTTCGAAATGGCTGATTTATGATTGTTTTACGTTGTCAACCCTCATAACTCCTTCATTTTTTTAAATTTCCAAAAACTTCCTCGACTATATATTTATCGAACCTGATCACAAAATTTCACGAGAATCGATTGAGAAAGAACGAACAGATGGACATAGAAAAGCAATTTTGGCCGAGCTGAAAAGGAGACGCTTCGCACTCGCTCGGTCAAATACTGGTGTAGTAGTTAAATACACCATATAAGAATAAGAACAAGTAATATTAAACAAAAACTAAACAGGTACATAATATAGTAACAAACAGTCACAAACGAGCGTAAACATGTAAAGTCGGATGGCAGCGCAGTGGCAATCCGATCGCTTCCCATCTACAGACCTACCATCGTATCTGGTGAAATGGGCAAAATTGCAACTACAACCATTACTATGGAATTATTGTCTGAAATCTGTGGTGACTCTTTAACACTACTGATACCCAGGATTCGTGTTATTATCGTCGACAACCCACACGATACATGAAGAAAATTCAGTTCCATTACTTTGATTTAAAAGAAGTGTGTACTTACCAATACATGCTCTTTTGCCATAACTAAACGCTAGGAAACTGGCCGAGTTTATCCTGCCAAGGTCCTCATTTTCCAACCACCTCTCAGGTCGGAACTCTTCAGCATCAGGACCCCATATTTTCCTGGATCTCCCCGCACCCCATGCCAGAACTACACAGCCTGTGCCTTTGGGAATTGTGCACGATTCTAGAAACAATATACTCAACTAAAGCTTACATAAGGTTAATCAGCTAAATCTTACAAGGTGCGATTTAGTTTAGTTCACGTTGAGGAAATTACCTTAGCAATAATGCCGTCTATTTGCAAGGATTTTTTCTAATTTGTTTCTCGTTTTGTATTTTGTTATATTTAATAAATAATAATAATAATAATAAAGTATATATTTCCTCAACAATAATCACATTAATGAAGAACATAACAAGTGATACATGTTACATTATATTGTTGAGGCTGGTCCCTAAACTAGGAAATCCTGTACTATAGGAAACCAGGCCTCCACCTCAGGCCTTTATATGTGATAAAGCCATACTTCATCCCATTTCATTTTATTCTATTGACACCGAAATGGCAGCAGATGGCAACGAAGATAGCATTTTTAATACATTCTCAAGCGGTAAAGGACACGCAATGAGCTTATAAGTGCTGCCTGCTGACCCGGAATATGACAGGATCTCTCCTTCCCATACAAATCCTACAACTTTTGCAGACTAACCTTGAACTATATTCCCCTTCTCCCCCAAGACTTTTGCCGAGAGTTCAAAAACAGTTACGGCGAGTACACTAATCTAATATTATTTTACGATGAGACTGCTCGTCATTTTACTGCCAGATTACTTACTTAACTGAAGATCCCGATCAGCGTCCCTCATGACCGCGGGAAATGGCGGGTACATCCTCAGCGTCTCGAAGATAATGGCTTCGGTATACGTCATACGAGCCTGATCCTCCTTCCGAACCGGCCGCTTGCTGTCTCCAAAAATCTCCTTCATCCTATAATGTGTAGAAATAAACAATGATCTTCTCCTTTTCGTGTGGTTAGCAAACCTATTTATACAGTCTTGGCCATAAATTTCCTAAAAGCCTCAATCGAGACTTCCATACAAGTAGGATCAACCCCTGGCCTGCGGCTGTCAACACGCCGCAGGCGACTATTGGCCGTTTTTTGCTTGAACTATGAGCGATTTAACCAATCGGAGCCAATGTGGAACCAATCGGGATTGCTAGCGTATGAACCAACCAATGAAAGTAAGTCAAGTATTGCGAATTTGTAGCGACATCTTTAGAGAAATAATTTTTAGTTCGCTCATAGCGGTTGACGCGAGTGCTTGCGTGAGTGGTGTGTGAGTGGTTCAGCTGTGCTTTATGAAATTTTGTTTTTGTGAAAATTTTGTGCAGTTTTGTGTTTTCTGGGAGATTTTTTAGCAAGTGGTACGGCTTTCACTTTATAAAGCATTATACCTTATTTTCTTAATTTTATCAGTTTTATAACAAGAAGTCACCATTTTAGTATGACCCATTAACATTTGAGCATGATTACTCACTCACGCATCACTCTCGTGTACAATATTTACATTATGATAAAGATAAAGATAAAAATATTTATTTTCGAGAATACATGTTGGTAGATAAACGAGGTCTTAAAAAATATTTTATTTCATTATATTTTATATATTTTTTTTTACTCTACCGAACACAGTCGGTGTGCAAATATTTATTGAAAAATTAATTTCAAAATGAAGTAATAAGTTACTTATATATAGTTAACTTACATCATAGTATTACATTTATTATTAGTAATATAATTAATGCACATACATAGATTCTTCTTTAAATTCGAGGTACTGCTTAGTACTGTAAAAACAGTTTTTTAGTAGCCACTCAGTAATTTTTGTTTTAAACGTATTATAACATGTAAATTCTTTTAAATACGAGGGTAAATGTTTGTAAATTTTTATGGCCATATAAACAACATTTTTGCTGAAAATTGCTGTCTGGCATTGTGGTATGTAGCATGCGTTCTTGCGTCTCAGTTCTCTTCTCACGATTTGTGAGTTCTTTTTAAAAAGTTCAGGGTGCTGCCTGACGAAAAGGCAAATGTCACGAATATACTGTCAAGGTAACGGTAAAATCTTTAATGTCTGAAATAAAGGAACACAACTTTCAAGAAACCAGGCATTGCTAATAACTCTGATGTTTTTTTTTAGTTAAAAAAGCTCTATTTATGTGAAATGAGTTGCCCCATATGATTAAACCGTATGAAAGTATCGACGAGACGTAACCATGGTACGCTGTTAAGGCCGCTTCAAGTGAGACGGTTTGTCTAAGTCGTTTCAATGCAAATACGAATCGGTCCAGTTTACTACATTCAGAGGAAATTATGGTCTTTCCAGTTACAATATTTATCTATAGTGATACCCAGAAACTTGGTGGAATTTACTTGCTCGATGTTATGGTTATTGTAAGTTATATTAAGGGGAATGGGTCTTGCGTTATAAGAGTGGAATTGGACTGCTTTTGTTTTAGTAATATTTAACTGTAATTTGTTAATATCCAACCAGCTTATTATATTTGTTAAACTTTTATTGATATCAGATTCAAATGTATCTTTCTTTTCACATTTTACTATTAAAGTCGTGTCATCAGCGAATAGTATAGATTTGTTTTTCGTGGAGTTTACCAAATCGTTAATAAATAGCAAAAATAAGAGGGGACCTAATATACTACCTTGAAGTACTCCGCAACTGTTCACTCTATAGTCAGATCTATACTTTTTTCTTAATGTTTGTTTTTTAATTTTAACATTATTTTGTATTTCGGTACATTGTTGTCTGTTATGTAAGTAGCTATTTATCCATTCCTCTTATTCCATATCTATCTAGTTTTTGTAGCAAAATAGTATGGTCAACAAAGTCGAAGGCCTTGCTCATGTCAAGGAAAATAGCCATGATTGGTATTTTGTCTCTTATACTTTCTATTATTGTTTTTATAAGGTCATAACAAGCAAGCGTAGTTGATCTACCTTTCCTAAATCCAAATTGGTCTTCAGTCAACACGTTGTTATGTGACAAAAAACTATAAAGCCTATTATACATCGCTCTTTCAAAGATTTTTGAAAATATGGGTATGAGTGTTATGGGTCTGTAGTTATTTAAGTAGTTATTTAAGTCAGATTTTAGGCGTTTTTTGAAAAGTGGTTTAACTATTGAAAACTTTAATTGTTCCGGAAAATATCCCTCTTCAAAGGATAAATTTATTATGTATGACAGAACACTGCATATGGCTGTACTACTACTTAGTTTCACTATTTCAGTATTTATGTCATCGTAGCCTGTACACTTGCAGTTTTTTAGTGACATGATAATTTTATGTATTTCTGTAGCGTTAGTGGGAGAAATAAAAATGGTATGCAAGTTAGTTTCTATTAAGTTGTTTTTTTTTTAGAGTTATCAATTTGATGAACACCTTTTTTATTATCATTGGCTATATCAATAAAATAGTTGTTGAACATCTTACTGATCTTATTTGGATCGTTATAGGTGACGTCTTTTTGACAAATTTCATTTATATCTTCAGTTTTTAATGAATTTGAAGTATTCCTTTGTATTATAGACCATGTCGACTTACATTTATTTTTACTCTTATTTATGTATTTAGTATACTGTATTTTATGGGATTTAAACACACATGTTTTAAATATTTTAGTGTATGTACTGTATTTAATTTTATTAACAGATTTATCAATTGGTAGATTTTTGTACTAAAGAAAAAGTTTTCTTTTAGTTTTGCTTGATTGTTTTAGTCCCTTTGTAATAATTGTATTTTTTTTGTTTCATTGCAAATTTTAGTTTTAATAATGGGAAAACATAAGTTGTAAAATAATTTAAATATGTCGTAAAATGATTCAAAAGCTTCTTTAGCATTTTTAGTGCAATAAATATCTGAAAAGCTAAGAGCTGTTATACAATTTATAAATTTGTTTATATTATCTCTGGCATAGTCGCATCTAAATTCAAACCATGTAGTATGTAATAGTCTTTTTTTAGTCTTAAATGATATTGTTTGTGCTGTTTCATGATCAGATAGTCCCAATTCATGTATTTGTGCTTGAACGTGACTTATATTGCTGGCAATTTGATCTAAGCACGACTTCTGTCTAGTAGGTTCTTTGATATGTGCATTTAAATTGTAGTTACTAAGGAGTGTAATTAGTTTTTCTGATGATTTATTTTCCTTCAGGAGATCAATATTCCAGTCCCCACAAATAACAATTTTTTTATTATGCTTTTTAGTTAACAAAAAAAGTAGTTTATCCAGTTTTTGTAGAAAAAGGTCAACGTGGGAGATTATTTGTTTAGGTATTCGGTAAATACATATAACATACATGTTGGCTCCTATTATTTCTACTCCACAGCATTCAAACACATTTTGATATGATAGTTCTTTCAAATAGAAAATATTTTTGTAAGCAATATTTTTTTTTACAAAAATACACGTTCCCCCTCTTTTTTCGTTGTTACGTGAGAACGAATCAGCTAGAACATCATTTTCAAGTCTTATATTTTGTTCAGTGTTATTTAAAATGTATGTTTCACAGAAGCAAAGAATATCTAGAATATGGTTTTGGGCTGAAAATTCATCCAAAATTAATTCTACTTTATCAAGTTTGTTTCCTAGACCAGCTATATTTTGGTGAAAAATTGCAAAGTCATTAGAGCATTTTTTTAAAGGTGGGGTATTTGTTTGAGTTTGGGGGCTATTTTCTGACAAATTGTTGAGGTCCGTTTCGAAAAAGAGTATTTGATGATGAAAGGGCCGAATTAGATTCGCTTTTTGAAAGCTTATTTAGTCCAGACTCTATACCTTTTTTATGCCAGCTGTGACTAGTAAAGGTGTTTGTGCCAAACTGCATTTTATTGTACTCCACGTGTTTCAATGTTAAAAATTGTTTATCATAATCATGGCTATCAATAATCAAGTTAATATTTTTGCAAATGAATTTAAAGTTTTTTTGTGTGATTTTAGAAAGATCTAATTATATGAACAGTATGGAAGCTCATTACATAAAGTTTGTTGCATTTGGTTGAGAGCGTATTCGTTATACCTATTACCATTTATACTAAGTAAAATAACGTTTGAAGTTTCCAAGTGCCTTAAGGCCGCAGATAGTTCAAACATAAATTTGGTAGGGTTGTAGTCCTCTTCTCCAACTGAAAGAATAACGTGATCATTTTTATTTACTTTTAAACCATAACACGTTTTTAACAGTTCATGTGCATCTGCTGCTGGTTTTATAACCGCGGAGACTGAATAGGTTTCATACTGAGTCGTGTATCTTGATTGAGTTAGTCGTGATGCTAAGCCAGAAACTTGTCGTCCTCCAATAATGTGGATCCGTTTGATGAGTTCGTTCGACTTCGTGTCGGGTGTGGCATTTGAAGTTTTATTCTGTACTGTTATGTTTCGGATTTTTTCGGATTGAGTAACGCTGCGTTGTGTGATATTCAGGTCTAAGTAACTCTGATTGTTTTCTGACTCATCTTCAGATAATGAAAATTCAAGAGCTGCTTCGTTCAGGCATGTCATTGTCTGTTTTAAAGATTTTTTGTTCTTTATGTATTATTTCTATTTTCTAACTGATGATGCTTGATTTTTTGTTCTTGTTGACTAATAGTACAATTAAGAGAGTTATTCTCTAGCATCAATCTTTCAATTTCATTTTCAGCTGTTTCTAGTCTTCTACGTAAATCAAAGTTCCTTTCTTTCATTTCTTCAAGACACGAGCTATTGTTTAAAATTGTATTTTGGTAATTTCTACTATTGTTAATTGGTGTCATGAAGCCTAATTCCTCTTCTTCGCAGAGGGTATCAAAAGAATTTTGTGTCGATATGTTAATGTTTTGTTTCTTCTGCTTAATTATTATGAAGTATGGAGATTTAGGTGGTTCATCTGACGTCTTACGTTTTGTTAGGCATGGTACGCATCTCCATTTCGCTTTATGTTCTGGAGTTAGCAAATAATACCGAGGAGAATCAACTTTACTACAGCGAGCATGGTACAGCTCTTTGCAAGTAGAACATGTAAGTATTCTCTTCTCATTATTTTTAAAAATATTTTTACACTTAGCGCAGTTCAGTGCCATCTTGCGGTGTAATTATATAATAAAGTAGAATGATTTAACACCTTTTTTAATGCTCTCTATTGGCAAGTAATAGTGTAATGAATAGCTTATCACCCGGTAGTAGTTAATGCGTGTCTCCTGCCATGTTTTGGTTTGACGCAGGATGACATCTTGCGGTGATTAGTGGAACTGTTCGATAAAATATTGGCGTGATGGCCTATTTGGAGTTGGCGCACTGGCTCTGTCAAAGTTTTTTTTAGAAATCAATAGATGGCAGCACTAGTGAAGTAAAGTTTAAAAACAGCGGCGTTTTCAACGGTGAAAATTTTTCATATTAATATTATGTTTGTTATTCTAACACAAAACTGTGTAAAAGTTAATTTCACTTAAAAGGTTCACTGGTCAGTTCATTGCTATATAATTTTATAAACGTTTTATAACACAGAGAGTCAGTTTACGACATCGCTGTTCAGTGCCAATTTTTATCTAAACCAAACATAGTTTTTGGTGGATAACACTTGTGGTTTGAGAAGTATTTCTGCGTTTTAAAAGGATGATGATGTGATCCAATCCAAAAATGATCAAATTTCAACCACTTACTCAGCATACATCTTGGCTTGTATCTCTGTCCTGCTTCCAATCACTTGCAAAGTCATGAAGAGTGTGGTGGCCACCGTCTCCTGACCCCCTACAATGATGGTATCCACCTCGTTCCTTATCTGCAGCATGCTCATGGTTGGATCCACCTCTTGAAGGTCAAAGAGGATATCCAGGAAAGCTTTTAATCTTGGCTTGTCGTTTTCTGTTGAGGAAAGATTACGTCAAGAAAAAAGAATTGTGTTGAAATTAATTGAGTTTGGTAGATGAATTCAATTAACGACGAAAAAAAATACTTACTTCACTTAGTGCATTCTCTTACAATACTACTCAGAGAAACAAAAGACGATCGCATCGGCGCGCGCGAGGCGACGCGCGTCCGAAGTCTTTGGTCTACTAACTGTTTTCCATATTTTTAAGAAGCACAGACTAAAAATCTAACCTGAATCAACTGAAGGCATATTTTCATTCCTTTTTATTTCTTCCCTTTCCTTGATTCTTTTGCGTATCACCTGCAGCATTAAAAAGTATTTAAGTAGCTATTAAGGAAAAGGAACCATCTTAAGGGCCCCGGAGACGGTCAAACGGTTTGACTCAAACCTTACGTGTTTGATCAAACCGTTTGAGGTCGGTTTGAACGGTTTGTCAAAAAGCTCTGCGCAGTCTGATTCTGTACACTGTCGTAATTACACTTCTGACGCGTCAAACACAACAAAATAAGAAATTGCATCAAACATGCTTCAAAGACGTAAATGTTTGACAAACCGTTAAAACCACCTTTGTAAACGATCAAAATCGTTTGAGTCAAACCAAACTTTACATTTCCAAATACAACGGTTTCGCTGGTAGGGGGGGGGGGGGGAACTTGACTCTAACAAATATAAGCACTTAAAATATTACTGAAACGTAAGCTAGCATCGAAAAATGGTTTTAGCAAACCCCCATTATGGTTTAAACCCTATCCAGCGATACCTCACACCGTAAGGTAATCGTGAATTTAAAAAATAACCCACACTTCACGTGTACCAGAGGAACCCTAAAAACATTTTTTTTTTAAGTATTTACTCTTTAGCTTTGACGGCATAATTAATATGTAGTATATCCATGCCAAATTACAGCCTTCTAACATTCACCAAAATATTTTTCTATGATATTGTAGTACCAAATTTCTTACTTGTACTAGTACTTTTTATAAGTTGGTCTATTATTCGATAACCTGTAAAGCCTACTTGATGTTGATAGTTTTCCTTTTAAATTCATCATATACACTACTACCATGATTTTTTTCACGTTTCCATATACATCGGTTTCGCTGGTAGAGGGGGGGAAACTTGACTCTAACAAAAATAAGCACTTTAAAACGGAATATTTCTAAAACTTACACTAGCATCGAAAAATGGTCTTAGCAAACCCCCATTGTTTTTAAAAGACCTATCCAACGATACCTCACACTATAAGGTAATCGTGAAAAAAAATAACCCCCTCTTAACGTGTACCAGAGGAACGCTAAAAAAATTTTTTTTTTAAGATTTTATTCTTCAACTTTGTCGGCATGATTCATATGTATATCCATGCCAAATTACAGCTTTCTGGTACTAAGAGACTCTGAGCTAAGCCGCGGACAGACAGACAGACGGACAGACCGAAACTATAAGGGTTCCTTTTTTACTACGGAACCCTAAAAACGAGTTTTTCGCACGATTCCTGCGCATTGTCGGACGTAACCACCGTAAAACATCGCACGCTAATATGAACGTTATTTCAGTATTGCGTCGGTTGAACTTTCAACTAAAGCGCGTTGAGTTGCTAATTTAGGATAGGGCCTCGCCACCAAGAACTTTCGAAATGAGAGCCAAACATTCCACCGCTCAGCTATGAGGCTGTCTAGATTAGAAACACAACTTACGGTTTCAGACACGTTGTGCAACACAGCAATGTTCTTCATGAGTTCCTTGTAAGCAGGAGTCAGGTGGTAGATCCAGTCCAAATGCATGAATAGGTTTTTGCCCCGCCTAATGAACAACTCGAACGTTTTGTTGAATGCTCTGTAATACTCATGGCTCACGACGCTGTCTGAAATCCTGGGCACGCCTAGAGCGGTTTCTGTAATAGGAGATTTAGGTTTTTAGGTAGGAGATGTTCCTTCCTTCATCGTGTGGGTAGTAAGGTCGTCAACTGAGGTCAGTGAGTACACAAACCCTGACGTCAGTGCTATAGAGCCGCCAACAAAGGCCACTATTTTGGTCGAGATGTTTATTGATCATGTTGATGATAATAAAACTGCTATCCTAATAGATTTTTTTTGCGTTGTTCTTTGTGTACCTACATACAATTTGGTAGTAAACGTGTCAATGATGGACATGGAAATCCTTTCGTCCATGGGTAAAATATTTTGAAGGTGAAATAATATAAGTATGTGAATGAATTCTAAAGCTGAGAGATCGAGGACTTTATGGTAAATCCATCGTTGCTAGGAGCAAGCATGATGTAGAAAGGCTTTAAACTACTCACGGCAGATCGTCTCCAAGGTGGTAAAAGCCAAACAGTCCATGACATCAAAAGGCTCTTTCCCCACCTCCATCTTCAGTTTATCGACCAGCTTCTGCGCCTGCACATTGAAGACGTCCTGATAACCTTCTACGATGTTCCCAGTGAAGGTTCCAGCTAACTTCTTGATGCTACGTTTCCAGATGTAATCTAGAAGATGTTGAAATAATGATAGATTCCCAACAGTAACGCCAACTTTTTACCCCAACCGTACTTTGAGAAAGTCAGGAGTTCAGCAGGTCTTTCCATATCATATACCGGCTGATATTTGGATGATTTTTGATAAATATTTTCCAAATACTAACAAGGAGTTTTCTTGTGGACGTGATGGAGATACCAATAGAATATATTATGTGGTCCAAGATTTCGTACTCCGGAAGTACGTTAAACCTTTTATTCGGTTATGATTCACTTACAAGCAGTCGATTCTAATATCAGAGGCCATGGGCGGCTTATTAGTCTTTCTGACTCTGAAATCAGTGTTTAAGAGGTCTGCTAACGACATTACATACAACCCACAAGATGAATGATGATATCTTCTTCTAATAGTGTAGGTTGTAATGTTAAGTCAAGACAGACTTCACAAAACCTGGTGTCAGAGTTATGGAGCTACCTAAGAGGACTCTGACATGGTCCTGCTTCTCCATGAATTAAGTTTTCGTGACATTCCTGTAATGTCTACTTCCTATAGATATTAGCCGGGACCAACGGCTGAACGTGCCTTCCGAAGTATTGATGCTGTTTTATAGTACTCAGTCAGTCTCAGTCACGTTCATACAATCTTTCCTGTTGTGGAAGCGTAGCTAGGTAGCCAAAGGCCCTGTGGCAAAAAATAAACTAGGGCTCCAAAGTTCTTTATCGTGCATAGCAGGGCACGTCCTGGTTCTTCACGCAGAGTTTATGAATGAATAATTGGATAAATTAATTAATATACTTAGGTATTGCGTGGTGCTGTTTCAACGCGCTGTTCGACGGCGCGATTGTGAAACCGGCCTAAGGATACAGGGGAATTCCCAACAAGTCTCGAAATGAACATCTTTGTTTGAAACTTGCGGGGAACTTCCCTGTATCCTTAGGCCAGGCTTGGTTCAGGTTCCTGGAATCTGGTTTATTTATATTCAGAATGTGGGAGAAATGTTCACTTGTTCAATTTATAGTTTGTAAGTCAAAGTCCGAGGGGCCACTTGAGCTTGGGGGCCCCGGGGCACAGCCCCGTCTAGCCCTCCGGTAGCTACGCCACTGTGTGGATGGGACAGTAGACTCACCAGGCGCCGTGACGAGCCCGTTGCCGACCCAGTCTCTAGCGAAGTTGTAATAATATGGTTTGCTTACAAAAGCATTAGTAACTGCTTTCACATCGTCCGGTTCTTGAATGACTAAAACAATAAATCAGCTCTGAAAACTCAACTCTTAAAATATAGTAGGTAATTACAATTTTTCCAAGGAACATGAATCGAAGGATAGAAAAACATCTACTCGAAAAAAATGAGAGTTCATAGCGTCTTTTTGTATGTATGTATGAACTTTTTTGTCGCCGTACGTAATGATCTCATTTCAACATTTCAATACGTAATGATTTCAAGTTGTACGGAATTGGTAACTAATGAAGAGGTGCTAAAAAGGATAAACGAAAAGCAAGGACGTTTAAACAGCGAAAAGTGACACATAGAAAACCGCAGAGGGAAAATGATAGGCCATCTTATAGGACATGACAGTTTCATAAACAACATCATCGAAGGAGAGATAGAAGGGAAGTTTGGGAGAGGACGGCCAAGGATAAGCTACAATCACAAATTAAAAGAAAGATCAATGTCATGTCTTATAAGGAGGTCAAGGAAGAGGCACTGAACAGAGAAGGGTGGAGGAAGTTACACAACTGAATAAACATGGATGCTGCACCGACAAGAGCAATGCTCTTTAATTTGAAAAAGAAGACGTAATGATCTAAAAACTTAACATAATACTAAAATATGCGCGCGCATTTATGTATAGACCCATACATAATTTTGATACTTACTTATCACGGGACGAGGACCCATCCAGGCTACAAAGGGTAGTCCAGTATTTTCTATTATGTTGGACACGTCTCTCATCACTTTTGCAAGGACTGTAACAAAATACCAATGCATTATTTAAAAAAAAAAACACAAACTAAAAAATACTTGCGGTACAATACAACAATTTGTGATCCCAAAACAACAAGAATAACAAAGCAACAAACAAAAGAACAACAAGAACAAGAGAGCCGCGCCCGCCACCCCGAGAATCTAATGAAACCTGTAAAAAATAAAAAATAAACTTACATAGCCCGTTCCCGAACACCTGATGTACATTCCCTATGAACGGCAAGGGGGGATAGCAAGGTAGACCCCGGAGCAGCTTCCTTGCTCGACGTCCGTTCCACCAGAACAATGCGTAGACACAGGATAGGATGATGCATGGTACCAGGAGCCAGGGGAAAAGCTGCAAGCAGAAAAAGCACAAATTGGAAATCCCCATAATCGCATCCTTCTTCACCACCGCGTAGTTTTTCTTCTACGTGTCGATAGCTCGATAATATTCTGTACTTTGTTTCAGAGGTGACGAAGTAACAAAGTAAAAATAAGTTTCTTCAGAACAAAATTTGTTCAGTTTTGTGGCCTGAGTTGTTGCATCGATGAGAGTAATTGCATCCTAATAGACGGTTCATCCAAAGTGATTCATTTTCAATGAAAGGCAGTGAATGATGAACAGTGAAAGACTTGATGTTAGACGCAAAATGTAAAGTGAATAAATGTATGAACATTTTCCGTAATTTCTTGATCTTGAATCGTTATTTCCAAAATCATTAATGGTGCTAAAAATATTCTATGATTATTTCCATATATAACACCATTTCAAAACCATGTCACTATATTTTTATATCTATATCTATGTCGTGGCCATATCGTAGAATTAATCACATCATGAAATTTGCGATCATTTCATGAAATGGTCACATTTCATGAAGTTTTCACTGTCCATTGGCCACATCATGATGTGCCTTGGCCAGATTAATGATAACAAATCGTTTGACGATATGTACAACTAAAACGCAGCTACTTCATGAAATGGTCAAGATTATTTGATCATATCGTAAAATTATTACATTTATTGCCGATAGAGGCGCTGGAAGCACTTTGTTTATGTACCAATATGGCGGCTGCGTTATTTCTCGCAGTGAAAAAGTGAATTATTCGTTATTAAAATGAGGAAGAAAAAAAGAGTTATGATGAAAAAGTACTCTGAAAATGTCTGTCGGACTTAGAGAACAATAAGTACCAAACATAATTAAGATTCTTTTTAAATATTTCATGGACGCCCTATTTTCACGATATGGCCAATCGTGGATGACAAAATCTTGAAATGCACACGATTTAATGATCTGGTCAAATTTAGTTGGCCACATCATGAAATGCGACCATTTCATGAAATGATCGAAAATTTCATGAAGTGGTCAATTGACCACGATATGGCCACGACATCTATACTACATTATAAAGAGAGAAGTCCGTACTGACTGACTGACTGACTCATCAACGCACAGCCGAAACTTCTGAAGCTAGAAATACGAGTACCAAATTTACACAGTAGATTACATTTATGACGTAGGCAAGCAATAAGAAGAGATTTTGAAAAGTTCCCCTTCTAAGGGGGAAAAAGGGGGATTCAAGTTTGTATGAAAGTCCGTCATTTTAAAAGTTGGGTTCATGAAAATTTGGATTTAGACTGTGATTAATAAATCATTTGACACGTGTTTAAGCATTTTATCAAAATCCCTATTTTGATGGGAAAAGTAGGGATTAAAGTGATTGTTTGAAAAGTCTGTAATTTCTAAAGGCAGGAACCTAAAAATCTGGATTTAGACTAAGATTAACAAATCAATTGACACGTATTTTAGCATTTTTTCGAAATCCCTATTTTAAAGGAAAAATAGGAATTAATTATTGTTTGAAAAGTCTGTCATTTCTAAAAGCAAGAACTTGAAAATTTTTATTTAGACTAAGAAAAATTAATTGACTGACATATGTTTCTCATTTTCTTGATATCTCTATTTTGAGGGGGAAGTAGGGATAAAATATTGTTTAGGAAAGTTTGACATTTCTAAAAGTAAGAACTTGAAAATTAGAATTTAGGCTGAGATTAATAAATCGTTCGACACGTATTTAAGTACTGTTTTGAAATCCTTATTTTATAAGGGAAGTAGGGATTAAATTATTGTTTGGAAAGTCTGTCATTTCTAAAGATAAGAACTCGAAAATTTGGATTTAGACTAAGATTAACAAATCATTTGACACTTATTTTATAATTTTTTCAAAATCCTTATTTTGAAAAGGAAGTGGGGATTAAATTTTTGTATGGAAAGTCTGTCATTTCTAAAAGGTAAGAAATTAAAAAAAATGATTTGGACTGAAATTAATAAATCATTTGACACGTGTTTAAGCATTTTATCAAAATCTCTATTTTGATGGGAAAAGTAGGGATTAAATGTTTCTAAGGAAAGTCTGTAATTTCTAAACTTAGGAACTAAAAATTTGGATTTACGCTAAGATAAATAAATAATTTGACACGTATTTTAGTATTTTTTCAAAATCCCTATTTGAAAAGAGAAGTAGGGATTAAATGGAATGACAGCCATTTCTTAGGTTAGGAATTTAAAAAATTGTATTCAGACTGAATCATTCGGTTCGAAAACAAGAGTTCTTATAGTAGGTAGGTATTTAAAAAAATACTGAAACACGAACAGAGAGCCTCCTCCATTTTGAAGTTGGTTAAAAATGTGGTAAAGTATGAATTAATCTACCCGTGCGAAGCTGGGGCGGGCCGCTAGTTTTAAAATAAAAAGAAACACTAAACAAATGAATAAATGACTACTGCCGCGGCTTTTTACACGCTTCATTTATCGTTCATCTCGATGAACAATGAACGATGCCCGATGAAAGCGAACGAACGTATTTGACTTTCATTACAAAAGCACATCAGTGATGAAAGATGAAAACGTCATAATTAGACATTTCATTTTCGACGAAGCATCGAAAATGAAAGCAAAAGTGAACCGTTTAATATCGGCTTTACGCTCTGAAGGCCACTGCCGAGTAGCTGGCTCCTGATTGGCTCCGAAGCTCCTAGGCTCAACGAAGCTACCGCAAACATTACGGGAGTAATCTAACCCACTTAGAACAAACCATGGGCGAACTAACCATAGAAAAGAACGTGGTATATTGTGGTGGAACTATCAACTATATCCAAGGAACCACAGTGTGACTACGGAGCACCTAAGCAAACCCTGTTTCTTGTGGTCAGTGACTGTCCTCTGATGCCTCTGTGCTTTGCCTCTGTGCGTTTCCCTGGTGGAATCGAGGAACTGCACCAACTTACCCCGGTAGCTCAAGAGTTTGACCACCTCAATAAAAAAAAAATTCAAACAAATTCAAAGAAATTTTAATGATGATGCTGACCACCTAGGCAGTCATTTCGGTCATGGGGTTTCGTATATGTATGTATACTTTACTGTACGTGTGATGATGATGATGATGATGATCTATCCGACCGATTTCGGCCATGGCGACCACGTACGTACGGGCGTATACAGTTATTATTGACCGAGCAATCGCGAAGCGCGAGCGAAGCGTCTCGCTTTCAACTTGGGAAAAAATGCTTTCGTAATGTCCTCCAGATGTCCGGGATATCCGGCTGTAATTGTCCTCTACAGGCGCATTTCTCAATTGATTATCATGAAATTTTGTGAGCAGGTTTGTTAAATATGTATATTCGACTACAAAATTTGTAGATTTTTAAAGTCGATTCAATTTTTCGAATTTATTTCAAAATGGCGGAGATATGGGGATTGAAAACAACACACACAGCCATTATGAAGAAAAAAAAATTATGATGTGTTAGACATCGTTACAGAGCCACTTGTATTATTATTTATCAAGGGAATGATCTTGACTTTCAAACTAATGAGTAGGTCTCGTCAAACATTTCCGCGAAGACGTACCCAGGAAAACACAGTTATTAAACGTAATAATGTTAATGATAATACGTCATACAAGTAAATCATAATTTGAAGTCAAGTTTAACAATCTACAGTCCAGTGCATTTTTTTAATTAGACAGGTGAATGAATGTGACCTCTCTTCTTCCTCAACGCGTCTCCAAAGACAAACAAATTATGCAACAAATGCTAGCTAATTACCTATTGTTTCCGTCATGTAAAAAAACGCTGGGCGAAGTGGAAGGGATGTGTGCGTACCTACGAATATTCCTTATTCGTAGGTGCGTACAGTGGCCTAAGGCCTAAGACTAAGACATAAGCATATGAAAGTACTTCACCTGTACCATATGAAACCATGTCTTAGATTACCAGTACATACGTATAATAAAAATGTTGTTGTTGTAGAAGATAATAGAGAAAAAAGATATCAGGGGTATATTATGATGAGAGCAATATAAGCCAATATTATTATATTTTCTCTTCGTGCATCACGCAAAAATTAGTGCACGGAATTGAATGCAGTTTTCACTTCACAAGCTGTCTGCTGTATAGCTGGAGCCTGGAGGTCTTACATAAACACTGGTGCAAGTTTCCTCTGGATGCACTGCTAGGCAGATTATATATACAGGGTGTAAATAAATTAGCTGACACTATTTTAAAGGATCAAACTACCCATGAAACTGAACAACATTCCCCAAGAAACATACTAGGCTGTCGGACGACAAAAAAAAAATATTTCTATTGAACTATGTTCCATCTTTCTATATACAGCCACTCAATTACAGCGCAATGTTAAACAGAAATAACATAAAGTTAAGTATTAATTAAAGAATATATATTTTTTTACTTTATTATAATTAACTTTCAAGGGCAAAGTATTTAACAATGTTCAATGATGGAAATCAAAAATAATGGCTCAAAAGCTGGCCAGCACGGCCACAGCAAAAAATAGAAATAGGCGGGAAAGCAACAATCCGATTATCATTTTGTTTCTCGAGTTGTAGGGTTTTGTTTACAATGAGTTCATCCGATTCAGATATGGAAGTCACTAATTTTTTCTTTAGCTAATTCGTGTTTTTGTTTTTACTTTCCTTGTATTCATAATGAAAAGCACAGTGTTTTGTTTACCTCTGGTTAAAGACTTATTTAGTGCCTCGAACTATTAGGGCCCTCGCTACGCTCAGGCCCCAAACCCCGTCTCGGCGCTAAATAAGTTACTTTCACCCCTCGTATAACGATGTACTATTAAAACAACATTTACTTCAGATACAAAACAAAACTAGCATCTAAAATAGTTGACACTGTTCATCAGTGCTTTGACCTTGCTGGAAGTGTACTTGATTAAAGACCCCTGACCGTTAATATTATACTTAAATTTTTTCGATAATTCAATTTCAATAGTTTAACTTTACATAACATTATATTTCAGACGCGTGAATTGACCGTATTTGTTTATTAAGTACACATATTATGTTTAGTTTTTTATATGTTTATTTACGCCCCTACTTATACATTGATTATGTGTCCATTTATATCTATTTTATTACGTTTTTTATATTTATTAAATTTAATTATTATTTTATTTTAGTAAAGGTTCCGCGGAAGACCAGCAGCGTTATGGAGGGCACTTTATGTGTCCTCCATAGCACCACGCTGAGCTGGGACCTCCCTCTTTGCTTGCCAAATCGCAACAAATATAACTTTATTTTTGTTTTGTTTAATATTGTAAGCAAATAAACGTTTTTTCTTTCTTTTTTTCTTTCATTCAGTGAACGACGTTTTGTTAAAAGTGAAATTTCCTTGCTTTTGGGACACGACATCATCATCATCATCATATCAGCCTATTTCGGCTTCATCAACTGCATTAGTTCGCATTTTTAGCTGATTCCCGCGCTCGTAGGCTGACTGTTAGTAGCCAATTTTAGTAAACACGTCGTAATTTAATTGAGCTTTCAACTAATTTCAAAAAAAGATCAAACTGCCCTACAACAGCTCGTATACGTCCCCACCGAGGAGCTCGAGCCTACCCTGAATTAGGGCGATTAGGAATTAGTCGACCACGCTGGCCCAGTGCGAATGGCTCGACTTCTCTCACAACCTTCGAATTTCTTTGCAGGAGTGTGCAGGTTTCATTACGATGTTTTCCTGCACCGTAATAGCGTCGAATAAACGTACAATATATTAATTCGAAAACACATTGGTACGTGGTGGGGATCGAACCCGCGTCTTCCGGACGGAAGCCAGCGGCCCTAGCCCCTAGCCACTAGCACCCACTAGACCACTAACCAATGATGTTATGTTATATATAAGGTGAGGACCACGCTCTCTCAAACTTTCTCTGCGTTCCGAGACGCGCTGAAATCGATTAAAGTCCGTAATCTCGTTCCGAATCACTGTCAGCCATACATACATTTTATTTGCTTTTCTGATCGCTGACAGCGCTGAAAGTCTGATTCGGAATGTACCCTTTGCCTATACGAGTAAAAATATTGCGCAGAAGGGGTTTAGTACATCACACCGAAAGTTAAATTGTCGAACGCCAAAGGTCGACAACGATTTATCGAATGCTCGCAAGTGACTTTAATTTAGTTTGACTTGCTTGATACATGTGTCGAACGATAAACGATCACTGAAAATTATAGCGTAAGAAAATGATGTATCAACGTCGCGTTACCGAAATTACATGGTGCCATGAAATTGGACCAAAATAACAGCAATTTAAGAACAACTCTGGCTCGTGTCGTGACTGTCAGTGATTCTGATCTGTATGTAGTAATCGTATATTTAGTTGATCGAGCGAGTGTAATAGTACATTGTTATACGAGGGGTGAAAGTAACTTATTTAGCGCCGAGACGGGGTTTGGCCCTAATAGTTCGAGGCACTAAATAAGTCTTTAACCAGAGGTAAACACTGTGCTTTTCATTACGAATACAAGGAAAGTAAAAATAAAAACACGAATTAGCTAAAGAAAAAATGAGTGACTTCCATATCTGAATCAGATGAACTCATTGTAAACAAAACCCTACAACTCGAGAAACAAATCGAATTGTTGCTTTCCCGCCTATTTTTTATTTTTTGCTGTGGCCATTATTTTCAATTTCCATCATTGAAAAATGTTAAATATTTTGCCCAAATCTATTTTATTTTAAAGAAATAGTTGAAAGTTAATTATAATAAAGTAATTAAAAATATATATATTCTTTAATTATTACTTAACTTTATGTTATTTCAATTTAACATTGCGCTGTAATTGAGTGGCTGTATAGAAAGATAGAACATAGTCCAATAGAAATGTGAAATTAGAACCAGTTTTTTTTATAATTTGCTAGAATGAATGAAAATGAATGAATGAATGACAGCTGTCAGTTGAAAATGTTTCTCCCTCCGGGCTGAAAAGTTTTACCTTCAATCCGCTCCTCAGGCAACTTCCGAACTACTTTTATTTCAGAGTATGAGTAATGAAAAATTGCTTTTGTATGTCCATCTGTCTGTCTATAGGTATAGATCGCGTTTCTCAACCGATTCTCGTGAAATTTTGTGAGCAAGTTGAATAAATTACTACATTTTATTTTGTCGGGTCAGCTTTTAGTAATTTTAAAAAATTACGGAGTTATGTATGAGGGTTGAAATTGTAAAAAAAATCATAAATCAACCATTTCAAATAAAAATACTCGCGAGGTCTACAGCTCACAGAGCCACTAGTTAAACATAAGTACATACGTATTTATTGTATAGTAATACGCAAGTAAATTACAAAACACAAAACATGAAGAAAAATGACACAACAGACACCTAAGTACTACTTATTTCTAAAGAAATATCTTCCAGCAGACCTAACGGAAGAGACAAGATATATAAAGATATGCAGAAAATACTATAATTCCGTGCTTCGGAAAGAACGTTAAGCCGTTAGCCCTAGCGCCCCCAGCTATTTGTAAGCCCTGTTAGAGTGCCCCATAAATGTGAGATGTACTAAACCCAAATTAGTACGATGGCGTACAAGGGCTGCTATTTATGTATCCGGAACTGGTCACTTACATAAACAATATTTAAAAAGAAATTATAACATTTAAAAATAGAATTGGTTATAGATGTTTGTTATTTTTTGTTATTCCGGATACATAAATAGCAGCCCTCGTAGTAGGTATAACTATTATGTAATCTGTGACTAAGGTTTGTGAAGGCTTCCTTGACCTTTTAACTCACACGATGGAAAAACAAGATATATTTATAAACAGAAAACCATGGTCACAGAATTAATATACCCAGAAACCTATATGCCCATGTCCAGCCGAACTACAAGAGCCATCCATCAAGCCGCTATAGCAATTTGTTTAATTTTCTTACGCTAAACAAACTTACTCGTACTGTGCTCGTACTTCAAATAGTGCAAGTTCTATGTTTTCTTAATTAGGTCTTTTTTTTGGCTTTTGTGTATTCGCAATTCCGCCAATGTCACGTGTCGGAGAGGATACAGGATGGGGATAGGAAAGGAAAAGAAGGAATCTTACTTTAAAATAAAATAAAGGCTCTGCTTTAGTAATCTGCAGCATGATTTTTACGTCAACTTTGCTTTTAATCGAAGAAAGCTAATGATCCCCAGGGCACCGTTTCACGAAGCAACAAGTTACTAGTAACAAGGTACAATTTGATATACATTGCGTAGGCAATTCGCCTGAACTGTAAGCCCTTATCGTTTTCTCTAATCGTGTACGCAATGTACGTCGAATTGTACTTGTAACTTGTAGCTTCGTGAAAGAGCCCTCAGATATCTTAGATCAAATAAGTATATCCCTAATTTTTGTACGTCTTTTTGTTTACTGTCATTAAAAACAATAAGAAATATGGTTTGCGGGGTTTCCGCACTTCCCCCCCTCCCCACAGCTCACAGCTTAGTGTAATATGTTTGTTTGGACGGTCGTTAATCGTTATTGACAAACTATGTGATCTAGATTAAGTAATTAATAACCCTGTGAAGATGATCTGTTGATCAAAACCGGTCGGGTGAATATAATATAAGTGGAACTAGTATAAAAGTGATTTTTATTAAATATGTCCTCCCCTCCCCCCCCTCCCTCCTCACTATGCTACTAATGGCGCAGGTTCATCATCATCATCAACAGCTCATACACGTCCCCACCGAGGGGCTCGAGGCGCAGCGCAGGTTACTAAGTTGGGTTATTATAGGATGAGTTCTGACAGCTTCAAAATTCTTCATACGACTTTAAGTAATATTCAGTTTAAAAACCATAATAGCTAATAATTAAAAATAAAGTAACTTTACCTCTTATTTTATCATTAAACAGTATGTAATTTTACTTAATAAATAAATAAATAAACGAAATAACATTAAAAAGTTATTAAAATTGTAATCTGTCAGAGCTCATCCTACAGTAACCCAACTATAAAACAAACCCCTTGGGTAAATATTATTGGACGGAATTTACACCGCGCACGACTTTTTAGATTTTTCTGGTAAAGAATAAAATTTACGTCGTCAGCAATGGGTCGTTTAGCAGATTGTGTCACAAAATCCATCTTGTCCAGGTCAGGAGGCTTCTCGTTCCTATCCATTATTTATACTGAATTTCAAATAAAACTCAGCACAAACACTCACAAATAACTAGTTACTATTAATACACAATACTCTGCCTAAATTATGGCTAAACTAAAGTAAAATACACTTATTTAAATTTTCCCGTTAAAACGTGTATCAACTCACAACGACGCAAACGGAATCCTTTGACGGAATCGTGGAAAACCTTTTAAACATTCGGCGCATATTATGATCACAAAAGTATAACGGCGCGGGGCCCCAGTTTAAAGGGCGGCGGCGTCAAGGGCGTCAACTGGTGTCGAGGGCATCACATACGGTGAAGATAAATGATTTCATCTTAAGATACGATACGATACGATATCGCTCGCCATATCTAATGGAGCAGCCCCGGATCCCGTATATAATAGTACTCTTTGCCCGGATCTAAGATTTTTTTCGAACCGGGGCAAAAACTTGATAGTGGCGCCCCCTCCCTTCAGTGTTTGAGACACAGAATACTATACTCCAGGGTTTGAGAAAAACTGTTAATACTGACTGACAAATGAGTAGCATTTTTTGTGACCATTTGTGAAAAAAATAATCCTTTAATAAATTTAAACTTTCATAAAACAGAAACACAGAAAAAAATATAACCAGGAAAGACTACCTGCAACAGAACTTTACACGGCGTGCTTTCTTTTCTGCAAAAGAATCTATTAACTCCTCAAAGTCCGTCGCATATTATAGGCATATTTGTTTTCAATTGCTAGAATCGCGAGGCCAGATAGACGCTCCAAACTCATTGTTAAACGTAGATAAGTTCTAATTATGTTCAGTTTGCTGAAACTTCGCTCACAGCTTGTAGATGTTGTTGGTAATGTGCAATAAATTCATATTGAGAAACATTGGGCTCGTGACGAGGATTCCCCACAGGGATTCCCCTGGCAGAATGATCACGAACATTATGCACGCGTTCAAAAAGAATTTACTTGATCTGTTAAGATGCGTTCATAAATCACTTAGTAGTGTTCAAAAAATAACTGGGCGTATGGAAATACAAAAATTGGTTTTTCAAACATGTTGTTGTTGTAAGATTTGATTACTTGATAAAAACATATGAGATTATAGGAAAAGAGGCTTTACTTGTTTGATATTCCGAACTCTTGTCTGAAGGATTTGGCGCCCCCATGAAACTGCCGCCCGAAGAAAGTGCCCCGGTTTGCCCCCCCTTAGATCCGAACATATATTTTCATATTAAACTTAACATACGAAATATATATACTTCTATACGAAAAGATGTGTTAAAGTTTCTTCACCGTCCGTGATGACCTTTAGGCCCAACGCACACTGAGCGCGGCGCGACGAAGATACTGAGAAGTCAACAATTTAAATTAAACCTTAATCCCTGTCTTATAAGGTTGAAAACGCCAGGCAAAGATAAATAAGAGCGAGCGTCGCATGGCGCAGTAAAGCGGCCACGAGAGCAGGCGCGCGCGAACCTTATAAGATAGGAATTAGGGTTTAATTTTAATTACTTCTCAGTATCTTCGACGCGCCGCGCTCGGTGTGCGTTGGGCCTTATTTATACCATGCATTCGGCCTCAGACAGGGTTGGATTTCGTAGTATAAGTCAATAATATTTCACGTCACGTTCATACTGCACGCACAACATAAATTGTTCCGCGACACAGACACGCTATAAGTGCGACAAGAAATAGGCAAAGCGTAAGAGTGAAAGAGACAGCAATCACAGCTCGACTGACTGCAATGGTCACAATTAGGACCAATTCACGGCACGCGTTTGATACGTTGGTGGCATATCTATCTCTTGTATGTATATAATATCATTGGTATAATTATACTATTTGTACCATAGTTTCATGTTGCGTAGTATATAGTATCGTAATGCTTGGATTGTACGCGAAAATACCATAATTTTAATACCCAATCATCTAAATGTTTTTTAATTGACATTCACCCTAATGCACGGACTTTTTTGCCATGGCGGCAACATCAAATGAAAACCATATGAAAACGAGAAGCATTGTAGGTATTCCCCGTGCAATGTTTTGCTGGCGAGTCGTGTCCCTAGAGTAGAAGCTGGGGAAGTATATCCATCTCTTTCTTACGCTTAGCACTTATCATCGTAAGCAGAGATGGGTATACTTTCCCAGCTACTACTCTGGGACACGACTCGCTTGACAGACTCTAATGTCATTTTGAGGGAGAGAGATGGATATTTTTTTCTGCTTGAGTATGACGGAGATGAATGTATAGCAACAAATTGCGCACGATCAATGAAGTTTCTTTTGAAAGTTAGCTGAATTTGAGATTCTCATTTTATTAAGTGATTTTATAAACGAATTTACCTAGATTTATGTGATAATATTAAAATAACTTTTCAATAACAAATGATTTTTATTTAATCTAAAACGTTTTCAACACAAAAACAAAACGTAGTATAATTTTTTGGTAAAAAGTATCTTTTTAATATAAAGCAATAATCTTATGAGAGCCTGATTCCAACCCTGGCCTCAGAGGAAATAAAAGACGATCGCTTCGCTCCCTTCGACGCGCGTCAGAAATCTTTGCATTCGGAAACATTTGGAAAACACTTTTTTTATCTTGCGTTTTTGTAAAATACAATAGGCATTTATGGAGGTGCTAAAACGAGACAGCGCTATACAAAAGTGCTGTAAATATCAAACACATACGTAAATCTTTATTCTATGGCGACACTAATTAAAAAACGAAATGTCAATGTCAAGGAAAAATTCGTAAACCTGGATTTTCTCAGTATTTTTGTGGAAAATTCAATAAATTTGTGTAAAAATGAAAAGAAACACTCATTTATTCGATATATATTGGGAGGACATATTAGTTTCAAAAGTTCTACCATTTCTTTCTATACGCGAGTGCTTTAATTTTCGATGCGTATCAAAAACATGTCTTCAGATTACAAACATGTATCTTTCTAAGTTAAAAACGCTTAACCTTGTGAATAATGGGTTTTCTCCGCACACCTTTTCTGTGAGTATCCTTCGAAGACTGTATATAGTTCATTTTATTCCGTTTTGAAGTGTAATTTCATTTCGAAATTGCAGGTTTTCGGAGAGGTGTGTACAAGAATAAGAGTCCTGAATTTGAGTAGATGTGCAGCTGTCACGGACGCGAACTTGATTCCGATGCTGCGTCAGAACATCGCACTAACTTCCCTCAACCTCAGCCAGTGCAACAACGTAACGGCAAAGTGTTTGCAGCCAGTTATTTTGCACTGCAACAACCTTCGCGTTCTGAAGCTCGCCAGGTGCCCCTGGTTGACCACGGGTGCTGTAGAAGCCTTAGCTCTGCATCAAAGCAAACTAGAAGATGTGGATCTATCCTTTTGTGCCTCTATATCTGAAAGCTGCATACTGATTTTCATAAAAAAGTTCAGATGTATTAGAACATTGAATTTGTCAGGCAACAGGCAAGTCTCAGATAAATGTCTGTACGCCATGGCCAGATACAGTTTAAGTCTTAAGTTCCTCAACTTAGGAGGATGTTCAGAAATCTCTGATAGAGGAGTGAGGTGAGAGCTTTGTATTTATTATGTCTGTATTTTTTTAATAATAATAATAATAGCCAAGTCACTGGCGTTTTGTGGCTCTATAACACTGACATTGGTTATCACCTTCAGAAACCGTACCATGGAAAGGCTGTAGAGCAGCTATGTATGTTTATATCTTGATGTTTATTGATTCGGTCTACTCACAACACGAGAACAGACCAAACCGGTCTTAATTACAGTGAATAATGTCTCACAACAGTTTTAATAATTTAACATCTTGATATTTTTAAAAATATACCTTAACATATAGAAGCTTGTAACTGAACATCTCATCTCTAAAAATAATAATCAAAATTGGCCGTTGATCATCTAGTAGCAGATCCTTACTACGTTGTGAGAGTAACCCAAACTCTTTTAGAAATTTACAATGTGATCGTCTTTATATTATGTTTTCTAACTGCGGATTTACACATAGAGTCGCCTACTCAACTTCTATGTTATTCCTATATACTGATTTGTCCCTATCTCTCGCCCGAACACAGGAGTATCAGTTGCCAGCCGGCAAGCAGCCTACTCCTGATTACCCATGTTCGCGGACTGAAAGAATAAAGTCACCAGGAAATCCCAGCGACTTTATTAAACAATACTAACTTCGTATTCTGAAAAGAACTTCGAAGTTTATTGCTTCTGCAATAAGAGCCCAGATTCCTGAAATGGATCACAAGGATTATTACATGATATATGTAATTTAAAAGGTATAAAAGGATGGCTCCAGGACTGCCTCAGCGAGTCCTTAGAGCCGGCGACGGGTGTGTCGTCTGTAGTTCTGAATAGAACTTCTAGTTCTTAGAGGAACTTTCGTTGAGTGGCATTTCCTCAACAGAATGATCAATAACCAAGTTTCTCTAATGATACTTCCTGGAGACGACCATCCTAGCTCTACGCACCGGGATACCCTTTTCCTTAAGCTATGTCAACCGTATTGAAAAATACAGTTACATAATCTCTCTGTGTCTTCCATACTACCATCACACAAGGGATCCAGCAAGATCTAGCAAGATCCAGCCCTGACGAAGGAACTAGTTTTAGTTCCTTCAGCTAGTTGATTGCTAAGACCCCAGATCCCGAGCAAGACAGCAGTCTAGCAGCAAAGACCCGATACGCTCACACCTTTACAGCAAACCAACTGTTAAAGCATTTACGAGACGAGTGAGAATAAACGCTCCACCAACGCGCTCTCTGTGAGTCACTTCCCACTCTGTCCTTCAGAATGCTCCTGTCCTCCCCTCACCACAGAGGTGTAGGAAAAAGGTTAAAATAATAGACAACCCCGAAGGATTGTCTACAGCGGACTCTGGTCCGACCGGTGCGCCTTAAGCGATGGAAGGAGACCGAAGTCCCATCGTAGAAAGCATAAGCTTCTCGTGGTAAGCCGAAGCTAGTGGACTACGTCCAATCGATACTAGCCGTAGCGTTCCCGATACGGCTGAGCCGCTGTGGTAACCTTTTGGGAGGCTAATCCCGTCTTCCACCGAAGTGTCCAACGTATTGCGTTCAAGGGTGTGTTTATAGGATAGTCCACACGTGAACCAGCGCCCATGATGGTAAACCATCTTCCAACGAGCAAGCTCAAAGGGATGACCTCACAGCTGCTACTGACTGTGGGTCTCATATCTGGATTGCTCCTGCATACTGGATCTCCGTCTATCTGAACGGTACTGCCAGGGCAGATCTGCTCCAACTTCATATCTCCATATATACATATCTCCGCCGCGCGTCTCCGTGCCTGAGACCGCATATGAATCTAAAGACTCATTTCAGCTATCGCTCTGAATATAGCTTTACAGCCTTCATCATCGCTCGTCCAGTCCACTGCTGGACTATGAGCCTCCTCTCCTTGCAACCATATGTGTCGATATTACATCGCACAGTTGATTCAGTAATAAATCATACATGATGATATTAGCCAGAGCAGTCCACGTCCAGTTTCTTGTTCTCAATTAATAAACTCGTTCCAGTATGCCTCTTCACAGACTTATGTCTTGAAGGAAGCCACTATGTCCTCCGCTACCTCCATTATCGGGGTTAAGACTTGAAAGACTATCATCGACACTAATCAGTCTGAGGTCCACCGCGCACGGCTGTGGACAAGTCCCCATCCGCGGCTATGTATTCAAGTCGCTGTATGCGTCTTCGGTCAATCAGCGGTTCAGAGCTAGACATACAGTGGTAGCGGCATTCATAGCAGCCCGATGGTTACTCCACATCTTCATAGGTCAGATACGGAAATCTCTCCACAGACTTGCGTCTTGAAGGTAGCCACTAAGATATTGTTAACTCCACTATCGGGGGTAAACTTAGTGTACTTATCACGCCTAGGATGCGACCCATACATCAGCGGTTCAGAGCTAGACATGCAGTGCCAACAATATCATAGCAGCGATAGTTATACCTCGTCTGCATGCGTCAGATAAGGGCTCTCTATGAGATGGTCAAATATAGTGCATTATGTGATCAGTTTGATCCAGCGGCCGTGTCCGCTTTCATTAGGTCATCTAGGTGCGTCAAGCCTATGATTCCCTTGATTTTCATTTTTGACCATCTCGGATGGGATATGTCATCCATAGAGGCATAATTAACCGTTCCCATATCAAACAGGCAGCACGCCAGTCTTCAGGGACCGAAATCCCGTCGAAAGGCAGTGAGAGGCTGTGCAGCGCCTGCGACTTTAGGTTCGGCAATTATTTCACTTGGTTTTCCAAGTATAGACTTATATTAGTCTATTTTTGCACTTTTATAATAATGTCAATTTTCTTGAACTTAACGTTCCGCCAGCCATCTATTCCTAGACGGCCGACTGCCTCCCACCATGTATATTGGCGACACGCAACGACGGTACGCGCTAGGTCAAAAGGCCCTTTTCCTAAACTTGTTCGATATTTCTGAAACTCACAATGCGAACGTATCTCAGTCTATGCACCCCAAGTATGCATTTAGTTTTGCATTATCTCTTTTAGTTTCTGAGTTATTAATTTTAGAAATATCAAAAATGTCCAATACAAGAACGTATTAAAATTAAAAACATTCATTACAAGAACGTAATAAAATTAAAAACATTCATTACACGAACGTATTAAAATTATAAAAATTCATTACAAGAACGTATTAAAAAAACAAAAATTCTCTTAATTCGTCTCGAATCTTTTATTATAACTTTCTCTATGTCTTACAACAGACACACGTTGTTCTACATAGTTTTAATTTACATTAGGGTCGGGGAGTTACAAGCTTATTACTCTCAGTAGGTTAACCAATGATACATGATTATTCCTCCATTTCAGGGCGTTAGCAAGTAACTGCATCTTTTTAGAAGGCCTCCTAGTGAGAGGATGTATGAAAGTGACTGAACACAGCCTATGTCTGATAAGAAATCGAGTTCATGTGGACCGGAGACCAGCGACGCTGCCACGAGAAGTACCAGCATTCCTACAAATGTGACCCGCAGATAACATGACTTTTTGTAAGGTACTTGCAATGCAATTCTTGTTCATTGTTATTATGCTATTGTATGTGGTAAAGGTTTCATTATATTTCTATAATCTGTTATATGGAAAGAAAAACAATATGTAGTATGTTTTTGAATGGTTTTGGACTGACTAAGCTCAGAAGCCTGTCTTACAAAATTAATTATATAATCTTTCAAGTTCCTAGTTCATCTGACTGCATTGCAATTTGGAAGGTGAATGAGCGTTATTCTTTCATTTCTTTGTAAATTATTAATAATTAGATTCAAGTAATCCTAAACAGTGTAGTAAATAATAAATAAATAAATAAATAAATAAATAAAAATAAATAAAATAAAAATCAATCCTAAACATAATCAATTAAGTACTGTACAAAACATTTAAATACAATTTCGGAAAATTATATTTTTTCACAGGTTCTTACCTTTTAAAAAAACTATTAAAAACGCATACTGTCGCCATCTGGCTCAATTTTTTAGAACTAAAAGAAAAACGCCCAACTAACCAAAGCGCGTGAGTTAAAATTAGTTTTCCACGGCGAATGTTTTTTTTTTTTATTAGAGTATTCGTAATACAAGTATATAACCACATGTGCTGGCTTCTGTACATACAATCGTCCACAAAGACAAAGATGCACGCTTAAACAAGTTATTTGCAGCGGAATAAAGTGAAAATACTAAAATTCTATTCCGCCCCATATTATAATAAGTTACTTTATGAGTAGCCCTACTATAGTTCTAGTAAGTACTTCCCTTGTTATGATTTTGGCTAGCGCACGCTATATAACGCGACTATCGCGGGAAAATCTGTCACAACACAAGGTACCTACTCTGTGATCTGTCACTCACTTCGCATCGCCGCTTCTGAATCTCTCATCCCTCTTTAATATTCAAGTGAGCGAGCGATAAGTCGCGTTAGTTTGTATTTGGACAGAGCTTTAAGGTTGCAACGCGGCACTCTACAAACTTGTCAATGTATCTTGCGCTGGCCTAGCCTGGCCCTAGCCTGAAATGCTAACATAAGAAGAAATCTGTAAAAGTTTATGCGCGCATTTTAGAAGACAGAAGTTAGTCAGTCCAAAAAATATTTAGTTTTTGATGGGTTTTAAAACCTGACAATAGATTTATGTAGATTAAAGAGCAATGCCAAAGACGGGCCGGATACAGCGAAGGCAAGACATAGTGAACTGCGATAAAGTCGCTTTTTATCCTAAAGCCCGTCACAGACGGAGCTATAATATATATTATAGCTGCCGTGTGTGATGCCCTTAACATTTTAATGTATATTCTATGCTGGTAATTCCATTATATACCGTAGTTTTCTAAAGAAATTCATACTTATATCCGCCCTTGTGCTGAGCTGTTTACATTACACATTGCTTTGTAATCAATATGGTGCGGCGCGGCTAATCCGCCGGAGGGGCAAATACGACGTTTCGCTCACTTTGGCTGCTGAAAATAAAACGCAGGTTTGGTAACAGCGCACGCCGTAGGGGCCGTGCAGTAGGAAATTATTGCACCTACGAGGCGGGTTTACGCGCACGACAGTCTAAACACGCTCCACCTACGTCGTAGGTGCATAGCAGGAGCAGGCGTCGTACTTCATCATCTTAAAGTAATATTGCTAGTGACATCTATATTTTAACACAAGCATTAGTAATTTATTTATAAACTCATAGATGTCACTAGCGATATTACTGATGATCGTAGCTGATGATGAAGTTAAAGCGAAACGTCGTATTTGCCCCTCCGGCGGATTAGCCGTACACGTACAAAGTGGTTTTCACTTATTATTTTTTATCCAAGTGGAGCCAGTGTGCCCAATAACAAACAAACGAATTTAAAAGTTAATTTATTTCTTTTATACAGAAATGTGCCAAACGAATTATTAAATGCCTCAGATTTTTATTAGAAAAATTGTGTCAACGTACTGCCAAAGAAAAGCTAATCATAAAAAAAATATTCAGAGAAATAGATCATCATACGGTTTAGTTTTTTTTTATAAGAAATAAACACATTTCCGATACCATAGTAGTGTCGAGGGTGCGCACGTAGTTGTGTGTGTGTGTGTGTGTGTGTGTGGTTGCGATGAAATTCAAAGGTAGTGTGTGAAGTCGACCAACCCGCACTGGGCCAGCGTGGTTGACTAAGGCCTAATCGCCCTAATTTTATGAGCTGTTGATGATGACATAAGTCTTTCACTGTTCAACATTCACTGCCGTTCATCGAAAATGAATCACTTTGGATGAACATACCGCCTTAAATGGCCACGACCTCCTGTCAAGGGATATAGAAAAAACGGTTTTGTAAATTAAATTAAATGTGTAGTAACTAGTAACTTTCGTCTTTAGATTTGGCTATTGTTGCTGTGTATGGGTCGCACTTTACACAGTATACAGCAACCCCCCCCCCCCAAACACACGGAACAAGCACCCGAAGAGTGACTAGTTAGCATAGAACGTTAAGTAGCTTTAGGTATAATTATTTGAAAGTCAAATAAAACAAGCGTGATGTAAAATAAGACAAGTTATTCTTCGTAGTGAAAGATTTATTTAGCGCTTTATAGTTATTTCTTTAGATCGCAATAAAACATTATTGTAAATAAATTATGTCTAAGAATGTATACTTAGCTAAATATAGGTATTATGTAAATAACAATGCGACAAAACAACTTCCTATAAGAAATTAAATACTAAACTAATAATGATTCTAATGGTAACAAGCACTACATACAGATGTACCGAGCGTCGGCGCAGGCGGCGCTAGTAGTCATATAAAGTGTAAATAAATGGGGGACTTTCCGACAGCCAATTAAAAAAAAATCGTTCATAAATTTTCGATAGATGGCGTTGACGATTCGTAGATCCGAAGAAATCCGGCGAATCACCCAGGGCAGTAAAAGGATTTAAAAAAGAATCAATTAAATACATTTGGCGCCATCTATCGTCTTAATTAGAACTAATATTTTTATTTTTTAAGGAGCTGTCAGAAAATCCCCCATTAGCTGACACTATTTTAAAGGATCAAACTATCCATGAAACTGAACAACTTTCCCCAAGAAACATAGGCTGTCGGAAGACAAAAAAAATTGTCCCTTTCATACAAAACCGCCTCGCGGCCAGCTAATCAATTTACTATGGAAAATGCATATTTTTTTCGTGTGCCAGCTTATGTACCTTGAGGAAAGTTGTTCAGTTTCATGGGTAGGTTCATGCCTTAAAATAGTGTCAGCTAATTTATTCAAACCCTGTATAAAATTGTATTTCAACCAAAGATAGGTATAGTTCTGTACTGTAGTTCTTAATTTGTCCGTCCGCCAGATAACTCTGTACAGACCTACCATACCAACTTATCTGTGAAATAAAAGGCGGCGCTAGTAGTAATACAAAATTGTATTTCAACCAATTCCGATTCTGCTGCAAGTTGACATTTCCATAGTAATGTTGTAGTTCCAATTTTGGCCATTTCACAGATTCTGTGGTATGTCTGTAGAACTGTAATATCTTTCTGTGATTCGTTACAATCACTGTCAGTTTGTCTGGTATGACCATTTAAAAAAAACTACTGTTTTGTGTCGTCGCTCTGTATGTTTGCTATATTATGCCTAGAAAGCTCTTTGAACTGGACTGCAATAATTGCAGTCCAGTTCAAATAGCAACTATAATTATTATAGTTAGGACGCTGCCTGTTTACTATTGCTGATATTTTGTAGAATTTCTTTAGGGGTTTTTTCAACCCACGTTCCTTGGAAAGTTGTTGCTTATGATGGTCTGACTGAACATATATTTAAATTTTGCTAGGGATTGCAAAATCATGCTGTATTGTGATTTGTGATGAATGACTATCTTTGACAGACCTACCAGAGTATTTGTGAAATGGCCAAAAAGTTTTAATTTTAGCCATTTCACAGATTTATACTATGGATGCCAAGTTGCCACAGAATTTTGTTACAGTAATTTCTATCGGATATATATATTATATCGCACTGTAGGTAGCCTCCTTGGTTAGATATATATATACAATCAAGTTCGCCTTTTTTTTAAATTTAGTTTGTTATATTTTAATCTCGAAAGAGAACAAATGTATCTTTTCGTTTGTTAAAATGTTTTGAAATTAATTATTCACATTTACATCATTATGGGTTTGTTAGTCTGGCAACATTAACCTAACCTATAACAATACATTTCTAAAAAACTGTGAAGTGAACATTTCATTTAAAAATTGACCGCAAACAAACACGCTGCACGCAGTTATATGCGTAACTAACTTCTATTATTCCTATATAATAATACAATGTAAATTGGCTCTAAAAACATCCGTCCATGCCCCAGTGTTATTGTTTTTGTTTAGTACTTGAGTGAGTACTATACCTAAGTAGTTACTTCATCAAGAAAAGCTGATCGGTCGAGAGCAGAAGTCTGACTCTCTTCTAAGCTAATGTAGGGCGTTTGAAGGAGATTTTCTTAGTCTTCCAACACATAACCTAAAACCCAGCTGAGAATGGTATAATGGTCTATCATGGCCACTAAAGAGCACAAGGAGCTGGCAGACTTTCTGAAAGAAGTCCATTCTAAATTAAGAAAAGATACCACGGTACTCGGACAAGAACTTGCTTGGAAAAGACATTGTGAGAACAAAGATTTGTTGAAGAAGTATGCGGAGTTTATGGAAAAGTTAGCTACAACTCACTGGGATGCAAATTGCGCCAATGACACCAGTACAGCCACATCTAGAATAAAATGGGTCACCGAATTCTGTTACAACTACTTTATCCTTAAAGGTTTTATACAACAGAGAGATAAAGAAATTGTTATAGCTGAGAAAATTGGCATTGAGCTAAAAAATGAAGAAGAAAGTCATTCAGAACCAATTTACTTGATAGATGTAGGAAGTTGTTATAATCCTTTTAAAGAATTTGATTACTTAAATGTTACAGCGATTGATCTTTGTCCGGCTAACGATTCCGTGTTAGAATGTGATTTTGTAAATGTGACTATTGGAATCTCGACAGAAACTGTAGATGGGAAAGTCAAGCAAATTAAAGAACGCTCATTTGATGTAGTAACATTTTGCTTCTTGTTAGAATACATTCCTACATCTGAGTTAAGGATAAAGGCTTGTGAAAATGCTTACAATATATTGAAAGCAGGCGGCCTTTTAATAGTAACAACACCTGACTCAAAACATGTAGGTGCTAATTCAAAGATAATGAAATGTTGGCAGTATACTTTAGCTAATTTAGGTTTTATGAGGATAAAATATGAGAAACTGACACATATGCATTGTATGGTGTTTAGGAAAGCAATATGTAGAGATACAGCAGTAAGGTGGGCATTTCTGCACCAACAGCCATACATGGAGCATGCGCTGCACATACCCCAAGATTTCAACCATGTCATAGAAGCAAAATGTGGCCAGCAAATAAAAATTGGAATTGAACT
This sequence comes from Carpatolechia fugitivella, assembly GCA_951230895.1. NCBI lineage: Eukaryota > Metazoa > Arthropoda > Insecta > Lepidoptera > Gelechiidae > Carpatolechia > Carpatolechia fugitivella. Next base: position 14,535,368 of record OX579663.1, read on the forward strand.
GCATGATTTTAAAGAGTTGCCCTTTTTCGAATAATTTAATTATTTAGCTTGAGTATGAATGGGATTGTTGAAATTTAAATAAATCCATTTATGTAAATAAATTGATTTATTTAAATTTCAGCAATCCGAACAAGATATAAGAAAGATATAAGAAGATATAAGAAAGTTCATATTTGTTTTAAAGATTGAGTGTGTACGTACCTATAAGCTTATTATTTAGAATAAAATGTTTATAGAAATATTTAAATCTTTAATTATGTCTTAGCGCTAATCCAATAAGCAGAACCAGATTGATACATTTGTCGCTAATCGTCCTAATCATAACTGGCATTTCATAATTAATAAAATAAAAGTTAGTTTTTAACTTTTACATTAAAATTTTTATTTGTAGTATCATAGTGGGTTTTTTTTTTTTTGATGAATTAACACGGCGACTGTCCATAAATTCTACCAGTCAGCACCTACAATTTAACAGAGAATGTTGGAAACTTCTATGAAACGAATTTGTTGGGTTTGGGTAGGAAAACAAATAAAACAATGGCATTTTTTCACAAAATTATATTTTGTGTAATAACACCTGCTACATGTTCCTTATTGTTATTTATGTACAATATTTTATATACTACACATTAGTAACAAGTAACATTCATAGTCATAACCTCAGAGGAGCAGATCTCGCGAATTAACCTGGGCCCCGTTTCACGAAGCAACCATTACAATTTGTTATTCATTGCGTAGCCAATTCGCCAAAACCGTTTTACCTCATTGTCTACGCAATGTAAGGTCGACCAATAAATTGGTTTACCACTCTAAGGTTGAATGTCAGTAGCAAATTATAGAACAACAAAGATTATTTTCGTTTGCAGAACGATCTGTCAGATACCGAGTATGAACCTTATTCAAATTTTCGATAACTAGGAAATTGAATGAAAAATGGTAAACCACTTTCTTGGTCGACCTTACATAAAATTGTACTTGTAATTTGTGGCTTCGTGAAACGGCGGCCCCCTGGTGATAACCAGATACGTGTGCGTGGCGTGAGCGGTATTGCTGCGTGGCAAACCCGTCCATACCGAATACTTGCATGTAAAAAAATAATTGATGAAAGTTATACACATTTGTGTGTCCGGCGGGCTCATTTTATTATTGATTTATCCCCCCGATTAAGTATTTTGAAAATGGTAATTAGTGATTCTTTCTCTAGAGAGATCAAGCTTCAAGATCGACGCTTGTAATCCGTTGCGGTTGCGGTACTTTTTTTGATAAATTGTCGTTTTGATCAATTTTCCATTACGAGAATACTACGTGGTTGTAGCTTCGCGAAAGTGGACATAACACGCCACGCACATTCATGCGACGTACATCAGCCCGTATTACAAATTCGAGTGCGCGCTTCACACAAGGCGTCCTACAGCATGAAACCGTCGACACAGCATATTGGTAAACACTATGCAAACAGTGGTCGGCGCAGAGGGAAATGTATGAAACTCACGAACGAATAACGAAACGCTATCTGCATTTCACTCTACGCCGTACAAAATAACAGCGCCGGATATACCTATAGAATAAAGATATTGAATCCGATCTAAGGGTGTCAGACGGTTAAGATACGATATTATAGCACGAGGCAGCCAGTTCTTTCGCCATTCACATTTTAGGCAAAGCGGGGGTCAAACAAAATGGCGAATCAATCAGTGACCGGCCATTCAGCTTGACCCCCGCTTTGCACACAAAGTGTATGGCGACGAGAGAGCTGGCTGCCTCGTGCTATAATATCGTTTCCCGTCTGTGACGCCCTCTAACGTGCATCGATGAAAAAGGAAGTTGGTCTGCACAAATCTAACCAACAAGACAATCTATTCTTTCTTACTAACTTTATATTAAAAATTGTAACGGCTGAAAGAATATTTTTAGTTAATTAAAATAAAATAAATGCATGGTACCTACCAATATGCCAACAGTTTACTTCATACAGTACAATATTTTGTATCAATCCCAATCAAATACTGTTAGGTAGTAGGAATACTACTAAAACCATGCCATAATGCTTGTTCTTGTTAACTTAAAACGTTTGCGATATTTATATTTACTTTGTTGACAAGATTAACATAGAGATAATAAATTATTTCATGATTAATTTTTGTGAAATCAGAAAGGAATAAGTAATATTTTTAATTATATGTTAGAAAATTTCTTTTTCAAGATCAAGACGAGGTACAGCAGAAATTGAGATAATAAAATACAACCAAATAAGCTAAAAGTATCAAAATGTGTCAAGCTACAATTTATAATTTGATGTTCATTACATTACATTGTTTATTATATAATTAACAAGATCAGGCTAATTGACTATGTGATGATATCTAATTGTAACTTTGCAATTGTTACTACATGAAACTAACCCTGGTAACAACTGTCCCATTTTGGGCACATTGGGGTAAGTATAGCCGATTTTTCCTAGTTTCATTATTATTAGTTTCAAAGTCACGTTTATCATTTAAATTAAAATATCCAGTCTGCTGTACCACGGATTAACGCGTTTAAGTTTTTAGACAGAATTTTAAGTATGGCAGCCCCGATTCCCCGCACTTCATTATTCAGTCTTAACTGCGCTCGCGCAACTCGACCCGCTGTGCCGCATCAAACAACTGTAAGAGCCCTACATTATTGGACAAGTCGAGGCTTCATTTATATTGACATTATTAAACACTGTTGTACCAGATTACAGATTATTATTTTTACGTATTTGTCACAGATGAGCAAAACAGATTACTGTGGTATTACCTAATGAGAAGAAACCTAGCTCTTTCTAAGCCCGAGTTCAACTCTCGATACTAGTAATTCCGTCGCGATTCCACCCGTATGAACTTTGAAGGCATTATAGCAGATCGTCCCAATCTCAAGTCATGCTGTCGCAAATCGTCCCATTCGCAATTCGTCCCATTATGACTTAGTTGATGAAAAAGGTACAGGTAATATAGAGAAGTAGAGTTTTATCCCATGTAAGTATGCTAAGTAAAGTTATACCAAGGGTATTGAATAAATAAATGGGACGAGTTGCGGATAGGAAAAGCTGCGAATGTGACGAGTTGTAAATGGCGCCAGCGTGGCGAATTTGCCAATGGGACGAACTGCTTACCAATCCCTTCTAGAGAAATATCAATATACGTTAGCCTCTTCCCGCCAAGAGAGCGGCCCGAGCTAACTACTCGCAGATAGCAGACGCAAGACGCAACTAAATGCTAACCTAACTAAATCGAAAACGCAAGTGTTAATAACATTTGGCAATAAATTAGTGGGATAACACGAAAAATAATCCTTAAATCAAGCGTAAAAGAAACTAGTTATAAAACTTTAACCTACCGTTGTAAAAGAATAATAAAAAATATAAAAATAACCATCCGTTAGGCCTTCGACATCGCTGGCCTTCCAGCTACTCTATCACATTGATCAAATCAAAAATTCTATTTCGTATAAACTAATTAAGAGCAATATTTACAGATTTGTGTTAATAAGCGACGCATTTACAATATCTTACACGGAACAAGCGAACGGGACGAGAAAGAGGCACTTTCAACAACAGATTAACGGACACAAACTTAAGTTCTTATTGTAAAAATATTAAAAACTGTACAAGCCACAGTATTTTTACACCTTGCAGACAATACAAACTATTCAAACACGATATACAAACACGAGAGCGACGAATAAACTTACCGCAAGATCAGGGCCCTGATTATTCGGACATTTACTAATCAAATATACCGTTACATTTCCAGTGCATGAAAGATATTTAAAATATAACTGATCCCGACATGATCATTACTATTGAATTGTTAAGAAAGTCTACCCTTTCAAACCCTGATCAAGACCAAATTGAAAACCATTGCACTGCCTTCCATAACCAAAGACTTACATTAATTTCTTTGGAAATCAATTATATATTAATTTATTATGTTACACGCGTCCATATGTGACTGTCCAATCGAGAGATTATCACAGCGCCGGTGCGTCCAGTTCCAATATAAAAACATGTATGACTCTACCAGAATACATTTATTGCACTTATTAATTATGCTACTTTTCACTGACATTTTCAATTATTATAAGTTTTAAATTACATTTGTTTATCTGCAATTTTGTACTTTATTCAGCTTCCGTTTAGGGTACTGCGCTTTAACTCAATTTACATACAAATATTATGGTACAAAATTATAATAAAGCTGCCACTATTACATTTATTGTTACAAAAGGATGTCTCCAGTGCACAGGAGGGTAAGGCAACTCAAGTGGTGTCAACGATAAACATACTATATATACATACTAATACTTAAGCGAGTCTATTTGTACTATGCCTTAATTAGTTTTAATTACACACAGTTGGTCAGCATCACTTCGAAATTAAAAATTTGGAATGTCACCTGAGTATTTTTTTTTTCCAATTTATCGAAGCGATAAATCACTACACTTCACTTTCATTCAGGGGAGGCTTGAACTTCTTAGTAGCTATTTATCATGACTCTGTCCCTTTGATTCTTTTCTATACCGCGATATAATTCAATTCAATTCAATTCTTGGGTGAATGGTGTTTCCGTGGTGATTTCCTTCACATATATTTTATAATTGAATTATCTCACTGTCACTTCACTGTTATAATTGTCACTGGGGTTTAGGTTTTGGCTACCGACGCATAGTAGAGTTTAGAGTTTGCATGGCTAGGGGTGGGGGTGGAGGATTGATATATCCGTATGTGTAGACGTTGGGTTGTTGGGCTCGAGGGTCCGGGCCGGGGTACTGAACCCCGGTCTGCACATTCATCATCTGTACGGGGAGGTTGTTGAACTGTTGCTGGGGGACCCGGTAGCCATTGAGCCCGTACTGGCTGATGATGTGAGTGTTGAGGTTAGGTGACATACGAGAGCCTGGTGCCATCTGCATGTGCTGCATCGGACTCAGATTGCCTGTAATAAAAACTTTGTTGTAGTGCAATATTGATGAACAGGTTGGTGGAATACAGCCTTCTGGGCTGTTTCGTTTTCCAGCCTACTCTGTGTTAGGGTGGTCAGGCCTTAGTCGACCTCTCTGACCCAGTGTTGGTCGACATCAGTGTTCCCACACAACCTTTGAATTTCTTCGAAAGTGTATTCACGATGTTTTTTTTTTTCAATGTAAAAACGAGCATAAATGAATTCTAAATTAAAAAACATTGGTACGTGATGGTAAACATTCGAGTATTGTATGAAATCGACCAATCCGCACTGGGCATACCTTGCCATTCCTGGAAGAGGTAAAATTATATTTCAACCGAGGGGTAAAGGGGTAAGGGGTTCTCAAAGTTGAAGCGGCCGAAAACCTTACCAGTGTTGCGCGCCTTGCGCGATATCCGGTCGTGCAACTAAACAAGCATATTCTAGTGCTATTTATCTAAAAATACTTACAGGTGTATTCACTTCAGTGTACTAAACTATAAATAAATCTTTAGGCACTTTCTAAAGGGAAAACAATATTTCTACAAAAGTTGTAGCTATTGGCTGATGAAACAAAATAATAACAAATTATTTTAAATAAATGTCTTTGTTATTTTAAATTAATGACTGTATTTTTGAAAGAAAGACGCCGTCACAAAAAATATCTTTTCTTAAAATGTCCCCTGGTGACAAATTTCCTTTTCTCATAATTGCATTCCGCATAAAATCTCCAAATTATTTTGGCAAAATATCCCTTTCTTAAAATGTCCTTCGGCGGCAAAGGTTGCCAAAAGTTTTTCGCTAAATATCTCTTTCAACAATGTCCTCTAGAAACAGAACAGAAGATCCATTTCTCATAATGCCTCCAAGATGTTTTACCTTTCAGAAAGCACTTAAACAAAAATTTCAGTATAGTAGTGTTGCACGTCTAGCATCCAAGAGATCCAGTTGTTCATCTAAACGGTGACCGACTACAGGGGGCCGTTTCACGAAGCTACAAGTTACAAATCACAAGTACAATTCAATGTACATTGCGTAGACGATTAGGTTAGTTAGTTGGTGGGCTCCCGTTTCCGCAATTAGACTCTAAATTGGTCCGTTTTACGTTCGGTTTTGGCTGGTTACTCCAACCAGCCCAGCTCCTTCCAGAAGCTCAGAAGCCTCCTGGGATAGACGATTAGGTAAAACGATAATGGCTACGCAATGTATATCAAATTGTAACTTGTAACTAGTAACTTGTTGCTTCGTGAAACAGGGCCCAGGTCGTCGCAGGCACTAGCTACTACAGTACTCACAGGTGTATTCACTACAAGTGTACTCACTAGTAGTGTTGCGGGGCCGGGCGTTGCTCTCGAGCTGGTTCTGGTAGTACTTGCCCGCCGAGTGGTAGTGGGACGGTGGGGTAGCCGAGCCACAGTACTGGACAAACAAACAGTCATATTAGATTAAATATTTTTAAAGCTCGAGGTAAAGATAAACAATCTCTAATTTATTAGAAAGAAAAAAAATACCTTTCATTTAAAAAGGTTGTGTTTCCAGGATCATGCACTGCATGATGCGATTGCCTTAAATAGAATGTACATTTATCTCTTGTTTAACAATGGTGTCAATTCCCGCAGCGAAACTAAATTTAAATTTAATATTAGTCTTGTCACTTTCTGACCCACGACCATAAATAACCCTCCTTCTAAAGCAGTCGGGTAAAAAGGACGGAAGATAGTCGGCTCTTTTGAACGACAAATTTTATGTCACAAACGTCAATTTTAAGCAGGATCCTAAAACAAACCGTTTAAAACTACATGGCACACGTCAAACTTGACATTTGCGCTATAAAATTTGGCGCTTACAATGGTTGACAATCTCCTGTCCTTTTTCATCGTCGTGGGTCAGAAACTGACAAGACTAAGATAAATTTTAAATTTAGTTTCGCTGCGGGAATCGACATATTAAGTTTTATTTTTAATGTATCATTCCACTGGCAGTCCTAAATAAATAAATAAATCATAATTAGATAGATAGATAAATCGTTTATTTGTAATTGGAGCCATCTCATTCTTAATTAGACTCATTCTAAATTATATTCATTCCTAACTCCTAATTAGACAGGTTCTTAATTCGACCCATTCTCAGCTCGACTCATTCTTAATTAGACAGATTCTTAACTCAACTCACTCTTAACTCGACTCACTATTTTGAGAAAACGTATTCAAATAATAAACAACAACAAAACAAAATCTCGTTCCTCTAAATTCGCCTGAGGTTACAAAAACACCGGTCGCGCTCACCTGCGGCGCGGGCGGCGTGTTCGGCGGGTGGTGTTGCGGCGCGTCGGCCATCTGCTGCAGCTTGGCGAGCGAGCAAGATGGCGCCCAGCCGCCGCCCACCGCGTGGTACTGCTGCTGCTGCTGGAAGGACAAGTAGCCGCCTTGGTAGCCACCGCCCGATGACTGCATCGCGCCGGCGCCTGGGGAGAGGAAATCGTCTCATTAACATAGTTGTAAGTTGAAGTGGCAATGGGCAGGCTATATAGCTCGACGAACTGATAACCGATGGGGAAGAAAGGTTCTCTCCTGGCTTGCGCGGGCCGGAAGGCGTAGTGTTGGCCTCCCACAAGGTGGCAGGTGACTTGGTGAAGGTTGCTGGGCGCCGGGGGATGCAAGTAGCGCAGGACCGTTCACTGTGGAGGCCTATGTTCAGCAGTGGACGTCTTCCGGCTGAGATGATGATGATGATACGTCCCCGGTGTCAGTGAAATATAGAGCGTCTGAGGTGTAGTGGCTAGGGTCGCTGTCTTCCGTTCGGGAGACGCGGGTTCGATCCCCACCATGTACCGAAGTGTTTTCGTATTTCGAATCCATAATTATGTTCGTTTGTTCAACGCTCTTATGTTGAAAACACACGGAAAACATCATGATGAAACTCTTCAAGTTCGGTTGTCGACCTTACAACTCTCGCGGTAACGAAGTGTTTGACTTACCGTGAGCTTGGTGTGCGGGGGGCGTGGCCCGGTGGCGCGCGGGGGGCGTGGCCGACTTGTCCGGGGTGCCCGCGTTGTTGCTGCTGTTGTTCGGGTTGTTGTTCCTAGACGAAAATGGTTCGTTAGTAACGTTCGTCGACTTTATTTTGACTGAGGCATGGTGGACTGATGACCTGAGGAAGGTCGCTGGTGGTGGCTGGATGAGGAAAACGGGTCATCGTGCGCTTTGGCGTGCCCTTGGTGAGGCACACGTTCAACCCGTCCAACAGTGGACTGCAATAGGCTGACTGACTGAGGCATGTAAAGGTAAACAATTTTTGTTTCGAATCTTCTTATTCTTCATCGTGTGGGTTGTAAGGTCGACGACCGACCTCACAAACACGAGTGGGGTTCATGCTTGTTTCCGTTTTGTACAGACCGTTTTTCGTGTTACTGTTTTGTACAGACAGTTTTTCGTGTACTACATGCTTGCCTTGGACGGGAAAAACTGTGCGAGCAGATTATGACCGACCCGTTTTCTGCAACCATTTTTTTCCGTCCACGTTTTGCGCACTCGAATTTTCCAACCATTAGCTTTTTTGAGAAGTAATCTCCTGCGGTCGCCAGCCGCAGCCGCAGCACGCTCGCTCGTCTCCCTCCGCCTGTTGTTGATAACAGTCTAACCTAACCTAACCGAAGTGTATTCGTTCTGGGTGGATTTTATTTTATTGCGGGGTGCTGCCCAGTAAAAAACAGTGAAAAGACACAGATTACTAAAGTCGACCCATTATTTTTGACATTAATCAGTGGCTTAGAAAAACGCAGCGTACCAAAACAGTTACGTTCAAAACTGCAAGAGCACTTTTTGCACAGACCTGTTTTTGGATGCAACTTTTTAGGCATCCTCGTATTGAATAAATGCATATTCGTTGTAAACCATGTACATCAAAAACGTGGCGTACAAAACCAGGGGCGGTCATGAAGGTTTCCCACAAACACTAGTGTCAGTGTTATAGAGCCGCCAAAGACCACTGACTTGGCTCATGTACCGACTAGATAGTAGCCGGGACCAACGGCTTAACGTGCCTTCTGAAGCACGGAATCATCTTTCTTTTCGGACAATCAGGTGATTCAGCCTGCAATGTCGTAACCAAACTGGGGAAATGAAATGAATAGTTTGTCGACTTTTGGATGTTAAATCTTTTAGTTTCGTCATTATAACTTTTTGGGTGAGTTCACTACACGATGTGCGGACTCTGTGGCGAAGAACTCACCAGCCGATCCTGAGTAGATCGTGCGTGAGATGTCCCCACATGTTTATTCGACTCACCTGTTCCTGTTGTTGATCTTCTGTTGCTTGGGCTGGTTGATGATGGAGGGGATGTGGATGGACGAGTGCGGGTACTGCGGGCTGGCCGCGTGCATGTGCATCATGGAACACGGAGACGCCAAATCCGAACCTAAAAAGATGCAATTAGTTGGGATAAAACTTTCTATAAACAGCAAAAACACTAGTACACAAAAATTGTCACAATTTTCGGGTTTGTTACCACGGTTATATTTAATATTGTTACCTTGATAGTACACAATTCGTTGGGATAAAAGCTTCTAAAAAAAGGATATTCTATTCTAAAAATTTGTTCTTAGCACCTGCGGTTGCGCGACACAGTCAAAGATCTACAAAAGTTACGGCAACATTTTGTTGTCGAATAGGGGATCGGACTGTTCACCATATTTTATGAATTATTTTTAAAATATAGATTAGTAGCAGACGATTCGCGAAGAAAAAAACAAAATCGGTTGAAAAACTAATTTAAAGTGATTTTTTAAAGTTTCAATATGTCTGTCTCTTTCAAAAACGATTTTTTGTGTGGAGATTATATGGCGTTACTAACCAATGACGTCACAAGTGGGTATGTGCCTCTCTGTCTAATCTTGAATTTCAAACCTTTATAACTCGGTCAATTTTAAAGATAGAGCAAAAATTATTTTGGCAACTGCGGTATTTCAATTAGCATGGTAGGATTCCAGTTGAGACTTAACGTTAAGAGCTATTAATCTATTGTGTGGTTATAAGCTAAAAAAATTAATATCGATTTTTGGATATTTTCGTATATTTTCATTATTGAATATTTTGTGCTACATCACTAAAAATGGTCACGTGATAAACTTCAGGACGGCATTCTCCCAGTGCGATAACTATAAGAGCTATCGCTTTTTGTCGAACATGTAAGCTATCTCATTCGCACGTGTGAACAGTTTATGTGAATGTGTAACAATATTACAGATATATTTTGTGGTTACACAGAAAAATTGCTTGATGAAATAATAATTTTGAAGTTATTTTTTAGTGTAACGAACAATGACATGTCAACTAAAGTAAATATTGTCAATATACTGAAAATGTATTAAATACATTTCCCGAAAAACTGACATAGTTATTCATTATCTTTGAAAACGTTTAAATATGCAAGTGAGATAGATATGCAACAATAATGGTCTAAGGACAAAGGCCTTATGAAGCATAGGGAGCTTATGACAACCTAACTTCTGAATATTATCCCTTTGATATTTTGATGAGCGTCGGTGGTCTAGTGGCTAGGGCCGCTGCCTCCCGTCTGGGAGACGCGGGTTCGATCCCACCACATACCAATGTGTTTTCGAATTTCGAATTCATATGTACGTTTATTCGATGACGGTCTTACGGTGAAGGAAAACATCGTGATGAAACCTGCATACTCCTGCTAAGAAATTCAAAGGTTGTGTGAGAAGTCAACCAACCCGCACTGGGCCAGCGTGGTCGACTATGGCCTAATCGCCCTAATTCAGGGTAGGCTCGAGCCCCTCGGTGGGGACGTATATGAGCCGTTGATGATATTTTGATATCAAGAAATGTAGAGTTACATACCTATACTGGTCGGTGATTCCAGCCCCAACTGGCTGACATCCAAATCACAGGCCGGGTACTGCACCGAATGCACAGAATTGCTCGTCGAATCCGGAGTGTACACGCCCATGGACTGCAGCGCGGGACTCACAGCCTCGCACATCTCCTCTTTACTCTCCTTGGGAGACTCATCCTTCTTCTGACGAGACTTCTTCTCTATCTCAGTCTTCTCCTGCACGCACGGCCCGTTCTGATTGAAGCTCTTACATCCAGGCGATGTTAGGACCTGAGGACTTTGCTGGCGGTATTCTGCGCAGCTGGTAACGACCTCTTGCTGTTTGACTTGCCGCTGCATCATTTGCTTGATTTGAGCTTCGGCTTGCTGGTGATGTTGAGCCTGAGCTTGGGATTTCTTCGACTCGCACTGCGTTTGGCAAGCCGTTGTCGTTTTAGATTGCTTTTTGCATTCTTTCTGCTGCGAGCAGTCAGATGATTTTGATGTGGGAGTTTTAGTTTCTTTGAAATGAGGTAAACCTGACGCGGCGTATATACCTCCCGATAGGGCTCCGTAAGCGATATTGTGGAAGTCTTTCTGGTCGTATTTCGGATGTAACTTCTGCGGTGACTTTTGCATTTGGTCTAAGTGGGGGAGATTGAAACTTTGGAATTTGTCTAAATAGTTCTTGTCGCTGTTTTTCATGTCGAGAAATCTGTTGTGATCCCACGTGCCTTGTATTCTAGTATGATCCCACGGCGCCCATTGGTACTGCGCATGCGTTGTGTGGTAGTTCGGTATTTGGTTCATAGCGTAATCTGCTTTCGGGACGAGCTCGTTATCATACTTGAACTTCGGCAGCATTTTGTTCAGATCATTCTGGTCCGTCTTCAGTTGCGAGGCACAAGTTTTATCGTGTTTGACCGACGTGTTTTTTGCTTCGCATTTGGCCGCGTTCGATTTCTCTTTCTTAAAAATATCTTGTTTCTTTGGTGCGTCGCTCGTTTTGGTCTCAACTTTGCTGGTGACGGCGGCCGTGTTGATCACGTTTATAGGGACCGACGTCTCCGGCTTCCTATTGACGGGCTGCTGAGCTTGTTCAGGAAAAAACTTGGGCTCCGGCGTACTTCTAGGAGTGTCATTCTTCCCCTTTTTATTGATCTCGGGCTTCTCCAACTTGCTATGCGCCGAATTCACTCGAATATCCCTAAGCTTACTCTTCTCTCTCGGTTTCAAATCCTTTTCCTGAACATTCAAATTTTGGACGATGTTCATGGAATTTCCTAGAGAGTTTTGCATAGCATTGCTGTTTACATAGTTTGGGTCCAAATCGGCTCTTTCCATCCCCAAATTGACAGCAGCGTTAGCGCTTGGACATCGAGGTAAAAAATTGATTTCATTAACATTAGGCACTTTGGGAATCACTGGGTTTATCACAGGGGAAGAGATCGGATGAGGCACCTCCAGTTTTGTAGTTTTACTAATCACTGGAGTCTCGGGCATATTGTTAACTCTGTTAGATTCACTGGTTTTGTGTTTCTCGGTTTGGACCGCTTGAGATTCCTTATTTATATTTCCTCTATGGTTCATGTAAGTATGTTGTCCAGGAGTGATCTGCTGTATCGTCATCGAATTCACCACTGGCGGCATCACGGGACTTTGATAACTTTGCATATTAGCTTCTACAATATTTCTTGTGATAACGATTTCGTCTTTTCTCATGTTAATGTTGTCATTTCTAAAAGGTAGTTCGTTTTCTTTAGGCATGGTAGCTTGAAGTTTACTTCTATTGTCAATTTCGGAAAAAGATTCCATCTTTGACATCTCTGGTTTCTTCAAATGATTTGATACGTCTCTTTGCGGTTCCAAACTTTGTATGATTGAGTCCATTTTGTTGGGCGATTTTTTCTCCTGGCTTTTGCCTTCGTCGACGTTTTGTATCACCGTTTCTTTCCGCATTTCGTATTTCTTTTGCTCAATAATTTCATTAGGCTTTTCTGGAGTTTTCTGTTTCGGCGATTCGTTCACAACTGACTTGTCGAGTTTGTTTGGTGATATTATGCTGGGAGAAGTAGCCGTGTCTGATTCTCCTTCTACGACAATAGTTTCGATTTGGTTAACTTTTGGAACTATGAGGTCTACTGAAGGCCTGGTCGGCACCACTTCTTGACCCTTGGGGTCCAGTACGATGTGGGCGTTCTCCGTAGAGACCACTGGTATTACTTTGGACGGACTTTCGTTTTCTTCAAATTCCTTTGGTTTATTATCACTGGGTTTTTCTACTGGGACGATCTGGGAGTGCTTAGGAGACGGTAACGGACAACTTTGACTATTATTATCATCTGATTCAGAAATTATAATTGTGTCTTTATCTTCAGCCGGTTTTTCAGGTGATTTCATTTCTCCATTCCTAACTTCGGCTTTCATAGATTCGTTTTTTGACATTTCAACAGAATCTGTCTCCATTGAGACTGTTTCTGGCCTTTTGTCGTCGTTCTTAGCCTTTTCAGCGCCCGTTTCATTTATGACTTGGTCTTTTTCGGCTAAAGACTTTGGCGAATCCATGTGTATGCTGTCAAGCTCCATATCACTCGTGTGGTTGTCAGTACTGTTCTCTTCCACGGGTCGCGGAGTGGCGGGCTTGCTGGCAACACTCCTCTTATCTTCTCCCTCTTCCACATCCATCTCATCATCAGCTTCGCCTGAAGAATCTTCAGAACTAGCATCAGTATTCTTAGCTTTCTCCTCTGCTTTCTGATCTTTCTTCGGCGAAATGCTTTTTTCTGCCGTTTCGGCAGGTATATCAACCTCTTCCATGGAATCGTCAGTTTTGTAATTGGCTTCCGTAACAGTTTCGTCGATCTTAGATTTCTTAGGTGCAGGAGACCCGGTTCTAGGTGTAGTTTTGTTGACTTTCTGTCGTTTCTTGGTGCGTCCTCTCCAAGCTATTTTTCTTTTAGTTTTAGCCTTGACGGTAGTAACGGGCGTGATTGCCGTCATATCAGCACTATCCTGACTGTCCTGACTATCAGAGGCATAGACGGGTTCTTTAACGCTTCTGCCTTTAACAGTACCGCCATCTTCAGTCTCATTCTGGACGACTCTAGAAGATCTTCTAGCCACACTTTTGCTTCTCTGTCTTCTTGGCGTTTCTTCAACTTTTTCTTCGGTGGTTTCAGAAATTTTGGCTTCTCGCTTTCTTTTCCTTCCATCGAGGATCGGTGTGGTTTGGTAAGTCGTTTCGCTATACTTCAAAGGCCTCGTCCGTCGCCGACCTGAAGAAGTAACTTCCACTGGTTCTTCTTCTTTCTCCTTCTCTTCTTTGGGTAAACAAACTTCTTCCTTTTTAGCCGTAGTTTCTGGCTCCGTCGCGGTATCTTCGCTTTCAGTTTTAATCTCATCATTCTCAGTCTCTTGATCGCCAGAATTCTCTTCTGGCGATCTGAAGGGATTGACAGTAGGCGCTAATAAAGGCGTCCATCTTAGACACTCCGGATCAATCTCCAAACGAGGTTTACTCCTCAACTTCTTCATATGATTGTCAACTTTATTCCAATCTATACACAGACCTAGTTTCATAGACTCATTGTTTGGTATATATCTGACGAATCCTAATAACTGGAAGGTTAATGCGATGTCGTTCATGTGCATGCCGCTCGAATGTGCGATGTCTTCGAAGGTGAATGGTTGGTCTTTGTGGTCAGCAAGGAACTCTAATACGACAGATTTCCAGTAAGCGTGATATGAAACCCGGCCGAGGTCTGAAAGAGGTTTCTCTGGAGTGCCCGGCTGACCCTCTTCTTTTGATAGGAGATAACCTGCAAAAGAAAAAAAAATTATAGTTGTTTGGTAGAAGACGAAGGGTAGACCCCGGATACGTTGGCAAGATGACCTGGACATGTTTCTGACAGAGTGGCAGATGGAAGCTAAAGATCGTGAACGGTGGAAAAATAGAGGGGAGGCCTTTGCCCACCAGTGGGACACATTACAGGCTACATAAAAAATAAAAAAAAGTTGTTTGGTAACCGAAGATGGAATCTGACTTTTATCGTGACACCGTCACTGTAGAGAAAAGATCAGAATATAGTGGGAGAGCCGGCTGCAAAAATGCCTACCTCATCGGGTACCCCAATAGGCGATCGTTAACCTACACTTATACACGTAAAAAAAATCAGGTCCGCCACCCCGAAGGCGTGGAGTGAGAGCGTGGTATAGACTAGGCGGCGACACGAAAATTGAAAACGATCAAGGTTACGAGTAGATTTGTTTTAATGGGTTGTAGAGTGATCCCCGATGTGAATTATGTCGATCTGCCTGCTCTCAGCGGTTGCGTCTTCGGGATATAGCGCATGAAAGGGGCTTCATTGTTGAGAAAAAAAAACGACACTTTTAGTGTGTATTTGTAGTATGACATCTTCAGTGTTGAAATAAGTTTGTCTGCCGGCTCCCAATGGTTGCATTTTCGAGAAAAAGCGTGGCTTTATTGTTGAAGAAAATAAAAACGATACTGGAAATGGTCAGTTTTAGTGTGTATTTGTAGTATGACATCTACGGTGCTGAAAATAAGTTGGACTGCCGGCTCTCAGTGGTTGAATCTTCGAGAATAAGCGTTTGAAAGAGGCTTTATTGTTGAAGAAAAAAAAAACGATACTGGAAATATTCAGTTTTAGTGTGTATTTGTAGTATGACATCTACGGTGCTGAAATAAGTTGGTCTGTCGGCTCTCAGTGGTAAAACTAAAATAGGTAAAACAAATTCGAGAAAACCAAGTCTTGTTTCGATACAATTGTAAAGTAAAAGTATTAATAAAAAAATACGTAAAGAAAAAAAGATATTTATTTTTGAAAAATTTCAGTGTCATGCTGCGACCACCATACACATGCTTTCGATTATATTACCTGGGCTGATTGATAACTGGCCGAAACGACGAACTTAAAAAAATGATACGCAAAAAAAAAAATTACATTATATTTTGGCATCTTTTTGAAAATAGAATGCCAAATTTGAATTTAATCGAACTGGTGGAATTTGTTTGATAGGACGTAGAACTTTCTCTGTCGTAAATTTTCTTAACAATGGAAAGAAACGAAATTCGTGCGGTGATAAAGTTTTACGTTTTAAAACAGAAAACAGCAACCCAGATTAAAACCAAGCTAGACAGTGTTTTAGGTAATTCTGCTCCTGCATTGAGTACAATTCACACCTGGGTAACTGATTTTAAACGTGGAAGACAGAGCTGCGAAGACGCCCACAGGTCTGGCCGTCCAAATGAAGTCACGAATCCGGACATGATCAAAAAAATTCACAAAATTGTATTGAATGATCGGCTCTTGAAGTTGCGAGAGATAGCAGAGATGGTGAGCATTTCATCTGAACGCGTTTTTAATATTTTGCACCAACATTTGGGAATGAAAAAGCTTTGCGCGCGATGGGTGCCGCGTTTGCTCACTGTTGACCAAAAGCAACGTCGAGTGGACGATTCATCGGAGTGTTTGGCGCTGTTTAACCGAGATCCTAACGAGTTTTCGCGGCGTTATGTAACAGTCGATGAAACCTGGATACATCTTTATACTCCCGAGACAAAAGAACAATCTAAGCAGTGGACTGAGAGCGGAAGACCTGCGCCGAAGAAAGCAAAAACGGTTTTGTCGGCCGGCAAAGTGATGGCGACTGTTTTTTGGGATGCTCGAGGGATTATTTTAGTGGATTATCTGCAAAAAGGAAAAACAATAAATGGAGAGTACTACGCAAGCTTGCTGCAAAAATTAAGTGAAGAAATCCAGAAAAAACTACCACATTTGGCCAAGAAAAAAGTTTTGTTCCACCATGACAACGCACCTGCACACACGTCAATGGTTGCAGTCGCCAAACTCCATGAATTGCGGTTCGAATTGCTACCGCATCCACCCTATTCCCCGGATCTGGCCCCGTGTGACTTCCACTTATTCCCAAACCTGAAGAAATGGTTAGGTGGCCAGAGATTTTCATCAAATGAAGAAGTCATTGTGCCGTGGACGAGTATTTTGAGGGGTTGGAGAAAACATTTTATCAAACTGGTGTAACGGCATTGGAGAAGCGCTGGACTAAATGCATCGAGGTAGAAGGAAACTACGTTGAGAAATAAATTTATTTTAAATAGATTTTTAAAGTTTTTCTTTGTCGTTTCGGAAACTTATCAATCAGCCCTCGTATATCATATTCATTGCCACTATCGATGCCATCGAAGAATTGATAAATAAATCAATACTCGGTCGATCGGCCCGGCCACACTAATGGTTGAGTAGGTTTTTTGCACTTTGCATAAACTGAGAATATTATTATTAAGTATTTTCAAAAATCAATTTCGTTTTTTCCTGATGTTATTTTTTATTGGTTATTTTTTATCCAAAATGAATAAAAAATAATCTATGCCATTAGGGTCAATATGGTTAAAGTAAACCTCTGTAGTAAATATAGTAATATTTAATTAACGACACGTTAAAAATATGTTTACGAGTATGTGCCATGTGTTTCATTACATTTAAACCTATTAAATACACCACTTATTAGTTTTAGACCAGCTGGGGTCCAAGCTTTTTATGAGCTTATATGAAAACTGACAGATGTTTTTTGTATAAAATTGTGCTGCCTACCAACTTCAAATGCTTTGAATACTAAGTTCCGGCAAGATTAGATCTGGCAGACCTTTTGATCCATTATCGGGGATATCGTGGTTATTATTTGGTGTTTGTTTCATCGGGGTACTCGATGGGGTAGGTTCAGCGTGTCGGAGAGGCATTTTTTTGATGTCTGCCAAGTACTTCCGGCAGGGTGCGCGATGGCAGACCCACTTTTTTTTACATAATTAATCAATGGTTAACTGTTGCCAACACTTTGATTCGGGTACCTTGTGACGTAATTTTCACTAAAAAGATACGACAAAAAATATCGATTATTTCTATGACCCGGCAGGATCGGCTCTGGCGGACCTGATTTTTTTTACGTGTTGGTTAACGATCTAAAGGTAGCCTATCGGGGTACCCGATGAGGTAGGCATTTTTGCAGCCGGCTCTCCCACTAATAGTAGAAAAAAGGGACAGGAGATGGCCATTCTAATATTAGAGCTGTCAAACATCGAATTTGAACCTTATTGACTCGTCGATTGCACAATTTTAGAGAGCACGTAAAGCATCCGATTTAAAATCTCTTAATCTGACAGCTATGCCCTTATTTTAGGTTATCATTCATTCATAATAATATAATTCGTTCATCTGAATTCATCACCTGTCTTTCATTGGTCATAAAAACAAAAAGGATAGCTTGATTTTAAAATTAGAACATGATGTCATCCCGATTCGGAGCCCATATCGCTATTTTGGTATGTATATATATAGAGAGAGAGCGTCGGTGGTCTAGTGGCTAGGGCCGCTGCCTCGTCTGGGAGACGCGGGTTCGATCCCCACCACGTACCAATGTTTTAGAATTTCGAATTCATATGTACATTTATTCGACGCTCTTACGGGAAGGAAAACATCGTGATGAAACCTGCACACTCCTGCGAAGAAATTCAAAGGTTGTGTGTGAAGTCGACCAACCCGCACTGGACCAGCGTGGTCGACTAAGGCCTAATCGCCCTTAATTCAGGGTAGGCTCGAGCCCCTCGGTGGGGACGTATATGAGCTGTTGATGATAAATGAAATAATGAGTAATTGGATGGTTGACTCCACCACTCACTGAAGTGTATGAGCAGGCGGCCGAAGCCTTGCCGCTGGTACTGGGGCATGGTCATGATGCACGACACGTTGTACTTCTGTTGGCAATGCTTCTCCTTGGAGAAATACCCGATCAAGTGGCAGCCTGCAATGTCATGAAAAACAAATGTGTTAATGATTAAAACTTGAGAAAGCTGTAGATCTCGCGAGTATTTTTTTTTTCGAAATGACTGATTTATAATTATTTTACATTTTTAACCCAATTAGCTCCGTAATTTTTAAAACTTTCCAAAAACTAACTCGACAATAAAATTCTATATTATTTATCCAACAATTTGCAGACGACAAAAAGCGAGCCAAGTACTCAACTCTGGGGGGTAATTATAACTTTGTCCCGCTGGCGTTTGAGACAACAGGTTGCTGGGGATCAGAGGCTTTGACTTTTGTTGCCGAAGTTGGTCGCAGACTCAGAGAGAGGGGGTTTGACGCCCGCTCCGGTTCTTACCTGGCGCAAAGGTTGTTCATTGCCATTCAACGTGGCAACGCAGCGAGTGTCATGGCCACCTTTGCGGCGGGTATGACCCGGGGAGGTATTTTTGCATATGTATGTTATAAACATTATAATATTATAAATAAATATGTCAATAATGTATATTTATCGAACCTGCTCACAAAATTTCACGAGAATCGGTTGACAAACGCGAGCTGTAGAGTGGAACAAACAGACAGACAGATGGACATACAAAAGCAATTTCGCTCAGTCAATTATTGAAGTGTTTTAGTATGTGATGAAAAATTATACAAAACGACACCATTGTCACCATTCATGAAAAAAATCCTTAGTTTTTGAACTTAAGTGTAATATTGAAAAGCCGGTGTATTGAAACGATAATGTTGAATCAATTGTTTAATGAATTAATATTGTAGAAAATTGAATGAACTTTTTAATGTCTGTAACCACCTATATTTTTATGTACTGTAACAGCTCTTATTGAGAGCTGTTACTTTTAAATGTGAACACTGTTATAAAAGACACACACATTTACTCCAGGCAATACTTATAAAAATAACGTCCGCACCCTACGGCGGGCGGCAAGTAAGTAAGTCCCCGGCCGAGCCCGGATGAAGTTTTTTATTTTCAAACAAGGTAATTGAAAAAAGAACAAATAAATACATTCTAAAAAGAATCACACCTCCATCACCAAACTATATGGCACGAAGGCTAACGAGGCCCGATGCTACAGTACCAATATTCAGCAAATAAATAATTAGATCTGATTTGATTTGATTCGAATGTTACCTTTAGAGTCGTTCTTGGTGAGCACGTAGAAGAGGAACGGCTCCACGTCATAGTACAGCGTCTTGTGGTCGAGGAACAACTTCGCGAGGAGACACAGGTTCTGGCAGTAGATTTTATTTGCGTTGCCGTCGACCTGGAAGCAGGGAAATAAAAGTTGCTAGTTGTTGTGTTATTAAGGTGCCCCGTAATTAGTGGCAAATAGTTTCAGGGCTGAAAGTAATAGTCATTATGCGGTCATAATAGTCACGTAAAAAAATATTTCAAAAATCTACACGTTAGTTAACAAAGTTTTTTTTTTAACAAATAAAATCATCATTAAATATGTCAAAAAGAGATCACCCTCTGCATGTACACTCACATTACTCTAGATACACGTAAACACGCATCAAACGCATGTGTGCGTGCATGAATGCAAATGTAGTAGTGATCAGCTGGTTGAGAGTGATGTTTTTTATGATTAGGTAACCAAGTTGTTTGGCTTCATTACTTGAAAACTAACGTGTAAATTGATCTCATTTTTTTATGAAGTGAAGATCAGTACTTCTTCTTTCAGCCCTGAAAATATTTGCCACTAATAACGGGGCACCTTATATAATGTTGAATTCACAACTTTAGAGAGAATATGCACATTTTTTTTAAATCAATATTACACGTTCCAGATAAACACATAAAAAATATTTTTTCAAATATCTTGCTCAGAAACAAAGTTAAAACACTTCAAAGTTGATGGTTAGACAGAGAGGTCCGACGTGACATGTGACGTCATATGTCACGCGGGCTATACATCCGAAATAGAAAATTTTGTTTTCGTAAGAGGGACTGTTGTATCTAGTTTGTTTCTCGATCAATTTCGTTTCTGTTTTGACTGTCAGTATTCTATTTTTGTATACTTTCAGATGAACTATGAAAAATACTAATATTTTTTTTATGCATATTCCCTATTTTTTATTACGAATTTGATTATTTTACCGAGCTTTTATAGTAAATCTTAAAGGTGTAGCCTAGCAGCCGCCACGGAGCTGCTGAGCAACACACGAAGAATGTTGTAGTGGATAATATTATAAAGTGTGGCAAAAACCAGGGTTCAGTCTGAACAAAAGGTATGTATTTATATAATATATTTTATAAAACTGGAAAAATAGAAACATGGACAAGTTTACTGTTGGAGATCAGGACATGAAGTGAGGAATTTGGCAGAATAAAGACAATACGAAACGTAAAAAAATCTAAATTTGAAAATGAATTTAAAATGAAAGATATAACTGCCAGCAAGAAAGGTTGCCAGTCATAAAACAGGAAAGAGGACGAATGCCTCGTTACAAAGGCTCAATTTTCCTTCAAGCTTCAAGATGGAGTTATCGTTATTCTTCTTCAAAGTGTGGGTTCGCAATTTTCATGTTTTCTTGGCACTCACCTCGAACACGGATATGTCCCCGTGGCGGTATATCTCGGTGGCGGGCGGGTGTCTCCACACGCACTTGTCCAGGTGCCGCATCAGCACGGCGCGGCTCTTGGCGTACTTCAGGCAGAATTCGCACAGGAATAGCTTCGGTAACCTGAATGTTATCAGGGTTCGAAAATATCCGATATTTATTATAAATATCAAAATATCGGATATTTATGATATATACAACGTGTTACAAAAAATACCAAAAAAAAGAATATCCTTCATTACAGGCATTTAATTAAAAATTTCCTATCTCTAGTGTCAATTGACATATAATTATCCATTGTATAAATATATTAAAAACTCCTTCAATAAATTGGACGTAGTTACACGAAAAGGATCCAATCCACACAAAGTTACTTTTCAGATATTGAAGTTTGAAGTTCAAAATATTTCTTCATAGGTATTTGTTTCAAGATAATTTTACGTGTTATGTTTTGTGAGAAACATTAAAACATTTTTATTGTTAATAGTATATTTATGGGACGATTGGTATTATTTGCGGTCAGTTTTGTGTACGTAAGTCATTTTTGACAATGTTGTGGATTGGATCCTTTTCGTGTAACTACGTCCAATTGTAAACTTAAACTTGTGTTGTGAGCGACGAAGTGAAGTGACAGTTAAAATTTTAAAAAGACTTGGCTTAAAGGTCTGGTAACCGGGCCATAAATTCAAAAAAAAAAAAAAACACCTAAAATATAGACTATCGATTATCAGAACGGAAAAGTATTTGTACACCATTTGTGCCTACATTTTTAAAAGAGATGTACTTAAATCAATTTATGTTAGAAAACATTTTATTTTTTGCCTTAATTATCTTGTTTATGTATTTACAAACATTATTATTTTGAAATATTTAGTTCATGATTTCATTAATTTATTATTTCATAACAATTATTTAACAAAGATTTTTTTTATTTATTTGTAGTTTTTTCATTTTGAAATTAATTGTTCTAATGTGAGTGTTATGTTACAAGTAGTACGTAAATATTTTTAACCATAGCTGTAAAAATAGGCACATTGACCTAAAATTACATATCTGGTCCGAATATTCTTTGACACAGCTGATCACTAGAGATGGGAAAATTTCAATTAAATGCCTTTGATAAAAATATTATTTTTTTTGGTATTTTTTGTAACACATTGTATATCCGATATATATCAAAAATTTGATATATATCCATTTCGTATGGCAGCCAAATTATTATTTTGTTGTATTATTTATGTATACTGTTTGTAGGTATGTAATTTATAAACATAATAAATTAGAAAAAAGAAACTAACGTTTTTGTTGATTTATCTATAATATAAAAATGAATCGCAAAATGTGTTGGTAAGCGCATAACTCAACAACGCCTGGACCAATTTGGCCAAATATTTTTTTAAAATGTTCGTTGAAGTTCAAGGATGGTTTTTACGGGGGTGTAGGGTAGGTGTAGGGTAGGTGTAGGTTAGGTGTAGGTTAGGTGTAGGGTAGGTGTAGGGTAGGTGTAGGGTAGGTGTAGGGTAGGTGTAGGGTAGGTGTAGGGTAGGTGTAGGGTAGGTGTAGGGTAGGTGTAGGGTAGGTGTAGGGTAGGTGTAGGGTAGGTGTAGGGTAGGTGTAGGGTAGGTGTAGGGTAGGTGTAGGGTAGGTGTAGGGTAGGTGTAGGGTAGGTGTAGGGTAGGTGTAGGGTAGGTGTAGGGTAGGTGTAGGGTAGGTGTAGGGTAGGTGTAGGGAAAAATGGCAGGACAACGTCTGCGGGGTCAGCTAGTTTATGATAAAAATCATCATTTAATAAACAGTTACATTCTATAAATACAAAATTAATTTAATGCAATACAATAATGAACTAAAACCGTTTCTGCACTTTGTCAATAACCTTCTTTGTAAAAAATAAAAATAATAGAAAACACTTTTTCGTGACGGAATTTTTCATGTAATGCACTGACGTGATTGACGCTATTATTAATTAACCAATCGCCGTTGAGATGCCTTATTAGGGAGTATGTAAGTGGGAAGTAGAACTACACAGTAGCAAACTGCAAAAATTTACTTAATGATTACAATTTTTTTAAACAATTTTTGTATTGATATATATCACAAAACATCATTTGATATATATATCAGATATATATCGGATATACATCATGGTATATATCCATTGATATATATCCTCGAACCCTGAATGTTATATAATAGTTTATCGTTATTTAAATCGAAAATTTAAATAGGTACATTTGAGTGGATGGAAAGCGTCGCTGGTCTAGTGGCTAGGGGCGCTGCCTCCCGTCCGGGAGACGCGGATTCGATCCCCACCACGTACCAACGCGTTTTGTAATTTCGAATTTATGTGTCCGTTTATTCGACGCTGTTACGGAAAACATCGTGATGAAACCTGCACACTTCTGCGAAGAAATTCAAAGGTTGTGTGTGAAGTCGACCAACCCGCACTGGGCCAGCGTGGTCGACTAAGGCTTAATCGCCCTAATTTCAGGGTAGGCTCGAGCCTCTCGGTGGGGATGTATATGAGCTGTTGATGATGAATAAATGAGACCCTAAACACAGCAGTCATCACTCACCGAGCATACTCCTGCGGGAAGGGGCTGGAGTACCACGTGTCGATCTCCCACTGCCCGAACTGTATGGCTGCGGGGCAGCGTCCCGGCAGCGACGGCGCCACCGCCCCAACAGTGGGCGTGGGCGGCGGCAGCGTGGGCAGCACTTCCGGCTCCAGCTCCGCCGCGGAAGCTACAGCTGACTTGAATAGCTCGGAGTCCGCTTCCGTCACGCCCGGGGGCAGGCGTTTGCCTTCTGTAAGGGATTGGGTTGTGGGTGAAGATATGAGAAGATGAAGTGCGACGTTATTATGGAGTCGAAGAAAGCAGGCTATAAAGATTATTTTCGCTAGAACGTAAATCTAGTTGATGGAGTTGAAAATGCGGGTTCAAATCCCACTGGAGGGAATGTTATTGGTTGTGTTTTTGTGATTCAAAAAAATTTTGCAACTAAAATAGAGTGTTGATATCGAATGTTATTAGAATAATGTGGATATTTGATATAATTTTACAAATATTAAATAACGGAACTATATGGCGGTTTAAAAACTCTGATAACAAGCAAATTTTGCTCCGATTTATAAATAATTGGATATGATTTTCTTATCTGTTAAAAATCTATATATATATTTTTAAGAATACAAGCAGCCTGCATTTTATTAAATAGCAGTAAATTAATTTACAATTACCCATCTCTTAGTACTAATTTGAATAAAAAAAATAGACATCGAATGCAGTCGCGTGTATTTCATGAGAATATTAAGCGAATTAAGCTGCATTATGCAAGTTATAAAAGTACAGTACGCGCAAATTTTAAGGCACCTTATTAAAACACTAATTTGTTACACTGAAACTGTATTTTAGCTGCAAATTATTTTAAATCGCGATTCATAAAATTTCCTTTGGGAAAAGCCTAAAATTTACACTGTACTTACGTACTTTACAACTGCAAAATGCATTCCCAATGCAGTCTATCTGTAATGGCATGTACACACCAGCCCTTGGCACTCTTTGGTCATCGACTTACACTTTTTATGCCAATGAGCTGTGTCAATAAGATAAGCTACTGCGCATTGGCATGCCAAGGGCATATGACGAGGCAGTGGGTTCAAAGACAGGGCTTTAAATACCAACGAGATCTTGCCATGCCAATGTAAAAGCAACCCGCCGCGACTCCGAAGCTGAGCATGCCAGTGGCATACAATATATTAGCATGTGACCTGGCCTGGCCAAAGAATGCCAAAGGCAAAAGTGAACCCCAAAATAAAAAAAAAGTCGCTTCACAAGAAGCTAGCGAAAGTGCTGTGTGGATACTCCGAAACCGATCAACAAATTGAAATTGTCATCGGTGCTCGGTGTCCTCAAAAAGCAAAACAAAACCGCCCCCTACTCACCGCACCGAACAGAGACATTGATAGCGTGTTACCCAAATAACGAAGAACCCCTCACGTGGTAGCTCAGCCCGTCACACTGAACAACTATCGTTCTACAACTTTGACCGATCAGCTGAAATCAATTTACATGAAGTATTTCACGTAAAACAAACAAAAAAATACCACAGCTTTAGAAACTGATCAGCTGAAATCAATTTAAAATCAAATTATTCCAATTTCAAAAAGTTATAAAACAAATGTTGTCGAGTTGCATGGTCTGAGCTACTAGGGGGGCACTACGTTATTTACAGACTTTACAGACACAGCACCGGCCACAATCAGATCAGGTCATCCACCAAACACTTTCGCCACTCATCACTTAACCGTTCACTAAAACACAACGGACAACGATACAATAATTTGAAGCGGGGAGTCTCACGAGCCGTTTTTAACTGTCTGATATTTCGTGTGAAGATTTTAGGGGCATAACCACATCGTTGTAAAATAATGGCCGTCAAAATTTAGAACACAATAAAATCAATGGCACTCTGGATTCAGTAACAATAAGGACGTGCCATTGGGCCATTGGCATGCCAAGAGTACTCGACGAGTCCGTGTGCCAAAGGCTTATGTCATTGGCACGACAAAAGCGCAATGTCGTGCCAAAGTCACAGGTCATTGGCATGTATAATCGAAAAGTGCCAACAGATTTTGTGTGTATAACGCCTCAATATCAAGCACATGAAACGAGTATATTGTACATTTTGTAAATATTTCGTTACATTTATTTTTTACTTTAGTCGCAATAAACAAAGACGCAGATGCATCATAGTGACACACTAAAATATTACATGGCATAGATTTTCTGTAATTAATATTGAAATTTTTAGTGCAAAAAAGATAAAACGAGCGAATCGGAGACTTCGTGAATGGTGTATGTTAAAACTTTTAAACATTTTGTTTTAGAAATCAATATCTGTGTAACATTTTAGAGTGCCGTTTCGATGCTTTACACTGCGTCAGTGCGAATTGAGACTTAATGGTTATTTAAAAAAAAAAATAAGGCCGTATTTACAACGATGTGTGCATGCCAGTGGGGTGGCCGTCGAGTTACCCGTCTGATTGTAGGCCGGTCGCTGCGCCAGCCCGCGGTACAGTTTGTCACAGTCGGACACGGCGCGACGCTTCTGCATCGCCGCCGACCGAACTAACGCCGACGCCGACATTACAAACGGCGGCGAAGGCTCAGGCTTTCCCAACTCAAGTTCCAACTCCGATTCACGCGACTCCCGACCTTCCAACTCCAGTAAGGCCTTGAAGTTCGGTGGTGACAGACGGTGTACACGTTCTGGGGTATTCTGTCTTCGTTGTATCCGGTTTTCTATTTCACTCTGTCTCCGTATTCGTTCGAGTCTCGGTCGAGATCTGCTTCGGTCTCTCAAGTTAAACCTAGGACAGCTTCGTTCTCTGTAATCTCTTGAAGGACTTCGTTCTGTCGTTCTACTCCTATCCCTTCTTAGGGACGCTTGATATCTTTTAAATGTACTTCTAGTTTCCTTCAACACTTGTCTGTCTTGCTCTTCGACTATGGGCCTATGTCTGGACTGCGATCTAGACGCGTGTCTTACAGAATAAAACTCGGATAAACCGTCAAATAACGTAGTTAAGAGTCTATCACCGCATCTGGTTCTCCTTCTCGCTCTTCTCCTATCGGGTGAACGTTTGCTTTCTCTTTCCGGCGTTCGGATCCGTTGCCTATCGGGAGTTTTGGAAGGTCGCAGCTGTTTCTGGGCTTCGGCGGCGAAGCCCCAGGTTCCGTCGGGACCCGTATCCGCCGCTAACCGTTCGAAAACCGTCGATATGTGAGTGGGAGTGATCGGAGGGGGGTTGTAAGGGGTCGGCTCGGAGTCGGACGATGACGAAGGGGTTTGGGGTCGCCGCTCGAGCCTCAGCTCGACTCTTTGGACCCTGGTGACGCGGACTCCGTTCCAGCCGTCCCAGTCGCTGGAGCTCTGCCGCCGCCGTTTGACGAGGTTAAAGGCGGAGAATCTGAAAAACTTTTGTTTCTCCTTGGACATTCTCTGTTCGGTGCGGGAGGCGGGGGGCGCGGGGTTACCGTCGGCCGGCTCGTCGGACGACTCCGCCGCGCGCGCCTTCGATTTTCTTGCTTTCGGCGTTCCGCCCATCTTCGACCTGTATAAAACAACTCGTTTATTGTTTATTAAAGGTTAGAAGGTAGGATAAATATTGTTGAAATGAGATCATTGAAAACATGATTCGTTCGTGGATAATAAGGTTTGGAAGTGTGATTAATTAAAAAATAAGTCTCCGAGTAGTGAATCGTAAATGCACCAAAATTGTGGTAAGATTTGGTAGTCAGATGGTCCGGAAGGTAAGGCTGCGATTTTTTTCATATGCGAGGAAGACGAGCGTGGTGAGGAAAAATCCACCAATATCGTCTTCATTTTCCTAGCCTCGCTCAGCTCATCTCTTGATGTATTTCTACATACAAAACGAGCAAAAATGTGTGTGAGGAATGCGTGCGACAAGCCCGCATCTGATATGAGTCTGCAAAGCATCCTCGCACCGCTTATCGTCTTCGCACATCTGGGATTGCCCACATTGTTTGACAGCTCCACTACACATCCTCGCACATCCGTTGGAATCGCCGCCTAAGGCTTCAGTTACCTTGCCTCACTCAGCATAGCTCTGGCGAAGCGATTCTATTGGTTCTTGAAAAACACATCCCTCGCAACGCATCCTCGCACATCTCTGGTGGAAAAGCAGCCTAAATATACACGTCACGACACAGCTTCTCGTTTTCTGTGAGTTACCTGCTCGCGGGCTGCGCGCAGTGGGCGCAACGCCACGGCGGAGTGGCGCAGGCGGCGTGTGCGGCGCGCGAGCAGCCGCCCGAGCAGCGCGCGCACCAGGCCGCCGCCAACAGGCACACTGAACACGACGCGCACTCGCCACAGTACCAGCGGCAAGTCTGCAGACAATACTCTCGTTATTTACTTTATAAATTTAACTTGATAGAAAAATTGTTACGCACAGCCTGCACCGCTGCATCTATGAACACCACATCAATTTAGGGCCACCTTTACATAAAATCGTAGAGTAGGGTAACCCGGGGAACTACAACTTTGGATGTCTTGTCGTGAAACAGACCATAGAATTATGATATTTTGCACAGAAGGGAGTTTCTTATTTAGAGTAGGTGTCCAATAAGGAAGGAATTATAGTGAAGTAGCTTTTAAATAGAGGATGAAAAATTGTATGGAAGTTCAATGGGGCACACAGTTAATAGGGAATAAATCAGATCTGACTTAAACTGTGTGTGCGGAGAAGTACAGACGATGGCCCACCTGACATCATATCCTGCGTGCCCTGCCACCTGCACGCAGCAGGACTTGATGGACGCCACACAATCCGCCGTCCAAGTGGCCACATTCTGGGCTACAACATTATAAAATTCGACTTGCCATCGACTCGCTAAGAAGAAGATCAGATATAACGAAAATCCCAACATACAAACATTACATATGTAGAGAGTAGTTGATCAAGTGGATGGATGGTTGTTCGTTGCATAGCCATCTCGTGTGACTGTGAATTTATTTGAACATTCGTCAATTCGCATGTTAAACCGCGTCTACACTCTACACTCACACTCTCGTATTTACACGACTGGATGCTCACACGCATTCGAGCTAGCGATCTTGAAACTCAAGGAAGCCGATAACTGCTTGAAAAACGGATTATGAAAACCGGAAAGAGAGACAGACGTACGAACAAAGCAAGTTAAGTAATAGTCGATAAACAATGATATTAAATGTATAATAATATCATTGAAGATACACTTATCACATATCCTCGGGGAGACCTCTGTCCGGCATCTTTCGGTTGTGATGATAAAGAAACGTAATCCAATTAAAAACCACCTACCTCTTCTAGCAGTCAGTGCAATTTAATTTCAATTGTAACGACCCGTTTTTATACATAAACTTACCCGAACTTAATCAAAATGAGGGCGGAGTGTGCTCACTTATTATTCTGCT
Organism: Carpatolechia fugitivella; assembly: GCA_951230895.1. Lineage (NCBI taxonomy): Eukaryota > Metazoa > Arthropoda > Insecta > Lepidoptera > Gelechiidae > Carpatolechia > Carpatolechia fugitivella. The sequence goes on from OX579663.1 coordinate 14,564,577, forward strand.
AAGTTCGATATGTTCAAAAACCAAAATTATTTAAGTTATTTTAAAACTAATACCTGCAGCATTACTGCAGGTTTTTTAATAACCTTTTTGGTATGATTCTTTTTTCTTTTGGCCGGTTTTTATGTCACATTTTCAAATTTCAAATTTTCTTGGTTTGACCTTTTTCTAAATTGTTTATTGTTTTACGAAGTGTCATATTGATAGGAGCGATTTTTTCTTGAATCGATCTCCAAAACGTGAATCGCTCTATTAGTAAATGAATATAATTGGATATTAGTAAATAGCCTTGGAATACAATAAATATTAGGCTCCTACTTTGGACTAGCCGGGTAAGTCTTGTGTTGTCTTCCTCCTGGTTTTTATCGACGCACTTTTCTCTTTCCCTGTCTTGGTTGGATGGCGATTATTTCTTTGTCAATCTTTACAGTGTATTTCCGGCCTCTGCGGCACACACACGAGGGTCCCTCCGTGCCTTTCTCGATCTCTCGCTGTGGTTCCGGACACCTGAGGCCACCTGGCGTTGGACGTGCCTGGACCCCTGCGTTGTGTGCGTCCGCGCCCGTACCAGCTGAGTGCCGCAGACCCGCGCACCGGCGTTCCCCCCGGGATACAGCCCATCTCGCGGATTTTTTAGCCTGTTTTTTGTATCAGTTTTGTAATTTTGTATGCGGATTTTGCCAAATTCTGTCTAAATTCATTTTCTAAATTCTAAAAAGGCCCTTTAGGTTTCTCTGGCCCTCCTTTTTTGGTTCCCGTTTGGCTATACTCTCCGGGGTACTCCGCGGTCTTTACACCTTCCTGCATCGATACACTCTCTCAACACAACACTAGTTCAGCGACACTATATCGACGGGGTCCCCTCAGGACCCGGCTCTCGGCTCACTTTTTGATACTTTGGCGATTTCTAGGCCCTTTTAAATTTATATTATACCGTTCGGACAAATTCAACTAAATCTTTCTTTGTACACCTAAATTTCACGTTCCGCCTGTGGTTGTCAACCACAGGCTAGCTAGCTTTCTTTTTTTTAACGCTACATACCCTAATAAAGCGCGTGTTCACCATCAATGCGTTAACTCTGTTATCGCAGCAAGCGCCGCCATGTGAAAACGTGAATTTATCCTAATGACTCATTTACCCATATCTACAAATTCCCAGCCGTTTTTAATATATTATTTTCCTATATCTAACCGCAGCCGAGAATAGTTTTGAAGCAAATCTTATCGCACTCCAACGGATTTTTTTTTTCATGTGTCATCAACAGCTTATTGTACGTCCCCACCGAAGGGCTCGAGCCTACCCCGATTTAGGACGATTAGGCCTTAGTCAACCACGCTGGCCCAGTGCGGGTTGGTCGACTTTACACACAACCTTTGAATTTCTTCGCAGGAGTATGCAGGTTTCATCACGATGTTTTCCTTCACCGTAAGAGCGTCGAATAAACGTACATTTTAATTCGAAATTACAAAACACATTGGTACGTGGTGGGGATCGAACCCGCGTCTCCCGGACGGGAGGCAGCGGCCCTAGCCATTAGACCACCGACGATGCTCTCTGTGTGCGGGAAAGTTTTTGGCAGATTTGAAGTCCTTTTTCTTCATCGTGAGTGTAAGGTTGACCAGTTGGAACAACTATTCTAATCCATCCGCAAAAGATGCTTACCATCTCTATGCCCTAGCTATAATTGCAGATACTGCTCCCGCATTGTTTACGACTTTTTCACGTAGGAACAGAACAGGGATTGGAACCCTTACGATTTTGATCAACGATATCTCGTTCTCTTCATCAACATCAACGGCCCGTTACAGTCCACTGCAGAACTATGAGCCTCCTCCACTTAAGTGTTTGGTTTTGCCATAATCTCCACGCTTGGCAGGCGGGTTGGAGATCACAGATTAAAAGGTTACTGTATCAGAGAGCGCTGCTGCCCGTTCCCTATTCAATGTGTAGTCCCTAAGTCGCCTCTTACGACACCCACCGGAAGACACTCTCGTTCTCTTATTATGCTATAATTATAACGTTTGCAAATCCAACAGGGTAACCCTATCAAGGAATATGATAAACATATATTTATTTTAATTATCATTCTGTAAATATTTAAGACCCTAACGACTGAAGGGGTTTTTCAACGGGTAGTCGGGTCCCTGCGTAGGAATATAATTTCCCTTGGTAAATACTCTAGGTTCAGACTACGCAGGACTAGCCGTTGTGGAGATTCTTGGTTCTAGCAATATATATCGTTCGCCTAAGATTAACATCTAGTTTGCTTCTTCACACAACAAAAATTGCATCATCAATGCTTTGGTTTATCAAGGAAGTTGCTCCATTAAATGGGGAAGCTTCCCAAGCCCGGCTTAATTCCTGGAAGGAGAGATACCCCTCAGTAACATTTACTCGAACGAAAGAGAGCCTCCCCCCTGGGCATAGTTTACCTTGGCCGACGTGGAAGTCTCTTAACAGACTCCGGACTCGAAGTCGGTCGAAGTAAAGAAAACATGCTTAGGTGGTGCTCCACAAACAATGGCTCACTTACTGTCTTGCCCAGCGTGCCCCACCACCTGAACACGCGAAGACCTCTATAATGCCACAGATAATGCCATATCTGTCCCAAATCGACTCGAAAAGAAAGAAATAAAGTCAAACCAGAAACTAACAAATACAAGAGAAAATAATTTATTCATAACACAATGAAAAAGTACACACAAATAATGATGATAAAAGTTTATATCGTGCAATGAAAAGTACAGGGCTCAGCATTTGTCACAAGTACTCAAGAAGAAGTTCTTACGTATTTACAATATTATCTATACGATGATGATGCCTATAACATAATAGTGACCTAAACCGGCTTAGCAGGTGTTAGACCGCCGATCGCAGCTTGACAGGTGTGTGTGGTGTGAACTGTGCACTATGTATATTGTATACGGGCTAGATCGCATGGAATAATCCCCTATTGCCGGTGATGGTAACAGAAAAAAATGTACATAAATATGTACCAGAAAAGGTTATAAAATGTCTTTAAAGCTGATTTGGAAATTATAAAGCAACAACAAAAATCGAAAGCAACAAAAAAAAAAACGAAAAGGTCAATCAATAGGTATGGTGTTCCCTAACTATATATACGCTGGTATTCCTGTGACATCCTGTATAATAATAACAAACGACCAAGTCCTAGTTGTTTGTAATGTCCCTCTCAATAGAATCCGGCAATAATGTAAACAAGACAATTTTTTGACACTAATTTTCCAGACAAACAAAACTTTGATGAGTAAAAAATTAATATGGCAGTTTTACAAATTATTGAAAGTTTTGTTGTCCTAGTATTTTTTTAAATAGCTATTATAAAGGAGTTAATAGGGAGCGAAATGATTGTAAGAAGAATGTAGGGTTCCTTGAAAAGCGAAATAATAACGGAGTAATCGCGTTCAAATTGGTTTGTTTGTGATGCCGTGTGGTGACGGCAGAGTAGAATACATTTGTCACCAACCCCTACTCTTCCCGTGGGTGTTGTAAGAGGCGACTTAGGGACTACACATTGAACAGGGAACGGGCAGCAGCGCTCTCTGATACAGTAACCTTATAATCTGCGATCTCCAACCCATCTGCCAAGCGTGGAGATTATGGCAAAACCCTCCACTTAAGTGGAGGAGGCTCATAGTCCAGCAGTGGACTGTAACGGGCCGTTAATTATGATTGATTGCCGGATTCTATTGAAAGGGACTAAGTCAAAAGAAACTTTATAAAAAAACTGTGATACTCAAAGTTCATGAAAACTTTCGTGAAAACCCAATGAAAAACTAAGATTTGGTACCAAACTGTACTCTGACAAAAAGCATTGTGTTGCTGCTGCAGTCAGTTCTTAAAAACATGATAATTATAAGAGAAGGGTTGCTAGCGTTATGACCACTAAGCGAAAATTGTGCATTCACAGAGTGAGTGTGAGATAGAGATACATGTATGTTATATAGCCGCATTCAAGGTCAGCCATCATAACTCGTTGCGTAACCTGTTGTGGCTAAATTTCATTCTCCTGCCCTGTTCCCTTTATTTGGGGTCGGCGCAATGTTTTCTTCTTCCATTCATCCCTGTCAGACGTCAAATCACTATTCACTCCTTTCTTACACATATCATAATATGTTAGGGTGAAATAGTTCTCAATTATATATAGAGCAGATCACCCGTCTGCGCTCCTCGCAGACGTCCCCCATCATACATACATACAACCATACAACCTGTGGTGGCTATTGATGCGCGCAGCTAAGGGCAAGAGTAGATCAATCTGTTTTTTTACCCGACTGCTTTAGAAGGAGGATTATGTTTTTCGAGTGTATGTATGTATGTATGTATATTTCTTTGGCACGCTCTACAGCCTAAACGGCTTGATGGATTTTAGCTAAAGAGGTATCGTTAGATTCGTCTTACTGGTGAGAGTGACACTGGGTACATCAAATTTATAAAAATAACAAGAAAGCCTATTTTTGGCGCCAAAAGTTTTAAATTTTCCATACAGTCGGGTTTTATGTTTTTTTAATAATAGTGGTTATTATTTCTGGATGTCTTAAAGGCAAGAATTAATGTTATCTTCTAGGAAACAGCCTCAGTGGCCGAATGGTCGAGATTTCGACGCCCATTACGCAGGTTCCGGGTTTCATTCCCGGTGGGGACACTGTCAAGCAAAAATCTCTTAGCGAGACTTTCCCCAGTTTGGTTAGGACATTGCAGGCTGAATCACCTGATTGTCCGAAAGAAAGATAATTCTGTGCTTCGGAAGACACGTTAAGCCGTTGGTCCCGGCTACTATCTAGTCGTTACATGAGCCAAGTCAGTGGCCTTTGGCGGCTCTATGACACTGACACCAGGGTTTGTGAGGTCGGTTGTCGACCTTACAGCCCACACGATGATGATGATGATGAATCTTCTAGGTTAAGTTGTTTCACTTTCAACCCTGAGACTGAGAGAGGTCGCATACAGATTTTTTATAAAAATTAACGGCCCGTTACAGTCCACTGCTGGACTATGAGCCTCCTCCACTTAAGTGTTTGGTTTTGCCATAATCTCCACGCTTGGCAGGCGGGTTGGAGATCGCAGATTAAAAGGTTACTGTATCAGAGAGCGCTGCTGCCCGTTCCCTGTTCAATGTGTAGTCCCTAGTCGCCTCTTACGACACCCACGGGAAGAGTAGGGGTTGGTGACAAATGTATTCTACTCTGCCGTCACCACATGGCCAATACAGATTATCTAAAGAATAAAATATGATACTAACCGGCACAACTAACCGCCCACCCTTCATTTCAGGGAATACTCGTGATTCTTTATAATTCTATTAGTTGCAGCTGGTGTTAGTTAAAAAGTAGTTAATTTAAATTTATTTAAGGGTGTTTAATAAATCGTAAAATAATCAATAAATCAATTGTAATGTATAACAATGAGCGTAGTTTAAAATTAACCTGAAATACAAGGGTGGGTGGTTAGATGTGCCGGTGAGTATAGAAGAAAAATACGTCTGTCATACGCCACTTCCGTATTAGCCACGCCTATTCTCTTGCGATCCGATGTTTTGGGAAGAGATGGTCTAAATAAACAATGACACTTTCATTGTGATACAATATTAACAACATACACTAAACACACAACAGAGAGATGGTTGATTGTACAGATGAAGATGAAGTTCGAAGGCCTCATAAGATTGAGGTAGGGTTGGGCGGGACATTTGGCTAGACTACGAGCAGACCGGATGTCAACCAGTAGACCGGATGTCGGCCAGTAGACCGGATGTCGGCTAGTAGACATTTGCATCTCGCTTCGTTAGTGTTTGACATTGTAAATTTTAAATGTCCAGATTATTTGTTTTCCAAGTTAAGATTTCCCGTCTTTGAAACACTGTGCGATCATAGGCCCAGATTAGCACGGCCTCCACTGAGAGTACAACACCATCGTACTGCGACTTTCAGGGGAAGCTTTCGCTATCATGCGACAAAGTGCTGGAATAATATTCCCCCACCTTTAAGGATGATTAAAATAAAATATTCTTTTAGAAACAAGGTAAAAGTTATGCTCTTAGAATCTCAAAAAATGGGAATAAAAAAATATATAATAATAATAATATTTGTATTGTATTGTTTTGTATTGATTATCCTAAGCACTTTGTATGGATAGCAGACGGAAATGGATAGGTAATTTTAATTTGTGTGTGTGTGTGTGTGTGTGTGTGTGTGTGTGTGTGTGTGTGTGTGTGTGTGTGTGTGTGTGTGTGTGTGTGTGTGTGTGTGTGTGTGTGTGTGTGTGCGTGCGTGTATCTATGGTATGATAATACATACGAGGAGGGATCAAAAAGTAGTGAGAACGACATACACCTTGGTAAGAAAAAAAAATACTGGCAGGCGTAGCTCAGATACATATTTGTAATATTAATAAAGAAAAAAATCTTCCAATTCTTTTGTTTTTTTTCTGAATGTAGTCATTTGTTTGTTTCGTGTCGGAACGTGTTCTCGAAAATGGAGAAAAACAAAAGTGCGAGCCGTTATTAAATATCTATGTTTAAAAAAAACGACTCAAGAGATTCATTGCGATTTGGAGGCAACATTAGGAGAGTCTGCTCTGCCGTATTCTACTGTCGCAAGGTGGGCTTCTCAATTTCGAGTAGGGAGAACGAGCACGGAAGACGAACATCGTTGCGGCCGTCCATCGACGTCAGTCACCCAAGAAAATGTTGCGAACGTCGAGAAAATTGTATTGAGCAATCGAAGAGTTACCATCCGATACTTAATTCAAGAAACGGGCATTTCATATGGAAGTATTCAATCCATATTGAAACAATCTTTGAATATGAGAAAAGTTTCCGCAAGATGGGTGCCGAGAATGTTAACCGACAGTCAGAAACAAAATCGACTTGACATTTCGAAGATATTGTTGGACAAGTTTCAAGAAGATTCTGAGAACTTTTTGTCTCGTTTCGTAACAATGGACGAAACATGGGTCCATCATTTTGATCCTGAGACAAAACAGCAATCTTCGCAATGGAAACGGCCATCATCACCGACCCCGAAGAAGTTTCGTGCCGTGGCATCGGCTGGCAAGGTTATGGCCTCAATATTTTGGGACTCAGAAGGGATATTATTGATTGATTACCTGGAGCGTGGAACCACTATTAGAGGCCAATATTATGCAGCTTTAATTCCCAAGTTGAGGAATGCCATCAAAGAGAAAAGGAGAGGGAAACTTCGAAGGGGCGTGCTGTTTCATCACGACAACGCACCCGCGCACAGGTCGGCAGTTGCGATGGCTGCCATTCAGCAAGCTGGCTTCGAATTGGTTGACCACCCCCCTTATTCACCAGATCTGGCGCCTAGCGATTTTTATCTGTTCCCCAAATTAAAAGAATACTTAAAGGGAAACAGGTACGAAGCCGATAACGAGGTGATGGATGCCGTGGAGAGCTTTTTGCAGGACCAAGACAAAACTTTTTTTTAAAGGGATTGAAGCCTTGGAAAAGCGCTGTACTCGGTGTGTAGAGAGACTCGGAGACTATGTAGAAAAATAAATTATTAAGTTATCAATAGTCATTATATTCTATTTCATTCTCACTACTTTATGATCCCTCCTCGTATATGTATATTAATAATCTATTGTATTGACCTAATTACAACCTATATAAGTAACTATTCGACTTTTACAAATCTTTATCAAAGTATAATACGGTTACAAACTTGTTTGAATTTAATTCATGTAGTATATCATTAATTAAGTTAAATGTCGCAAGAGTAGTTGATTTATCCTTTTGAAATCCATATTGATCAATATTTATTATTTTAAATTTATTGAAAAATGATACCAATTTGTTAGCCATTGGTTTCTCAAAAGTCTTTGAAAAGTTTGGATTTAGAGCTACAGGTCTAAAATTATTCAAGTCGGTTGTGGCACCTTTTTTATGCAACGGTATACCAACTTAATACACACAATTACACACTTAATACACTTAATTAAATAATTATACACTTAATTTAAATTTTTCAGGAAACAGCCCTGTCTGCAATGATAGATTTACGAGATAGGTCAAAACATCACTAATTTCCTTTCTACATGCTTTTATTATTTTAGTTGATATTTCGTCATAGCCTTCGGATGCGGTATTATTTAATTCTACGATAGACTTTTCTATGTCATATTTATCAATTGGCGTCAAGTTATAGTATTTGTCAAATTATTTTTAGAAGTATTTTTACACTTGTTTAAAGTTGTGCTCGTCAAATTTATAAAATAATTATTGAATTCATTAGCAATTAAAATAGGATCTGCAATAGTTTTATTATTATGTACCAATTTATTTATATTATTGAAATTCGATTTGCTTCCAATTTCTTGCTCAATAATCTTCCATGTTGCTCGACATTTATTCTTACAATTTTTAACATACCTGCTATTATTTCTTCTTTTTGCATTAAATATACACTTTTTAAGGATTTTGCTATAATTATGGAATCTATCTCTAATTTTTTTATTATTTTCAGTATAAAATAAATATCGTAATTTTCTTTTAGTATCACAACTCTTCTTTAAACCTTTAGAAATCCAATTTAATTTAGGCTCCACATTATGTTTTTTTTTAATTTAGGGAAACAAAGTTTATAAAGTAATCAAAATATGTCAAAAAATTCATCGAAAGCTATATTTACGTCAGTATGGGCGTAAACATTTTCAAAGGAAAGACTTTTTGATTTCTAAATAATAAAATATTTTCATCTGTATATAGTCTTTTAAATGTAAATTTCACCTTTGGTCTATTAAAGCATACTTTATTCTTAACATCCAAATATATTATAAATTTTATAATATTAGTGTGACGCACGCTTTTAATAAGTAAACATGTTAATTATGTAATAACCCGTGCAGTCATACCTGTTTGGAATTGTTTACTTTCATATTCTTAGTTTTTCGTCTTAATTATTACATATCTTGTTTTTAAGTGTAAAAAAGACAATATTATTATTTCAAAGTGAAATATCCATTTTCATTGAGGTATTAATTTATAATTATAATCTGTGCAAAATCTCCCAACCTTCCCTAAACAGACAACACTTGCGACAACGGGCCGCATTTAGAGAATGAATTTGTGAGAATATTCGAGAAACGAAAAGACAACAGTTAAATAAAATTGTTCTATTTATGGGTGATTAAATGAATTAGGTACAGGTTTTAAAAGTCGCTTATTAACGTCCAAATATCCATACATCCAACTATCCACACATCCAAACATCTAAACATCCATACATCCAAACATACATGCATATTATTAGTAAATGGTAAATTAGTAATATGTACTTACATCGAAATGATCTTCACATAAATGTCTTTTATTGTAGCCTAAGCAGAGGGTGGAGTTTTATCAACTCTGTTTACGACGGAATACCATTTTTTACGAAGTTTTGGAAGAAAGAAAGAAAGAATTGTCCTTATTTCTTTATTATTTCTTGTACCTATTAAAATTATTTCTTGTTTTAAAAATGTGTTTGTAATCTGACCCACGCGCTAATTTTTCCAAGTTCATTACTGTACACGATATAGGTACTTTGATCTATGACTTTGAGCGAGAGGACGTACTTATTTTTAAAAATAAAATCTCAGTACGGCCCTGTATAAGTATGTTTTTAACGCGTTGCGCCTTCTAGTGGTGAATAGTGTAACTATCCACAATATGAACGTGACCGTTAATTCTGGTTTTCGCCACTAGGTGGCAAGAGATAAAAAGGCGGAGTCACCCTCCCCGCGTCTCAGACTTCGACCCCGCGCGATGTCACACTCAATCTGTATGAAAATGTTTATAGTGCCTAGTACTCTTCCTACTTGGTCCGTGACGCTGAGCTACGACCTTTTTGCGCTGCTGCAGCACACATGCATAACCTGGTGTGTCAGGTTATGTTATGATATTCATATTAAATACTAGTTTTAATTTTGTTATGTATGTGTCGGGAGTGAAAAGAGTAGACCGTATTCGGAACACAGTACTACGCTCCAAAACAGGCATACAGGACGTTGGAAAGAAGTCCGCGAAACTGAAATGGGACTGGGCTGGGCATGTCTACCGCATGCACCCGGGTAGGTGGGCTAGGATAGCCACGGAATGGGTGCCGGAGGATGGTCGCCGCCGTCGAGGTCGACCACGAAGACGATGGCGAGATGACTTGGACGGATTTCTGAAGGGCTGGCATCGAGAGACCCAAGATCGGGAGGAATGGCGAGAGCGAGGGGAGGCCTTTGCCCAGCAGTGGGACACACAAGGCTAATTAAAAAAAAAAATGTGTCGGGCCGTTGATGATGATGATGTATCTGCAGTATCAAATAATCGCTTTATCTATCTATCTATCTAGACCGGATGTCGGCCAGTAGACCGGATGTCGACCAGCAGACCATGACTAACGGGAACCAGCAGCTCTGATAGATGGCTCACTTGACGATTGGTACAGTAGGAAAACTGCAACCTCTTTAACCTAAGAGGAAGAGGGCCAGAACTAGCAGGGACAGTTGGAAGCGGCTACATGTGCTTGCTAGTAGATGTTACATCTGGGCTTAAACTAATGAATAATACATTTCTCCCAAACATACCTTGACGCGGTCCGCGGCTATGTACTCGGTGAGGCCGAGGCAGGCCGGGTGCGCGTGCGTCTTGCACGTGACGCACCGCACGAGGGGCTGCCCCTCCCCCGCGCTGCCCGCCGCGCTTAGGCACTCCAGACACACCGGCACGCCGCCGCTGCTCGACTTCTGCGGAAAGAAAACACTCATCACTGATTTGATATGTCTACGGTGCAATTTATACAGAAGACACATGCGACGAACGATATCTATCAACTTAGATTCGATAAACTTTTTATCTTCTATCTATATTTGTCTATTTCTAATGCAGTAAATCTAAAAAAAAGAGCGTTGGTGGTCTTATGGCTAGGGCCGCTGCCTGCCGTCCGGGAGACGCGGGTTCGATCCCCACCACGTACCAATGTGTTTTCGAACTAGATAACAACAATAGACACAACGCAAACTCAAGGTGCTCATCACACGAACGCGGGATACGAACCCGCGACCCTGAGCTTCGCTGCAGGCACCGCAAAATATGTTCTTCGTGTAATGTTTTGTTTGACATGTCAGTCTTTTTAACTTTGGTTTAAAACCATCAGTTTCGTAACCATAGTCAATGTAATTTCGGAAACATAAAAAAGCCCCGTTTCATAGTAAACACTGCTACAAAGTATTACAAACAAAATTTCCATCATTGTTATTTTTAAAACAAAATAATAGCTATTGCTCCATTCATAGTGAACTATTAAGTAGTGTCAATGACCCATTGGAGAGCGTCGGTGGTCTAGTGGCTAGGGCCGCTGCCTCCCGTTCGGGAGACGCGGGTTCAATCCCCACCACGTATGTGTTTTCGAATTTCAAATTCATATGTAAGTTTATTCTACGCTCTTACGGTGAAGGAAAACATCGTGATGAAACCTACACACTCCTGCAAAGAAATTAAAAGGTTGTGTGTGAAGTCGACCAACCCGCACTGGGCCAGCATGGTCGACTAAAGCCTAAATCGCTCTAATTCAGGGTAGGCTCGAGCCCTTCGTTGGAGACGTATATGGGCTGTCAATGATGATAAATGGCTCAAGCTATAGTGAGGAAAGGCCTACACATAACCAAGAGACCGTGGGAAAATACATTGCATTGCATGTGTTGTTCTCATTTGCCTACAATTTTGATCTAAGTCTTACTTTAAAAATCTCTAATATTATAAATGCGAAAGTAACTCTGTATGTCTGTTACGCTTTCATGCCTAAACACTGAACCGATTTTGATGAAATTTAGTACAGAGATAGACTAGAGCTTGGAAAAGGACATAGGATACCTTTTATCGCGAAAAAAAGGGAAGGGTTGAAATGGGGGATGAAAATTTGTATGGAAGTTCGTCATTATCGAAGATGACACCATGGAACTTTGTATTTAGGCACTTGATAAGAAATAAATAAATACTTGCTATAGCGTTTTTGAAATTTCGACCTGTGTGGGGATGAAATAGGGGATATAATATTATAAATGTGAAAATATATTTGGATGTTTGTTACGCTAAGGGATTGGGAATAAATTGGGAATGGAGATAGTTTGTAACCTGGATTAACACATAGGATACTTTTTACGGGAAAAAGTCTTATTCCCGCGGAAAAATCTCGCGAGCGTCTCCGCGGGCGGACCGCTTATTTATATAAACAAAACAAATTATTGAAAATTAAGTACCAGGCAGTCATAAAAGGCAGAACATGTATGGGAACAGATAAAGAGTTCATTGACCCAGTTTCAGAGCACACAATGTAGGTTTTGGCAGATGTTAGTCACAGATTTTGAAGATAATAATGATGATAATCCTTTTATGTTTCCAATGACTTTTAAATTATTCTGTGCATTTATCTTGTGAAATAACTGGCAACCTTGAATACTGAGTTAAATCAAAAAATTTATAAATAAAATAAAAAAGCTTTTATTGCCTTCACAAATAAATAACAGAAAATACAATTACAACACAAGTTTGGTAAAAGGTACTGGTACTCTGTCTCGGTAAATGCTTGGCATACAAGTATGCCTAGCACTGGTTTTCAGACTGCCCCCAAACACGTACATGGGTCGGTCACCTTTATGTTTGTAAAAGTTAATTAACCTAGCCTAACAACTTTAACTGAAAAAAATTTAGAAAATAAAACTTAAGTACACAGGGTAATTGCCTGTGTTTAAAAATTAATAATCCTATACTATTTAGACAAAAGATAATCTTAAATTATTCATATCCACCAAGCCTGTAACAAATTTAATCTTACAAAATAATAATAAATTATGGTATTTGTTTCACTACAAACTTTAAGTTACAATAGAAATTGCAGTTTGGTCCACACCCAGATTTACTGAGAAGTCTAATTATTATAGACTTCAAATGTGTACAAATCATTATAAAATCAAGTAGAAAATTAATTAACTCATAATGCAGTTGCATTCTTGTTAAAAATATATCAACTGTCAGATACAAGCTCTGTCTAGTTTGGGATCAGATGGTTGTGTGAGAAATGTCCACAAAATATTGAAAAAAGAAATAGTTACCCCTATAAAAATTATAACATTAATTTATTTACTCAAAATTTAACTACACCAACAACCACATCCTTTGCAATAAATCCATCAATGACCATCAACTAAAATTCCCTTCAAATGGATAATAAAAAAATCCATACACAATAGTTACAATCCCTGGGTTGAATAGACACTGAAATCACTATAAGCCCATAGAAATCCTTTATAGGGATCACACTTAGCAGCCAAGAAGCTTAATGTAACATAGTAATATCATGTGGCTAGGCTAGGTTTCCCTCAACCTTCCTTTTTGCCCTTTTCCTCAATTAGATATTAAAACTTGCCTTACAATATTGTTTTATTAATTATTTTACTTCCTAAAAGGAGATCTTTTAAAAATCTTAATTCATGTAACAATTTTTTTAAATTGAACTATTTTACACAAACACAGGCATAGAAGAAAGAACAGAAAGAAATGAAATTAAATGTTTTGTTTTCTCACCTAAACATATAAATACTGCATGCAATAAAGCTAAAGAAACACTTGTTTACATGCTTATCATAGTTAGATGCAAGTTTTATGACTTATGCAAGATTATGCAACAGATTTTTTATGGGAAAATAAGTTGCTCAAGAGTGGTATTGTTGGCTTTGTGTATGTCATTGAACTTGACAGAGAATTGTTTTGGTAATGAACTAGTAAGATTGGGTTTAGACCCTAAACTTTAGGTCTTCTTAAATGTGATTTTTATGTGATGAGAATTTATATTTACACTGATCAGTTTCTTGTTAGGTAAGACTATTTACAAATTATAATAATAAGAATTGTATATTGTATGCTTTTTATGATCTCAGAGAAAATATTTTATGAGTTCACCAACAGATGATAATAGTTGGTATTAATTAATTTAGTAATTCAGCTGTGTACCTACCCCAACCATTCAAATATTTTCTGTATTTATAGATTCATAACAATGAATTAATTACACTTACACAACCATCTTATCTTTTACTATAGATGTATTTGTTATGAATGATAATAATAAACTATTCTTTCACATTCAAACAAGTGCTTCCTGTATGGTTTGTACAAATAGTTATTGTATTGATAAATACTTTTGTTTTAGTTTTTAAATTATTTTATTCAAAGGTCTATGTTATTAGAATAATAAGCTTCTGTATCTGTTATTAGCATCATTATCCTTACTCACCTTTTCCTGAGACTCAGACTGGCGTTTTCTCCTAGGAGTCTTCTCAGTTGAGGAAGTGAGAGGCCTCTGCGTCGCCTTGTAAGCCCCTGCGTGATGCGTTAACAGTCCTCTAGCCACTGCACGCTTTGCTGCCGCTCTCAATAATGTCCGAACGTCCACATCAGCATCTACACTCACTTGGTACGCTTGCCGGAGATGTCTCTCAATAGATTTAATACTAGAACCATCCCTCTCACACAACTCACGCACTGCCTTAGCTACTGCCCGCGAAATGTCCACATCAGGCGCCAAACGTAATGTCTTATTTTGCAGCCCCCCAGGGTCCTTGTACGAACTCTGACCTTTGTTATACACCTTCAGCACGGCACCTTCGCGAACTGCGCGCTCCAGACGCTCCGAAACCACGTCTTCGTGATAGTTGTGGTGTTGTCTGATAGCGTGACATATCCTCTCCACGCTCGGCCTCTGTTTTTGTGACCGTATCTTGTGTATAGCCTCGAGTATCCATCGCTTCCACACTTCTTTACCAACGTCGTCGGGCTCGGTCATCTTTGGCGACGATTATTTTGTACACCCGCTGACGGAGTAACGGTATGGTATGGCAGTTCGGGATGTGTCAACACCCATCGTATTTTGGCGCCTCAAGCGAAATTCCATCGTTTGTAATGGAACCTCGCCGGAAGCGGCCAGGGAACCTGCCGCGCAGAGACGCCGGTTCACGACATGCTTCCGTGCACTAGCAATGACACATCAGGCCCCGCAACCGGGTTTTGGCGGAGCGGCCATACGATGGCGGCCATCTTGTTTGTAACGAGCTCAATTTACGTCGAACAAATACACGCGACGTAAATAACAACTCTTTTTCCAATTTCCACGAACGTTTCACTTAAACCGTTTAGTATAAATTCTCACTAGTATGATAAACCTATTTATTTTCTAGACAGACTAATATAAGGCTAAAATACGGCAGTGTTCTTTCCGGTTCTTTTTTCACAAAGCACCTTCACTAAACAAACAACACAGTACTTAGACGTTTATTATTTTGAAGATGTATGAAAGTAGTGCATTTTGTGTAAAGAATTAACTTTTATATTATTAAAATACTGTATTTTTCTCTTGAAAACATTCACAAAACACCAACAAAAGACTCTTCAAAATGGCTATCAATCAGATTTCTTGCTATTTGAAAAAAATCTGTTTTATATCCTGTCCGTATTGCCATAATTTATTACATCAATATTTTTTTTGTTTCGATGTCGATAAGCTCATTGTCTATGATTATCAAATAAAAATGAAGAACCGGTAATCAACGACCAACCAACATCTACTCTAATATGCGCTTTTTTCTCCATTACTGCTACAGTCAAAGTGTAGCTGCGAAAGTCTAATATGACCTTTTCTTTCTTTAATTTTAATCGCTGAATAATTTCCTAAAAAAATAAACAGCAAAAAGTGCAAGTTCAGCGGGGTTTTTGTAAAAGTTGATTTTAAATAATTTTCTGTATTAAAAGCGGTGAAAACTGAATTAAACAGAAGTAATTCAGATGATTTAACTGTGTCAGAGGACCAACAAGTAAATTGAAGCCTTATCGTCAAAGTTATTTGTATTACCACAAGGTAACTCGTAACTTGACACCGGCAAAGGCACCGCTTTATTTCATAATACCTTCAGAGAAATTCATGCATGATGAGGTGAGTACTTAAGTAATCTCTCAAACCAAAGCAGGCTCTAGTATTTCTTGCCATAAATTTCTACCTGTGCTAAATTGAACCTTAAAAGTATTTTGATAAAGTGTACAAACCTTTCGCACGGTGAGTAAAGGCTCCTCAGCGAAAGTGGAGGGAGGTGTTGCCTCTCGCCTATGTATGGCACTTACAGAATGAGTGTGTGAAAGAAAGAAACCATTGGCGCACGGTCGGGGTTTTCTGTTAGCCGCAAAACTTATACTAAGCATTTTTTCTACATGATTACTAATATTTAACTGGCTTATTAAGTAACTTATCACAAGCTTTACAATTCCCTTTTTCTTTCTTTTTTCTTTTGGCTTTCCATTTTACTGTGCCAAAATTTACTTAAAAAATACAAGATAAAAACTCATAATAAAACCCAGAAATTTTGTACAAAAGTTTATTTAATAATAATTACAAACAATAAGTACAATCATATTATTTCATTCATTTCAGAGCGAAACGGGTGAAGAGGATCTCGTCAATTCCTGGCTGCAATTTATGCAAGGAGTCTTGTACTTATGATGAGTACCCAAAGGTTATTTCTAGAATTAACCCCAATTACTGTGGCAGGATTACAAGAAGCATCTCTAAGGTTTTGGACCTTACAAAGGAATTTGTAGTTATCGAAGTGTATAAGTGTATGCCACTTTTAGGTGATGAAGAATATATGGTCCCAAGATGGGATGTCCACGTTGGACGATATGCAGTTATCTTTACAGGCAAAACAAACTAAAAGTATTTTTTTTATTAAGTTTAATAATAATGGTCTGAACTTGCAGAATATCATTTTAGTCTGTTCTGCCTATAAGTGGCTTATAATAAATTATAAATAATTGTGATCTAGGGCTCGATGAGCAATACTGTGTTGCGCTGACAACCAACTGTTTTGCTCATCTGTTAGAGCCTGATTCTTGACATGTACTTAAAATTAAGCTCAATCCAACTTGAGATTTGAATCTTTAAACTTGAGACATGACTCGAGAATATTGAAATTAGTCTTAAGTTAGGTCATAAGTGAAACTCGTATCTTCAGTAGACTCAATTCTAGCAGAACTGGACTTAATTTTCTTCTGTAATTTTTGTGTAAAAATAAATCTTTTGACTTTATAAATGAACTGGTATAAACTTTTGCTGATAGTAATTTTAAATTCTCTAACTAAAATTAGTTGTTCATACTTTCCTGTTTATATTAAAAAAAAAAAAATACAGGGTTTCAACACTAGTTAAAAGTTTGACAAAAAAGGGGCCAATGATTTAGATGTTAAGATAAATTTTAATAATAAACTTTTTTTTTATGAGACTTACTAGTTTTTATTAAGACTTACAGATTTAAGTGTTCTTAACTCCAGCATTTTAATCTTAAGTATTTAAGCACATTCCAACTTGTAATCTATTGTTTGAGGCTTAAAAATATTGTACAAGTTTTAGTAATAAGGCAAAGTATTTCTGTTGAACAGAAATAGCTACTTATAAAACTTTTGTAATAACTTTTGTACATAAGTACTATTTTAATTGCATAGTTTATGACAAAAATAGCTGGTGGTATTAACATGTTAAAAACTTTTTTACATTACCAAATAAAGGTATCACGGTAATAAAGATTTGTCATTGATTAAAACAAATTGTTTAAATATTATCTCCTAAACATTTATATTGCTTTGCTATAATGTACAACACAATATTTGACATAATATAATGGTAGATAACACATGAATATGAAAATGCTCTCAGATCTATAATAATACTATTGGTTGATGGTAAAAGTCAATGGTCAATCAAATTTAAATTGTGATAATATGTAACTATAGATGAGAATGTCCTGTGTGTGTGTGTGCGTAGCGAATGAAAGCAATTATTTTTTTATTTACGCCTCGCTTTAAAAAAACAAATATTTTAAACACTCTGAAGATGGCTCGATTCTATTTTTTACTATTTACAATGGAGACTATTAATTAGGTAACAAACAAACATGTATTGCTATATTTATTTTTCATTGGAATTCTCTTGGTAACTGGATGAAATCTAACGTGTCGCTAAACTAGTGTTCACTTGGCAACATTTTACTATGCGTTGTCAATTATTGTAAACTAATGATAATAAATTCACCGATGAGTTATGCAAAACAGAATTCAATTAAATACAAAATCACTATTATTTGTTTCTCTAATTACAAAGATGTTTCCAAGCAAACACTCAATATTTTAGTATGGATACAATATAACTTAATATCATATATCACAGAATAAGAACATCAGTTATTCTTTATTGTTCTTTAAAACTGTGCAAGCTATGCCGCTGCAATCCATTTCACTAAAGTCACTTTCACCTTCGAATGTGCATCCGTCGTGTTGGATTATGTGCCTGGCGGCGTGAATGCCGCATCTACAGCAGAGACTGTATGACTTACCGAGCACCATCTGAAATTGTATTAATATTAGGTGAATATCTCATCAATTTATAAATAGGGAATATGCACATTTATTTTTTAATTAATTAATCGAAATATTTCAAGTTCCAGGTAAACACATAAAAAATAATTATTCAAATATCTTGCCCAGAAGCAAAGTTATATGGCTTCAAAGTTGATGGTTAGACAGGTCCGACGTGACATGTGACGTCATATGTCACGCGAGCCATACATCCGCCAAAATTTTTCGTAAGAGGGACAGATTTATTTTATTATTTTATTTTATTTATTAGGTTTGCCAACAGGTAAACATCTTAAAAGTAGAACAATAATATTTTCTGTTAATAATTTCGAGATGTAGACCCAATTACAGGCAAACACAGCATGCACATAGTGTTTTATCAATTCAATGATTCATTTATTTAACGATTATAATTTAACCAATAAAAAAGTCTAATATAAACTAATTGTGAGTTGTGATCCATTTTCAAAGTAGTGAGAAAATTTTTGAATTTACTGAGTGACGTGTTGAAGATATCAATAGGTGAAGATAGAAAAATGTTGTTGTAATCGTGACAAATTCTAGGTAGCAGGCTGTTGCGTTCCAAATTGGTTCTATAACTCTTAACATGCAAAGGTCTGTAGTTAATTAACCTAGCATTAACTCTAGGAACCACCACTCCCACCCGCGCCAACAAGCAAGGGCAATCCAAATGGCCTCCAAGTATCTTGAAGAGGAAAACTTGGTCAAGAATCCAACGGCGGTCCTCAAGTGAGATAATTTTGAAGTGTTCAAGTCTATCCTTGTATGATTTTAAAGAGGATAGTTTTTTACTGTGAACAGAGAGGAAGAATAAGAACCGCCTTTGAATTCCTTCGATCCTGTCTATATGAATTTTATATTGTGGATTTCATATACTAGAATAGTATTCTAAGGTGGATCAGCTTTAAGAGCCATATTATTTTTAAAAAGATATATATTTATATAATAATGTTATATCTAGTTTGTTTTTCGATTCTGTTTCGACTGTCAGTATTCTATTTTTGTATACTTTCAGATGAACTATGAGAAAACCTAATATTTTTTATGCATATTCCCTATTGATCCACACAGCTAAAAATATTACGAAAAAAAAAGTTTAATACCATCATCTATACTGTGCGTAAATCTTTTTGGCGGACGAGTCGTGTATTTATTTGCTACTGGCAATCAGGTTCTAACTTCAAGACGTGTATCACTTTTCGCGTATGCTTTATTATTAGTATTCGTACCTAGATACCTTCGTGTCTCAACCGTCGCACGGGCTGAGGACATTTTGATATTTTATCATATCTCCTAAGTCAAAGTCAAAGTCAAAATAATTTATTTCCATAGGATGTTATTACATCACTTAGATCCGTCATTACATTTTTTAGGGTGAGTTCACTAACACAATGGCGGAATCTGTGGAGAAGAGCTCACCGAAGAAACTCCACAGTCGTCGCATCTTTAGCGTTTCCTTTTTTAAATAAAAAATTAAAGCTAATTAAATATCGAAAAGGCCTGCCACTCAAGCAATCTATTCCCATGGACATCTGTCTTCTAAGTAATCAGATATCCCATAGTAACCTTTTTTATACAATTTCTGTTATATAATTATTTTAAACTTGTCTAAAGGCAAGTTTTTAATATCAGTAGGGACCTTATTGTAATAGCGTATACAATTGCCTTTAAAAGAATTACTAATTTTATGTAGTCGGCTGACATAAGCAACCAACTTGTCTTTATTTCTAGTATTAAAATTGTGTATATCACTGTGCTTCTGAAAATTACTTATATTTCGTTTTATATACACAAGATTGTCATAGATATATTGAGACACAAATGTCAGAATATTGATTTCTTTAAACTTTTCCCTCAGTGACACTCTAGGCCCTAATCTATAAATTGCACGAACAGCCCGTTTCTGCCAAATAAATATACTATTAGCATTCGCAGCGTGACCCCACAATAAAATACCATAGGTCATTAGACTATGAAAGTATAAATAAAGTCCTCTTTATGTTTTATAAGTATACCCTATCTTTGGTACTTGTAAAATTAGTGTCTCTCATATAAACGGGAGAAGAATAATTCTAGGTAGGTATTACCTATACATTCTAAACAGTAATCCTACCAGATGACTTGGTGAAAGTTGCTGCGCCGGTGGATGCAAGTAGCGCACGACCGTTCACGTTGCAAACCCATGGGGGAGGCCTATATTCAGCAGTGTACATCAGGCTGAGATGATGATGATGAATCCTGCCAGTTCCTACAATGCATTGAATTTTAAACATCTTCACTCGCGTGCTAACCTGACTTAAGAACCCTCCAACGAACGCGTCGCCCGCCCCGTTGGTGTCGACCATTTCCTCCTCGGGAATCTTCCTGACGGGGATGTTCTGCACGCGCGCGCCGTCGACCAGGACGACGGGCTCGGCGCCCTGCGTGCACACCACGACGCGCGCGCGCGCCGGGTTGTGTTTGGGCAGCGCGGCGATTTTAACAGCTATCTTCTCCATGTCCGTCGTGGTGTCGAAGTTGAATTCTTTTGCGAATGACGCACATTCCTGTAAAGACAGGAGATATGGAAAAATGTATAGGTTAAATTGCCCGTGATACCAGAAGAAGAATTAAATGTAAAAAAGAAAAGCCCAGAATTACATACGTGAATTTTATACATTATTCCATAATAATATATGAAAAAAAAAATATATTTGTTATGTTTTTTTTTATTATTATTATTAGTTTCCATTTTTACACGAGTGTTTCAGAATAATATTGATTGAATCCAAAGCAAGCGATGGAGTTTTAAAAATTTCTAATATACATATATAGGTAGAACCCTGAATCACATATCTTCATCTCTAGATATTGATATTAGATCTGACCTTAAGTCACGAATAAGTTACAAACAGATAAGAATAGGATACCATTAAGTAAAGATCTATCGCAGTTACTATAGCTGGCAAAATAGTACAATATTATTTGTAAAGTACAATGCAATTAAATACCCAAAACAATTAACAAGACGGAAACATTTTTTATTTGTTTATAATTAGCGGTCCATCCGCGGCTACGCTCGCGTTGCGTTGTGTAAGATTTTCCCGTGGGAATAAGACTGTCTCGTAAAAAGTGTCCTATGTGTTAATCCAGGTTACAAACGATCTCCATTCCAAATTTCATCCTAATCCGTTAAGTACTTTAAGTGGACTGATGACCTGAGGAAGGTCGCTGGATGAGGAAAGCGGGTGATCGTGCGCTTTGACGTGCCCTTGGGGAGGCACACGTCCAGCAGTGGACTGCAATAGGCTGATTGGTTGATTATAATATTAGTGTGATTATCCTTACCAGTTCGTTTCCAAATACGACGTCGGCGTATGGCAGGATTTCCATGAGAGGTTCCTTGTAGAACTGCATGACGAACGGCGCGCTGAGGTTCAGGATGAAGTAGTGGCCGTGCGCATGCGCATGACGGGCCAGCCGCAGGATCGACTCCGGAGACACTGCTATGAAGAAACCCTGGAATTACATCCATGTATTCATCAAATCAAAACTTATATGGATAGTTGTTAGTGTTTCTGGTATTCAATCTTTCGAAAGCTGGACAAAAGCCTCCCTCAAGGATCTCCACAATGGACAGTATTGCGCTGCACCCATGTGGTTCTAGGTTAAAAACTGAAAACATCCATTTATAGAAAAAATAATTTCTAAAACTAATTGCCCTCAGCTATTATCGCACTATTGGGAAAGAAACACAATAAAATAATCTCCAAATCAATGCAAGACTCTAAAATGATTGTAAATATGGATTGGCATTTATTTTCCCAGTTAGCCAGAACTATAACCACCAATATAGTGTTTATTACATCAAAATCAAAAATATTTTATTCGAATTAAGATTTTTACAAATAATTTTTCGACGTCAAAGTTGTTCACTACCAGTGTACGCCCGTGTGGAGAAGAACGGCCAGAAGAAACTCCACAGGAATCGTATCTTTTGTACTTTTCTTTTAAATATATAAAGAATCATACATAAGTCATAATTACAATCTACTCCGCTGAGTTTTAACAACGGTTTTTAAAATATTTCTAAGGCCAAGAACATAAAATATTTTTAATCGGACAGATTTACAATATCATCTGGTATTTTATTATAGAATCGAATACATAATTTTAAACTTACAGAAGCATAAAAGTATTTCGCCTTCTCAATGATCGCTTGACACTCCTCCAGTTCCAGATGGTCCTCGGTGAACTTCTGCGCGGCGGCGAGGTTGGCGCACAAGGACCGGTGCATTCCGGTTATAAGTACCGCGCAAGTACCGGTGGGTATGCCTTTCTTCACTTGATATTGGACTTTGACGCCATTAGCCCTGGAAAACATGTTCATAGTTACATATTATAGGCAATTTTTTAACACCTGAGTATTCTGAGGTGAGTTTCTCATGAGCAGAAGGACTTATGCAGTCTGGCGGTGTAAACGACCAAGCAATATAGGTTTGTCTGATCTAATAGACGTTTGTCGACTTTCGTTTTTTGTAGAAAAATTAATGCTCTTTGTAATCAATTATTGAAGGTGCCTATCTATCTTGATATGATTTTTCGTCACAATTTTTCATGCTCAAGGTAAAGATAAACTTGAGTCAAACTCATAATTTTTCGGACTGACTTAATACCATCCTGAGTCCGTGAGTTTTTTAAATGTCTGACTTGATAAGCACATAACAGCCTTCGTGGCCGAGTGGTCGAGATTTCACCGCTCATTACGGAGGTTCCGGGTTCGATTCCCGGTGGGTGCACTATCAAGTAAAAAACTCTTAATGAGATTTTCCCCAGTTTGGTTAGGACTTTACAGTCTGAATCACCTGATTGTGCGAAAAGCAAGATGATTTCGTGCTTCGGAAGGCACGTTAAGCCGTTGGTCCCGGCTACTATCTATAATAGTCGTTACACGAGCCATGTCAGTGGCCTTTGGCGGCTCTATAACACTGACGCCAGGGTTTGTGAAGTCGGTTGTCGACCTTACAACCCACACGATAAAGAAGAAGAAGAAGTACATAATGATGATTAAACCCGGCGATGAACAAGGCCGATAAAATAGTGCAACTCAAGACTATATTTTATTGTTTCAAAATAAACTTGAGTTAAAACTTAAGTCAATCTCAATTTAAACTAAAACTTATATTGCATTGTAATAGCTAAAAGAGGAGAGGCTATTGCCCAGAAGTGGGACAGTTTAAACTAGGAAAAAAATACATACAGCACATTTTGATTGATGCAAGCATATATTTTATTTCTTTCTCGTTTGAACTAGAAAACTGTACCTATGTTAAATGTACAAGTTTTAAGTACGTAGATGATACAATAAATAAATAATAAATTATTATTTAGAATGCACATACATTTCAATAACATTAAAAATACATCTCACGGAAGTCACAATTTAAAGGAAAAAGTAATCTGTTGTTCCATGAATGAATTTATAACCTAAAGTATAAATAAACTTTAAATAAACCATTCATTCCTTAAACAAGTTTCCTTTGTTAATATTCAAGCATTTAGAGATAATCAAATACCATACGTAGGAAGCCGAAGTCAACGGTTATCAACCGATATCAGTTGAAGAAAAAGACATTCATACTACACAAAACATTTAAGTATACATACATGCAATGATTCGAGATTTCTCAGGATCAGCCTTCGCCATCAGTATAGAGAGAAACATAACTTTTATACGAAACTAGCTGTCCCCCCGCGGCTATGCTCGCGTTATGTAAGATTTTCCCGTGGGAATAAGACTTTTTCTCGTAAAAAGTATTCTGTGTTAATCCAGAGAACAAACTATCTCCATTCCAAATTTCATCCAAATCCGTTCGGTAGTTAAGGCGTGAAAGCGGAACAAACATCCAAATATATTTTCACATTTATAATATTAGTGTGAAGTGTGATAAGTAAGAAAAGTTGGGCGGGGCACGCATGTAGGATGCACCCCGAGAGATGGGCCAGAGTCACCACTGAGTGGATCCCCCTCGACAGCCGGCGTGGAAGAGGGAGGCCTAAAAAGAGATGGCGTGACGATTGAGACACATTTAAGGAAGCCGTGTGGTGACGGCAGAGTAGAATACATTTGTCACCAACCCCTACTCTTCCCGTGGGTGTCGTAAGAGGCGACTTAGGGACACATTGAACAGGGAACGGGCAGCAGCGCTCTCTGATACAGTAACCTTTTAATCTGCAATCTCCAACCCACCTGCCAAGCGTGGAGATTATGGCAAAACCAAACACTTAAGTGGAGGAGGGTCATAGTCCAGCAGTGGACTGTAACGGGCCATTGATGAAGGAAGAATGGCAAGAAGTTGCAATGGATCGTGACCAGTGCAAGGAGAAAGGGGAGGCCTTTGCCCATCAGCGGGACAACTAGAGGCTATTAAAAAAAAGTTAAAAAAGCTACATAATTAGTTTAAATTAACACTTTTTCTTCTTCTTATCGTGTAGGTTATTAAGTATGACCAACCCGCACTGGGCCAGCGTGATCGACTTCTGAGATAAAACTTCATCACGCAAGCAAATTGGCGGGCAACCGCCAGTTTATAAATAAAGCAAGGTTACTTAGATATTGCAATGCAATATATCGGTACATTACTAAGCAGCATCGAGGCAAGAGAGACACGTAATCTAATCTCCAACAAGTAACAAGTATATTGTACAATTATGTTTACTTCACGGCTATCCTTCTTATCATGTTTGTACGAACCACTATGTCAACTGTTTGCTAAATATCACATCATTATTTGCCCATTTAGCGATTCAGCTGTAAATAGGTACAACGAGTCTGTGTTTTTTATATAATTATTTTCCATCCCTTTCTACCCCTTCACGAGTGTGAACCTATGAAGTCTATGCATCTTAATAAGGGCACAGAAGAAATAGATAATTTTTGAACATTTATAGACATGGCTAAAATATTAATAACACATATCTACCGGGTTATTACCACGATTTTGGTTTAAAATAAGCTTTATTTTTTGTTCTGCCGTGATCATGACTATTGCAACATAGTCGAAATATCGGTCAGCTCATTAAAAAACTTATTTTAAACCAAAGTCGTGGTAATAACCCGGTAGATGTGTGTTATTAATACCGCGAAAACCTAAAAGTGTTTATGGCTAAAATATGTTTTTTTACCCATATCTCTGCCATTTAAAGAAACAAAACCTGAATCGTCAAACCTACTCACAAAATTTCACGAGAATCGGTTGAGAAATGCGACCTGTACGGGGGAACAGCCGGACAGACAAACGAAGGCATTTTTGGCCAACTTGAAACGGAGACGATTATCTACCCCTGTCAAACCCACAAAGAATGAATCATGCTGAAAATATCACCATATTAAAAAATTATAAAATCAGACTTGGAGGTTTGTTTTTCTTCAATAACTGGTACCTAGAACTAGACTAAGTACTTCATTTAAAAGCAGTGACAGATAAACCTACTCACCATCGTGTGGGATGTAAGGTCGGCAACCGACCTCACAAACCCTGGTGTCAGTGTTATAGAGCCGCCAAAGGCCACTGACTTGGCTCGTGGAACGACTAGATAGTAGCCGAGACCAACGGCTTAACGTGCTTTCCGAAGCACGGAATCATTTTTCTTTTCGGACAATCAGGTGATTCAGCCTGCAATGTCCTAACCAAACTGGGGAAAGTCTCACAAAGAGATTTTTGCTTGACAGTGTCCCCACCGGGAATCGAACCCGGAACCTTCGTAATGAGCTGCGAAATCTCGACCACTCAGCCACAATGAACAGCTCAAGTTCAAGTTCATTTATTCCATAACAGTTACACTGGGAGCGAAATCTCTAAATTCACTAAAAAAATAAATAATTAATATCAGTTAATAGGTAAGTACAATCATAAAAAATCAACACAATTAAAAACAATTCAATGAAAACTAAATTATATACAATAATAATACAAAATTTGCTCTCAAGCTATACACTGGTGTATAAGATAAGTAGCCAAGCCTTGGACAAAAGCCAAGCGCTTTGCTAATAACGTCTAGTTAGCAATAAAAACGCCGTGTGGTGACGGCAGAGTAGAATACATTTGTCACCAACCCCTACTCTTCCCGTGGGTGTCGTAAGAGGCGACTTAGGGACTACACATTGAACAGGGAACGGGCAGCAGCGCTCTCTGATACAGTAACCTTTTAATCTGCGATCTCCAACCCGCCTGCCAAGCGTGGAGATTATGGCGAAACCAAACACTTGGAGGAGGCTCACAGTCCTGCAGTGGAGTTTAGCAATAAAAATGTATAGCTTGATGTGTTGTCTACTGTCTCTTTTTTAGTGCAGTACCTTACGACAACTCATAGTTTTTCGCCATATTATTTTTAATAATTCTACCTATAAGAAAAATGTATATAATATGAGTATTGTAATATATAATAATTTACCTGACTATATTAAAATATTAGATGGACATAAGTTTAAACATTCATTGACTTTATGGTTGACTGAAAAAGGGTTTTATAGTGTTAACGAATATTTGGATAGTAAGAATATAATATGACGGTTAAAGAAATATAGTATAATCAGTAATTGTAAATTTTGCATGCATGGCGAAATTTAAATAGGACATATATATATAAACATAGTAAAAATTTGCATTCCAGCTTGCTGGCTTCATATATGTTGAAACCAAATGTATTTTTAAATTAAGACCCTGATTATACACATATTGATGCAAATGAATTTTTCTTTCTTTCTTTCTTTCTTTAATGCTATACTTATACGCGCCAAATTTTTTCGATTTAAGCTTTAGGTAGGTAACGCTGTTGACGTTATCTTCATTGGCACTTATTAAATAGACAAATCTTTATCAACATTTGTAAGTAGTGATAAGACAATGCCTTTACATGATTGATTGATTGATGGCTTTATCTGTGATACCTGAGCTGAAGAAGCACAATAATAAAATATTACAGTATTACTAAAAAACAAGATGATTGAAGATGATGAAATATTAAGTGATATAAATGTATCATGGGGCCTTAAATGCTATAATTTATGTAGGAAAATCTCCACCGAGGGGCTCAAGCCTACCCTGAATTAGGGCGATGCGGCGCAGTGCAGGTTAGTCGACTTCACACACACACAACCTTTGAATTTCTTCGCAGGAGTGTGCAGGTTTCATTACGATGTTTTCCTTCACCGTAAGAGCGTCGAATAAACGTACATATTAATTCGAAATTCGAAAACACATTGCTAGGTGGTGGGGATCGAACCCGCGTCACCCGAACGGGAGGCAGCGGCCCTAGCCATTAGACCACAGACGCTCTCAAAAAAAATAGTTTTCTTTTATTCATAGTTCCTCTGAAAGTATACAAAATAGAAAACTGACAGTTTACATTATCTAACAAATATCTGTCCCTCTTACGAAAACAAAATTTTCTACGGCGGATGTATGGCCCGTCGGACCTCTCTGTCTAACCTTCAACTTTGAAGGCTTATAACTTTGTTACTAAGCAAGATATTTGAAAAAATATTTTTTGTGTTTACCTGGAACTTGAAATATTTCGAATAATTATTTTTAAAAAATTTGTGCATATTCCCTATTGTGACTTACTCAGCTCTGTCCTTTAAGATGTTCGCGTAGTCGTCCTCTCCGACGCAGCCGAAGTAAGTGCAGATATGCGGCTTCCTCAGAAGCCATTGAGCCACTCGCAGGGAGTTCTGCACGCTGCCGCCAGCTATTAACGTGGTTTTGTAGCTAAAACACAGAAGAGAGATGGTTAATATTCATAGAATAAATAACCACATGAATGAAGATAGGCAACATTGGAGGTGTGGCTCTTCGAACCTCACCATGTAAAGACGCGATTCGTATGTACGTTAATTCGATGTTCTTACGGTGTGGAGAACATGAAATTTCGGACCTATTAGCTATTTCTACCAAAGTGGTAATATAGCGGGCGTGGACTTTCAGGGGAACCGAAGGCTTGAGCTCTAAAAATTTATGAGAACATGCCTAGGGGCGCCCTCAGTCGGGCACAGGACGTGGACGTTGCCAGGATGAGATGAGGAGATGGAGATGATTGACCCAGATGGGGCCTTCATGGATAAGTTAGAATTCTTCCGCTTTCCGGAACCGGTGGGTGTGGTTTGATGTAAATTCATGAATCATACAAGATTTAAATTATGTTGACATTTTTAGTATTCTATAAAAAAAGAACAAAATCATAGAAACCAAACAATAACCAACTTTTACTCCGATAAGCAGAAAGCAATTCACTCCAAATATTTTTTTCATTATTATCTGCCCATGGCTTTTAGGCTTTTAGCCTTAATCACCTTTTATTTGAAAGTTAATTTAAACAGGTGGAACTACTTACTTTTTCATAAGTTCTTTATACAACGGCATATGCTGTTCTTCAGCCATGATGGCACCATCAGGGTCAAGTCCATATTTCTCCAGCAGTGACTCCTCAACAGGTGCTGAGATGTCCAGTAAAGGGTTCCCGATGCCCACTAGGAGGCCTTCTGGACTGTTTAACAAGATGAGATTCATTATTTTATGTTATAAACTTAAATCAAATTGATGATTATGATTGATAATTCTACATAATTATTAGTTATGAAAGACTAAAGTGTTAACAAAATGTCTTTTGTGATAATGGTACATTAATACTAAATAAGTTGATTTAATACTAATGTGTCTAATTCAAAGTAAGTGTATCTGATGGTCCTGTTGCTTTGAGTACCTTATGGCAATGTGTCTAAATGAAAGTACATGAATAGTTTTAAAGGCATGTTTTTACCTATGTTAAAGGCACACTGAGTAAAATAATAAAACAGATAAATTTTAGTCAGGTGGCCTTATTTTGTTACTTCGCAACTTCTTCTAGGCCATCTTCTTTCTTTTTATTACTGCAATAACATGTAGAAACCAAAATACATGCAGAGCCCCATGCAGTTGATTATCAAATTAAAAATACTTTATGATAATAACACTTGTAACAATATTTCTCAAATGTATACAAGGTTATTTCTGTCAACTTGCTTGATATGGAGAATAATTTTTCATGGTCAAATTGAAATTAATACTGTAACATTTTAGATTAGGTATTCATAAACATAATTTCAGTATTATAGTCAGAATTATTTGAATTAAAATAAGTATGAGTTATTGAAATAACCTTAAATTTACAGTATTTTAGCATAATTGCTACAGAGTTAATTTCATAAAGCATGAAAATTTTACTTATAACATTATTGAGCATTATTTTCCATCTTTACATAGAATGGCAATGTATAAAAAAATAACAACTAGGTTTTTTTATAGGTACCGTGGAGAAAAGTTGCAGGTAAACAGGTCATGAGATAAAGCAGGTCGAGGAAAGTAAGGTAAATTAATTTTAACATGCTCGCTACCAAAACTAAAACACCTATTAGACTACATAGTTTCAAACTATACTAAATAAAAAACACAAGGCAAATTTAAAATAGTAATTACGACTTGTAACAACAGGACGTATAATACCTGTAATTAAAAAATATATTTTTAGGTTGTAATAAGAATCTATAGAAAATAACCAAACAAAACTTTATAACTTTGAACTTTCAGAGCAAAAGAAATATGTCTCTTTAAATTAACCAAATTTACAAATGGTATCTGTGGGAGGAAGGAAATTAGTGACAGAACGTAAATAACTCACAGGAGAGCTTTGTTGGACCCCATTATGTAATATTTTTATAAACGACTGAAGAACAGGGCAAAACTGTGTGTGTAGAGCTAAGGCAGGCCACGTAATTTACCGCGTGATAATCAACACATGTTTTGACTGATAAAATGTCGAAGGACACGCTTGAAATCTTCAAGTCGCGCACGAGAAATGCGAAATCGCACTTCGGTCTTGCAAAAAATACAACATGAATACAGCGAGCAGCATGCACGGTTGCTAAACTGTCACAATGACAGACAGCAAAACAAAAAAAACAACACTAGGGTTGGATGAAACCGTTAACTTCCGAAACTTACTTTTTTCTACTGGCAATGATTTTAAGAATCGTTTGTTACACCATCTAGTGACCAGTTAGAATAACATTTACTTAATTAGTTCTTTAATATTCCGTCGCAGCCGATGGTAGCGCTATATTGCGAAAACTTTTATCAAGTTTACAAGAATTTTATATTCGTCTTCTACGAACAGCGAAAAATTATTGACAACACGAAAGAAAATTTAATTATGAACCAATAATTTATCCTATACAACTACAAAAAATCTTTAAGCAATAATAATTCTCAAAAATTCTGGTCCTATTCAACGAGAAGTGTGATGAGGGCGCTACATTCGCTTTTGCTGTCAACATATTGTCAATTTCAAGTTCAAATTCCATTCTCTCTCTGGCAAAATTCTTATATAGTCTGTATTGTATAACCTCTACCGGTGGACATCACGTTTTGCGATCCCGGCGAGAATCTTCTGGAAATTGAGGTGAATTTACTAGTTTAGCGCTTAAATATTATTCCTTATCTAACTAAAATGTTGCGCTTACCTCGTGTCGTCCGCCAAACCATCGCCCTCAACAAATCTCACCAACTTGCCAGATTCTACGCGAAAGATGTGAGATTCGGGGCTGATGTAAGAGCACTCATGCTGCAAGGTGTGGACGTCCTAGCAGACGCCGTCGCCGTCACAATGGGTCCCAAAGGCAGAAACGTTATTTTAGAACAGTCATGGGGCTCGCCTAAGATAACAAAAGATGGTGTGACAGTTGCGAAAGGTGTCGAACTAAAAGACAAATTCCAGAACATCGGAGCGAAACTCGTTCAGAACGTGGCGAATAACACTAACGAGGAAGCTGGGGATGGCACCACCACCGCAACAGTTCTCGCCAGGGCGATCGCCAAAGAGGGCTTCGAAAAGATATCAAAGGGTGCTAACCCCATCGAAATCCGTAGAGGAGTCATGCTTGCCGTAGATGCCGTCAAAGAAAAGCTGAAGGGTATGTCGAAGCCGGTAACCACACCTGAGGAAATCGCTCAAGTAGCCACCATCTCTGCTAATGGCGACAACGCCATCGGTCAGCTCATCTCCGACGCCATGAAGCGAGTAGGCCGCGACGGAGTCATCACTGTCAAGGATGGCAAGACTCTCCATGATGAGCTAGAAGTCATTGAAGGTATGAAATTCGACCGAGGTTATATTTCACCATATTTCATCAACTCTTCCAAGGGTGCTAAGGTTGAGTTCCAGGATGCCTTAGTGCTTTTCTCTGAGAAGAAAATCAGCAATGTACAGACCATCATCCCTGCTTTGGAACTCGCCAACTCTCAGAGGAAGCCCCTGGTCATTGTTGCCGAGGATGTAGATGGTGAGGCTCTATCTACGCTTGTAGTTAACAGACTGAAGATTGGTCTGCAAGTTGCAGCAGTTAAAGCACCAGGTTTTGGTGACAACCGCAAGGCTACTCTGAGTGACATGGCCATTGCTACTGGAGGTGTCGTGTTTGGAGATGACTCAAATCTTATTAAGCTTGAAGATGTCCAGCTGTCTGACCTTGGACAAGTTGGAGAGGTTGTCATCACAAAGGACGACACTCTGCTCCTGAAAGGAAAGGGCAAGAAGTCTGACATTGACAGGAGAGCTGAGCAACTGCGTGACCAGATCCAGGAAACTTCTTCAGAGTATGAGAAGGAAAAATTACAGGAACGTCTTGCCAGACTGGCATCAGGAGTTGCAGTCCTCAGGGTTGGAGGTTCCAGTGAGGTTGAAGTGAATGAGAAGAAGGATCGTGTCAACGATGCTCTGAACGCGACGCGTGCTGCCGTAGAAGAAGGCATCGTTCCCGGTGGTGGCTCAGCCCTCCTCCGATGCATTCCAGTCCTCGATAGCCTCAAAACAGGCAACACTGATCAAGCCACTGGAGTTGACATCATCAAGAAGGCGCTCCGCATGCCGTGCATGACGATTGCGCGCAACGCCGGCATTGACGGATCAGTCGTAGTCGCTAAAGTCGAAGATCTTGGCCCAGAATTTGGATATGATGCGCTTAACAACGAGTATGTGAACATGATTGAGAAGGGAATCATTGACCCCACGAAGGTTGTCCGAACAGCCCTCACAGATGCCAGCGGAGTCGCTTCCCTCCTCACGACAGCGGAGGCAGTGATCTGCGATATTCCATCAGAGAAGGAGGCCAACCCAATGGCGGGAATGGGCGGTATGGGAGGAATGGGCGGTATGATGTAAATCGCCTTTAGAACGCATTTAAGGTGTAAAAAGAACTATAATAGTTGTTACATCACCTGTTAATAGGTATTGCAAGAAACTGTAGTGATTAGTTATACAAAATGTGCATGAATGAATAATATTTTTCTTTTATTATTTTGAGTCTGATTGTGTTACAAATGTAGACGGCCGGCGTCATTAGATTTATTTAGTTATAATGTTTGCTTGATTGCAGCGAGCATGGTGTTATTATTTTTAATAAAAGATAATGTTTTCTAAACAAGGTTTTTCTTCAACTTTTTTACTCCCAGCCAAACCACAGTTTACTCTAGCGCAGATTCGAAGCATGTCGTCGTCGTCGCATATTATAAAATAAATAAATATAAAACCGCTGTCGAGGTCGATCACGAAGACGATGGCGAGATGACTTGGACGGATTCCTGAAGGGCTGGCATCTAAAGACCCAAGAAGACCTCACATACGTACACAACACACACACCCACTGTGTATATACTACATCCACTACCAATCTCCTTACCCATTTAATAAAAAAATCTCCTAAAACTCCCAATCTCCTTCAGATACCTGGGTAGTACAACTGGGCTCTGGTGACCCTGAAGCACAGGCCTTGCCTATTTCAGGCACCAGTCTCCAGTCTCCACAAGTGCTTACCTCCCTGAACACCTTTTATAAGACTATATGTGGAGAATCAAATAAATGAACTATTATTATTATCGAGAGGAATGGCGAGAGCAAGGGGAGGCCTTTTGCCCAGCAGTGGGACACACAAGAGGCTGCTTATAAAAAAAACATCATTTTTATATAACTGATTCTTGAGATGACGCTATGCTTCGACTCTGCGGACGACGACGACAGACAGGCAGATGATATCGCTGCTGTAAGTACGTGGAAGCTTTAATTTCGAGGTTCTTACAAACCGAGTCATATAAAACATCATTGTACTTACTGCGTATTCGAATGTGGTAACCCCCTTATATCCTCTTTGGTTCACAGTGAATCGAGCCTGTAATCTGTTTCCATTATGCAAGTTGCATGCAGCTTGAGTAATGGAAACGTAAACTTGTATGCAGGCTACAAATTGCATGCAGGTAGTTTTGATTTGAACTTGTACCTAAACATAGGGCGCGTTTCCATTGTGCAAGTTCTTGCATGCAAGTATGACGTCACACTTGCGTACAAGTTACTTGTATTGTAAACTTTAAATTGAAACTTGCATGCAAGTTGCATATCACTTGCGCAGACAAGCGTTAGTTGCGCATTATGTTTACAAGTTCAAAACTACCTGCATGCAATATACAACCTGCATGCAAGTTTACGTTTCCATTACTCAAGCTGCATGCAACTTGCATAATGGAAACGCGGCTATAATGCGCAACTAACGTTTGTCTGCGCAAGTGATATGCTACTTGCATGCAAGTTTCAAATTTAAGCCGCGTTTCCATTATGCAAGTAGCTTGCATGCAAGTTGCAAATTGCATGCAAGTAGTTTTGAACTTGTAAACATAATGCGCAACTAAAGCCGCGTTTCCATTATGCAAGTAGCTTGCATGCAGCTTGAGTAATGGAAACGTAAACTTGTATGCAGGCTGCAAATTGCATGCAAGTAGTTTTGAACTTGTAAACATAATGCGCGTTTCCATTATGCAAGTAGCTTGCATGCAAGTTGCAAATTGCATGCAAGTAGTTTTGAACTTGTAAACATAATGCGCGTTTCCATTATGCAAGTAGTTTTGAACTTGTAAACATAATGAACGAACTTGTAAAATAAAACTTGTCACTTGCTGTACAGCCAATAGTTATTTACTGCTTCCATTCAAGTTTACTCTCACTTTTAATGAAAGTGTAAAGTCGTCAATGTAATGTATTTTATGATAATCATGGGAATTTTCTGGAACTCTAAAGGGCGTCACACACGGCAGCTATAATATATATTATAGCTGCCGTGTCTGATGTCCTTAATATCTATTCTAACTTCTCACACTACCTACGCGTAGATAATAGTCGAGTTACGTAACGCATTTCGACTGCGAAAAGTATGTAGGCAATTCAAAATAGCTAAATATAAGATAAAATGTCGTAAGATTGCTAACGTTTACACAAAATACTTACACATTACGATTCCTATGCATTGCATAGCGTTGATAGCGTTATCCGAGTTCATCGATCAAGAACGACGAACGCTCGCGTTTATGGGTTATTGTTATGTAATAGGTAACCTATTAGATAAAGGGAGGTAGGTGAATTGATAACGATTCACGATGTAGATTTCCCCTAATTATGTTATCATTATACGAGTAAGATCATAATATACCTACTCAGTAGAAGGAACATTACATCCATGAGAAGGAAAAAGGGGAGGCCTTTGCCCAGCAGACAGAGTGGACTATAAAGGGCCATTAAAAAATATATATTTATATATATAATATACTGTTCTCGAATCCCTGTGGGCACTGCACTGTCACGATTATCCGAAAAATACAAAGACACGTGCTAGCTAGCCCTTATGTATACTTAGATGATACACTATATAATCTGTGTGCTCTGGCTGCTATCTACAGTTACATGAGCCATGCATGTCAATTGCCTTTGATAGATCTATAACGACACCAGGGTCTGTGAGGTCGGTTGTTACAACCCGCATGATGAAAAAGTATATCATTACTTATTTTTGTCTAGGAGTGGACGTCTTGGTTGCTTCTGCAGCATAATTTATCATTAGCGTAAGTGTTGACAACAAGCAACTTAAAATACCTACCCTAGGCAATACGTTGCGTACTTAACAATCACATAAATTAACTTGTATTAACATTAGGTACCTAGGTCCTAGATCCTAGACCACGTTACCATGACTATCTCTCCTCTTTATTACCACTTGTTGGCACATAAATAACATTTTATATACTTAAGGGTCTTGTTTACGTTTGGTATTATTACATTCCTCATACACACAACAGGTAGATAGTAAATTGGTACTACCATAGGCTCCTTTGTTCTATAACAAATTAAACGGCTACCAGCCAGCCGAATATGGTAGGCCAAGAAAGAGGAAAATCAATCGGTATAATTATTGCATTTATTAATAAACATTTGTCTTATTTATAATCTAACAATAATGGCTAACATAAACTTCGCATAATAGGTAGGTACAACTTTGTAAAATATTAGTACTTACAATACTATTTATTATCTCCAATCTCAATATGTAATTACAAAAATATTTGATCCTCATCTGAATCTCCAGCACCGTAAACGAAACGTCTTTTGACGACGTTATCATTGGTAATTGCACTATTTTCTGTATTATTTGTATTCTTACAAGGAGTCACAGGGTATCGCACGGGTCCTAGCCATTTCCTACCCAGCCCAAAGTTTCTAGGTAAAGGTACGTTCATAGCGGAACCGCTCTTAGCAGATTTGCCATCTAAACTAGTCAATGATGATTGAATAGATTTCAAAGAGGATTTCTTAAGCAAATCATCTGAGTTAGCGTCATTAAGAAAATCTCCAGATAACTCGACGCCTGACGGTATGCTCAGGCTTAAAGGTCTTCGTTTAGGGCGATGGTTAGTTAGACCTCGCCATGTACTGAACTTCTGCACATTTTTCCTTTCAGGAGTGCTCTCTTGAGATGAATAGTTCTTAATATCAGTTTCTTCGTAAACTTTGTTTTCAGATAAGCATTTATGCAAGTTGCCTTTATTCGGAGTGTTCTGGCGGCTAGTCCTGTCCTTCATTTTGCTAACCATCTTTTCTTTAGTAAGTTTTATAAGCGCGTAAATAGTTTTTAACGCTTCCTCATTCAACAACTCATCATCAGTCAATTCTAAATCTAAAGCACTAGCGACACTATCTCTTAAACTTTTCATATTTGCTATATTGGTATCATCGAATCTTTGCATATCATAGTGAGTATCTAAAACGGAATGCTTATTTGCATTTTGTAAAACTATGAGCTCCACTTTCTGTGGCGCCGATTGCAACATCCCTAAGGCTTTGTCATATTTAACATTTAGTAATGTTTGGCCGTTTACTGATATAATTTGGTCTCCAGGAATGAGTTTCTTGTTTATATCAGCTGGGCTCCCAGATGTGATTGATTTAATATAGACGTTTCCATCGGAACCTTCGGCTACTTGAAGGCCTAAAGCATTCATTTCATCTCTTTCTAATACAGCAGTAACAAATACTCGCTCTCCTTGAACGCAACCCATATTATCTAACTTTTCAAACAGTGAAGAGTTTAAAACAGATTCATTGTTGGTTGCATTGTAATTGAAAACTTCAGGATATACTTTAGGAGATTCCAAAACATAGGCAGTAGAGGCACTTGATAAACCTTGACTATATTGCCTTTCAGGCAACAGTTTCATGCTATTTACATTGCAATGTTGTTTTTGCTCTGATCCAAGATCATCTGAATCGCTTTGCGTAGTAGCTAAGTCACCATCTGATTTAAAACAGCTAATGGGACTTCTTATTGGTGAAGTTGTATATCTATTATCGAGAGCGTATTTTGAGCCACTAAACACTTTTGTACCCATTTTTACGCCGTGTCTTCGAGGAATACTGCAGCTTTCCGAAGAAGAAAGGCCATCGTTTGAAGAATCGCCAGCAGAGTTCATATTGGAATGCAACAAACTTTCATCATTTAATTGAGTCGATGACAAAAGCTGGCGAAGTAATTCTTCTGTGTTAGGTTTTTCATTTTCCTTGTTTTGAGCCTTTTTGTCACCAAATAAATCTACTTTGAATCTTTTTTTGACGGGTCTTCTCGTTCGGATTGGGTTCCTAACAGCCAAGTTGTAGCTGTCTTGATAGTTGCTACATTCGGACTTCTTTGGACTCCCATCCGTATTCAGAGGACAATTCAGGTCTTCAGAAAGGTAGCTGATGAAATCATCTTTCGCATATAATTTCAGGTACAGTCTGTGGTGCAATGAAGCTAACCAGAATGTGAAATAGCTCTTATTGTCTAACATTTTTAGCTTGTATTTGATACCAATTTTGGATAATCCTGAATATGCGTTCGGCATTATATACAAGCTCTTTTTGTTATAGTAGAATGTGTGAATGTGGTGCCAAGGTAAACTTTGCAACACAATACGATTTGATATGCTTGCTGAATCACTAGAAGTGTGATTATTTCGAGAATAAATTGTGATACCTCTTGGCCCAATCGAAAGCCACACATCTCTGCAGAAACCATCTCTAGTTGCCCAAATAGCTGAATAGAAATGCGCTCCATAATCTCGAAATGATTGTGCGAGAGTTATGTAATTTATTATGGCTTTGTCCTTGTCCAAACCTCGCCTAGATTCATGGGCCCTTTTCATACGAAGTTTTATATCTGCCATATCATTCGTAATAGATGTTTCTGGCAAATAATGTTCCAGCAAGAAATAATCTGCAGTACCATGTTCTCTGTAAGAGAATTCTCCAAATTCAATGTGTAAGGCATACCCTGCTAACAATATAAGATTCTGGATAGTTGAAGTTAATTGCCCTTCAACAGTAGCCCTTCTAAGTTGCAAATATACTCTGTATCTCCACTCACCACCCTGAATATTTGTGGCAACATTTTTAGGCAAGAAAAATTTAATCCTTAAGAAAACTGTCACAGGAACTTCTTCAAAAACTTTTTTTTTACAAGTTTTATGCCAGTTTTCAGGGACTACTTTTTTTATTTTGTAATCATCTGGTAGAAAAACGAAGTCTCCACCTATTAAAATTGCTATTCCAAGCATAAAGTTGTGTTCATACTTTTCACTCTGGACTAAAGCTTCAAACAATTGTCCAGCAGTAATAGTATTAGGATCACATAATACCTCTACTCTTTGACCATTCAGCAAGACTACAGTGACAACTCTCTTATCAGAAAGAGCTGAGAGTGTTAGATCCAAATATTTTACAGGTTGTGAGGCCCTTACTATGAATTCTGGACCTGTACAACCTTCCTTGCCTTTAAATCCAGAATCAGCCTTATACAATCTTGAGGCAGCTCTTTGTACTGGCTTGCCTCTTCTGAAGTTAGCTAGATGACCTTGTCTATTGATTTTGTGGTCAATAGCAGCCATGGAGACTGCATTTGTTTGCAGCTTAGGCTCCTCTAGTTGAGTACTGCAAGCAATTTCTAAAGTTGAGTGAGCATTGCTAAGACCTCCCATTCTTTGTGTATCAAACAAATGGAAAACTGGGGTTCTGTGGTGTCTCGTTGGCAGTCTACAGCTAGGAAATGGATCATGCTCCTCTGGTGATTTAATAAGGCCAGTCATACTTCTAGGACGAATGCTAACTTTTAGATCTGTGTTAGTACCTGCTTCTTGGGTTTTTGCTGGCCGCCTCTTCACTTGTTGTGGTTCGGTATCAGTATCATGATAGTCCATGATAGGGCTGAGGCCAATAGAAGCTGCAGAGCAGGAGCTTCGGCCGGAGTCTTCGTCAAAATTGCGCGGCATTGCGATGAATCTGAAATAGTTAAGAATTATACTAAAAGACTTTCTATTAAAAATAAAACCTAAATTTTTACCTAATTTATTATTGAATCATTAACATTGTAACTTGATGATTTACCTACCTAATTGACTCAATGATGTGAATGATGAATTGATGACTAATAAATAAGTGAATGTTGTCAAGAATATTTAGTAGGGCCATATTGATTGGGTAGTCTTTTCTATAAATTCTATTCGTAAAAGTAGGTATCAGGAAATAAACTAGTGGCGTCTAGCAAGTTAAATGATCACATAAACATGAATTAACCATAAACGAACATTACCTATTCAAATATGCATGTTCTCGGCCCAAGCGAGCCAACCAGGGAAAGTATAAGTACTTAATAATGAGAAAACTTTAAAGAACCTTGTGAATATTCTCGAAACTTAAAAACCGCACAAGAAAAAAAATTAGCAAAGAAATATAAATAACACGGTGTGCCTACTTGTTGCTAAAAGCTAGCTAGCAAAGCTATGACATAAAACTTACGTTATTGTTTTACTGCAATAGCCCTGCCGACGAACACGAATCGCATGGTCGATCATGCAAATCACTTCTCTTCACATGTCACCAAATCCTTTTTCATTACAATAATTAAATTAAATCTGTCCTCCCTCAGTCGAAAGAAATGCTTTTAATTTTTACTTGCTCTCGCTTTGCTTGCTTGTTTTCCCTCCTCCCCTTCATTCCGTCTCTCCCCCCTCCCCCCAACATCCCCTCAGCCTCGCCCACACACACAACGATCTCCCACGCATATAGATCATTCGTTTCATAGTTATTTCAATACATTTCAATTATTATTATAGTTAAGGAGCCCATAAGTTTATAAATCTACAAAATATACCTGTGACTAGAGATGGGCGGTGGGTTAAAACCCAAACCACCTGACTAGGTAAAAACCCGGTGATTTGGGTTTTAACCCGGTTTTTACCCTTAACAACCCATTTTTGTGGGTGTTTATTATAATAATTGATGATAAAATAAAAATAAAAACTTTATTATATATCTTGATGAAAATACCCTGTTTATTTGCAATATGCGCAACTTCAATAATGTGGAAAGCCCAAGGTAGCAGCCAATTGTTTTGTTTATGAGACAATTTCTATGAAACTTTGTTTAGAGTTTGTTTGTATTTGTATATTCTAGCGTAAAGCATATTACTAAGTTTAAGAAAACCTACACGCGTAAAAGATATTGATGTATATCAGCGCTCCAGCCGCTTGACTCACATTGACTCAAATAAGTTAACCGAATAAACATTTTTAAAATAAAACAGTAGAAATCTATAAAATGTCGCCATCTTTTAATGCTCCGGGATGATCAAAAGAAGTTGTAATTACAGTTAGCTAGCACTACACTCACTCATACCTACACTGCATGCGAACGTGGCAAGTACAAAGGTAGGAGCTAGCGCGCACGGGCGACAAAAGTCACGGTGACAGTATACTGAATGATGGAAGCTTGTTATAACACTGTGTTGAGTTTAATCGAAGTTGACCCAATAAACGAAAAAGTTTGCTGCCATCTCGGATATTGATATTACATAATTGGTACTGTTGTTTCTCTCGTTTCTAAACATAGTACCCTAAACCATGGTTCATGACTTACGAACAATAATGTAACTGAACATTAAATCTCTGTAATAATCAAAACTGGCCGTTGATCATCTAGTAGCAGATCCATACTACGTTGTGAGAGTAACCCAAACTCTTTTAGAAATTTACAATGTGATCGTCTTTATATTATGTTTTCTAACTGTGGAATTAAACATAGAGTCGCCTACTCAACTTCTATGTTATTCCTATATACTGATTCGTCCCTATCTCTCGCCCGAACACAGGAGTACCAGTTGCCAGCCGGCAAGCAGCCTACTCCTGATTACCCATGCTCGCTGACTGAATGAATAAAGTCACCAAGAAATCCCAGCGACTTTATTAAGCATACGAAGTTAGTATTGCTTAATAAAGTCGCTGGGATTTCTTGGTGACTTTATTCTTTCAGTCAGCGAGCATGGGTCCCTGTGGATTATAACATGATATATGTAATTTAAAAGGTATAAAAAGGTGGCTCCAGGACTGCCGTAGCGAGTCCTTAGAGCCGGCGACGGGTGTGTCGTCTGTAGTTCTGAATAGAACTTCTAGTTCTTAGAGGAACTTTCGTTGAGTGGCATTTACTCAACAGAATGATCAATAACCAAGTTTCTCTAATGATACTACCCGGAGACGACCATCCTAGCCCTACGCACCGGGACACCCTTTTCCTTAAGCTATGCCAACTGTATTGACAAATACGGTTACATAACCCCTCTGTGTCTTCCAATATACAGTCCGACAAGGGATCTAGTAATATCCAGCATTGACGAGGGGACTAGTTCTAGCTCCCTCAGCTGGACGATTACTAAGACCTTAGAACCCAAGCAAGGCAGCAGACTAGAAGCAAAGACCCGAGACGTACACACAATACAGCAAACCAGCCATCAAAGTATCTACGTGACGAGTGAGAATAAACGCTCCACCAACGCGCTCTCTGTGAGTCACTTCCCACTCTGTCCTTCAGAATGCTCCTGTCCTCTCCTCACCACAGAGGTGTAGGAAAAAGGTTAAAATAATAGACAACCCCGAAGGGTTGTCTACAGCGGACCCTAGTCCGACCGGTGCGCCTTAAGCGATGGAAGGAGACCGAAGTCCCATCGTAGAAAGCCTAAGCTTCGCGTTGTAGCCGAAGCTAGTGGACGACGTCCAATCGATACTAGCCGAAGCGTTCCCGATACGGCTGAGCCGTTATAGTAACCTTTTGGGAGGCTAATCCCGTCTTCCACCGAAGTGTCCGACGTATTGCGTTCAAGGGTGTGTTTACAGGATAGTCCACACGTGAACCAGCGCCCATGATGGTAAACCATCTTCCAACGAGCAAGCTCGAAGGGATGACCTCACAGCTGCTACTGACTGTGGGTCTCAAATCTGGATTGCTCCTGCATACTGGATCTCCGTCTATCTGAACGGTACTGCCAGGGCAGATCTGCTCCAACTTCATATCTCCATATATACATATCTCCGCCGCGCGTCTCCGTGCCTGAGACCGCATATGAATCTAAAGACTCATTTCAGCTATCGCTCTGAATATAGCTTTACAGCCTTCATCAACGCTCGTCCAGTTCACTGCTGGACTATGAGCCTCCTCCCCTTGCAACCATATGTGTCGATATTACATCGCACAGTTGATTCGGTAATCAATCATACAATATGATATTAGCCAGAGCAGTCCACGTCCAGTTTCTCGTTCTCAATTAATAAACTCGTTCCAGTATGCCTCTTCACAGACTTATGCCTTGAAGGAAGCCACTATGTCCTCCGCTACCTCCACTATCGGGGTTAATACTTGAAAGACTATCATCGACACTAATCAGTCTGAGGTCCACCGCGCACGGATGTGGACAAGTCCCCATCCGCGGCTATGTATTCAAGTCGCTGTATGCGTCTTCGGTCAATCAGCGGTTCAGAGCTAGACATACAGTGGTAGCGGCATTCATAGCAGCCCGATGGTTACTCCACATCTTCATAGGTCAGATACGGAAATCTCTCCACAGACTGGCGTCTTGAAGGTAGCCACTAAGATATTGTTAACTCCACTATCAGGGGTAAACTTAGTGTACTTATCACGCCTAGGATGCGATCCATATACCAGCGGTTCAGAGCTAGACATGCAGTGTCAACAATATCATAGCAGCGATAGTTATACCTCGTCTTCATGCGTCAGATAAGGGTCCTCTATTAGATGGTCAAATATTATTACATTATGTGATCAGTTTGATCCAGCGGCCGTGTCCGCTTTCATTAGGTCATCTAGGAGCGTCAACCCTATGATTCCCTTGATTTTCATTTTTGACCATCTCGGATGGGATATGTCATCCATAGAGGCATAATTAACCGTTCCCATATCAAACAGGCAGTACGCCAGTCTTCAGGGACCGAAATCCCATCTAAAGGCAGTGAGAGGCTGTGCAGCACCTGCGACTTTAGGTTCGGCAATTATTTCACTTGGTTTTCCAAGTATAGACTTATACTAGTCTATTTTTGCACTTTGACAATAATGTCCATTTTCATGAACTTAACGTTCCGCCAGCCATCTATTCCTAGACGGCCGACTGCCTCCCACCATGTATATTGGCGACACGCATCGACGGTACGCGCTAGGTCAACAAGACTTTTCCTAAACTTGTTCGATATTTCTGAAACTCACAATGCAAACGTATCTCAGTCTCTGCACCCCAAGTATGTATTTAGTTTTGCATTATCTCTTTTAGTTTCCGAGTTATTATTTTTAGAAATATCAAAAACGTCCAATACAAGAACGTATTAAAATTAAAAACATTTATTACAAGAACATATTAAAATTATAAAAAATCATTACAAGAACGTATTAAAAAAACAAAAATTCTCTTAATTCGTCTCAAATCTTTTATTATAACTTTCTCTATGTCATACAACAGACACACGTTGTTCTACATAGTTTTACTTTACATTAGGGTCGTGGAGTTACAATAATTTTATCGCCATCTTTTTTTTATGTTTCTTGTTCAAATACCGAGATTTGCCCTTAAAAACAATATTTTTTGCAGATTTTGTGCTTTACGCCGTTTTATCCATTGCTTTGTTGGTATCTTGCTAAAATAGATGTTCTAAGCCCCTGCATTTACTGGCAAATAAGTGAAAAAATTTCTCATATAATTCGTATACGCAAAATCTAATGATATATAGATACCTATATAAATTTTGTTATAAAAATAATAAACACCCGAATTTTCACCCAGTAGGTGGGAATAAATGGGTGTTTATCGGGTAAAAACCCAGCGGTAGGTTTAAACCCGGTGGTTTGCCCATCTCTACCTGTGACCTACCATTGTGATTAAGTGTATCAAAATACTTTTATCCATCACGATCTACAAGATTTAGTTTTGTTTTCAAAACTTTAAAATATATTA
Source organism: Carpatolechia fugitivella (assembly GCA_951230895.1). Lineage (NCBI taxonomy): Eukaryota > Metazoa > Arthropoda > Insecta > Lepidoptera > Gelechiidae > Carpatolechia > Carpatolechia fugitivella. Next base: position 14,608,764 of record OX579663.1, read on the forward strand.
TTGAAACGAACGAGCTTCTTTCGAACTGTCACCAGGCGCGCTTTGTTTGCACAAATCAAATGCTTATGTTTAAAAGTAAGAGAGAGACAATAAGTACTTATCTCTGTTACACATATTTAAAACGTTAAATAAATTTTTCATAAGCGCGATTTCGGTGATTTTGCGTTTTACGTGTATTACTTTGTAATCGAAAAATATGCGAAATTAATTGATTTAATACAATAAAACACATTTGTTAAGAATGGCCACGTTAATACAATCATATGAGCAACAATATTCAGTGCTTACAGCAGATATTACGGCGAAAATAGGACGACTTAAATCAGGGAATGAAGGCAAGGAATTTTCTTTAATAATACCTTTATTTGTGATAAATTTGATAATAAGCTTGTATAATTAGACCAAAATGTGTTTTGTAGTACTTTATACAATAAATTGTGATTACAGATAATCAAGATCAGTTAAAAAAGGAAGTCCAAGCTAATTTTGAAGAAGCTAATGATTTGGTAAGTTCCTGAATTATACTGTTAATTTTAAACTCGGAGGAGTATAAAAAATTTATCACGGTCTCCTGAAAGCCTACAGTAACTGTGTAACAGGTTAACTTGTATTGCCTGGCAGATAGTTTTTAAATAGTATCTCATTCTTTCACATTACACCCATTTAGTTAGATCAATGGGCAATACTGGGCAATACTGATACCAGATTTTGCCTAACTAATTATTATTTGTCATGAGGATTAAGTTTGGATCAGTACAGTACAATGCCATTGGTGGATCCAGGATTAATTTTTTTATATACTTCAAGAATAATTCAGAAATAAGAATACATTTTTAGAAAAGGAACCCTTATAGTTTCGCTATGTCCGTTTGTCTGTTTGTCTGTCCGTGACTTAGCTCAGAGACTTTTAGTACTAGAAGGCTGTAGTTTGGTCATGCCGACAAAGCTGAAGAATAAAATCTGAAGAAAAAATTTTTTAGGGTTCCTTTGGTACAGGTGAAGTGGCGGTAATTTTTTTTATTCACAATTATCTTATAATGTAAGGTATCATTGGATAGGTTTTTTAATATGGGGGTTTGCTGAAACAATTTTTCTATGCTAGTGTATGTTTCAGAAATATTTCGTTTATAGTGCTTATTTTTGTTAGAGTCAAGTTTCCCCCCCCCCCCATACTAGCGAAACAGTTGTATTTGGAAATGTGAAAAATGGATTGGACAACTACGGAACCCTACACTTTGCGTGGCCCGACACGTGCTTGGCCGGTTAATTAATTCCTGATTTTTTCGAAACAATAAGGTTGTGAATGCAATGGCACTACACTTATACCTACCTGCCTTACCTGTCCAAACGACAGCGATGAGCAAAGCATCAGGTTAAAAGAAATATGCTATAGAAATTTTTAGAGTGATGCATCAATTTGCTTTGACTTTGTGCATGAATCAACTCTTAGTATATTCATTATGTTTGCTGCAATGGATTTGTAGATGTGAATCTCATCCGGGGCAAATTCTCTGTTCAGGGATTTTTCTTTTTTTCTTTCAAATTTGTTTGGCCACAGTCAGTTTTTATAATGCTAGCGATCTACCTGGGGTGGGACCCTTTTAGATTCTGTATTGATGACGAAATCCAGTACCATTGATGCAGATGAACTCTAACTACACAACATAATGCACAAATTTCTATTCTGTCCGCTAAGACTGTATTAGAGTTTGTAATTACAGTTGGAGCAGCTAGAGCTGGAATGTCGCGGCGCCGGCGCAGCGTCGCGCGTCGAGGCTTACCGAGCTGAGCTAAAGCGTGTGAAGGAGGAATACCGAAAAGTACTGAAGAGCCATTCAGCCACGTGTAAGTTGAAAGCCGTGTGGTGACGGCAGAGTAGAATACATTTGTCACCAACACGTACACTTCCCGTGGGTGTCGTAAGAGGCGACTTAGGGACTACACATTGAACAGGTAACGGGCAGCAACGCTCTCTGATACAGTAACCTTTTAATCTGCGATCTCCAACCCGCCTGCCAAGCGTGGAGATTAATGGCAAAACCCTCCACTTAAGTGGAGGAGGCTCATAGTCCAGCAGTGGACTGTAACGGGCCGTTGATGATGTTGAAGTTGAAAGCCTGGGTAAAAATAAACTGCGACAACATGGCCAGTTAGTTAGCACCACGTACTCGTACGTGGTGCTAACTAACTCTACTCTACGTACAGCGCCCGACAACAAGTATTTTCTGTCGTACTTTTGAACTTATCTACCACACAAAAAGGAGCAGAGTTCCATGTGGGCTCAGATTCAGATTCCGATTTTTATTGCATAAACAAATGTTATAAATACTAAAAACCTTAGTAAAACTATAAAAACTCTCGTAGTGTTACAGCACTGATACGTATGCCTGGGCTATCAATCCGCAGCGCGATTGCGTGAGCTTGCGCAGAAATCAATAATATTGTAACAAGCTAGATCAAGCAAGCAGGCTGTCTTTCAGTCGTTTGGTAAAGGTTTGGGGGCATCTCTCACGTGTGCCGAGAGCCAGTTGTACAATTTAGGGCCCACCACATCGAGCAGCTTGCACGACTTGGCGAGGCGTCGAATGTGTTATACGTCAAGCTACGTCGCATGATTGATCGCCTTGCTTTACGTACCTTCACGATGCGCCAGACGTAATCGAGATACGTCTCACGGCGTCACAAAGCGTAGCGCGAAACTACTGTTATCTTCATACATCGTCGTATTCATTTCGGTGTCTGACCTTAAAGGTACGCGTACAGTATGCCGGGCCGCAGCGGGGCGGGGCGGGCCGCATCGCACGCATGCGGATTATGCGGCCCGCTGCGACCCGGCATAGTGTGCAAAGTCAAAGTCAAAATTATTTATTTCCATAGGATGTTATTACATCACTTAGATCCGTCATTACATTTTTTTGGGTGAGTTCACTAACACAATAGCGGAATCTGTGGAGAAGAGCTCACCGAAGAAACTCCACACGTGCGATAGTTCATATAAAATACATACTAGCGATTATGCGGCCCGGCATAATGTGCGCGTACCTTAAAACTTAAAAAATATAACATAGCCTGCCTTCAAACCTTATAAATCCAACCAATGAATATATTGAACGTATTTTCCACAGACAACATGGAATCCGAAGACATGTACGAAGATTGGGGCGGTGAGAATGAACAGCATCAGAAACTGTTGGATAACACGGAGCGGCTCGAGCGCACCGGGAAGACCTTGACGGAGGGCTACCGAGTGGTGCTGGAGACGGAACAGATCGGGAACGCCGTGCTGCAGGACCTGAGCCTCCAGAGGGAGACGATACAGCGGTCGCGGGGCAGGGTAAGAGAGATCACTTGATTCTTCTCCTTCTTCATGGTGTCAGTGTTATAGAGCCACTGACTTGGCTCGTGTAACGACTAGATAGTAGCTGGGACCAACGGCTTAACGTGCCTTCCGAAGCACGGAATTGTCTTTCTTTTCTGACAATCAGGTGATTCAACCTGCAATGTCCTAACCAAACTGGGGAAAGTCTCACAAAGAGATTTTTGCTTGACAGTGTCCCCACCGGAAATCGAACCCGAAACCTCCGTAATGGGCGTCGAAATCTCGACCACTCGGCCACGGAGGCTGTACTTGATTAATTTGAGTCCTATCTGCTATGTCCAAACGAACCCAAGAAATAACTGTTCTGCCGCAATCTTTCTTGACCTTTTTAAAAAAATTAAAGACACCACACTAATATTCTCACAATTCGCGGGTTTGTTACCACGGTAATATTTAATATTGTTACCTCGAATGTTAGTGTAGTGAACAACCACGAAAATCTTAAAACATATATTAAAGACACCTTTGCCCAGCAGAGTAGGATCACGTAGGCTAGTAAAAAAAGTGTTTTTATATCATACTCAATTGACCTGTTATTAAAATATTTGATTGATCTTTTATTAAATATTCGATTAGCCTAATAATAAAATATTAAAACTAATAATAATAATTATTAAATTGAACTTTTATTAAGTATTCAATTGACCTTTCATTCGATATTCAATGAACCTTATATTTAATATTAAATTGACTTTTCATTAAATATTTTATTGAGTTTTTGTTAAATATTCGATCGACTTTACCAAATATCAATTGCCCTCCAACAAAATGTTTGATTGACCTCTTTAAATACCAACCGAATGACCTTACGTTACGAATATTCGATTGACCTTACTATATGCCATTGTTAACAGAATAACAGCGCGCTGTGACGCGTTAAACGGGCCATAGCATAATGCTGAGTTGGGGCCTTTTTATGGGTGCGGTACATTTAAATAAATTTTTATTGTTTAGTTATAAGCCTAATCTGCCTGTACTGTTACCCATAATAAACGTTTTATCTCTCTATCTACATATTTCAGCTCCGCGAGACAGATGAACACCTGAACCGCTCCAGCCGGCTCGTGAACTCGATGATAGTGCGCGCGCTGCAAGACAGGGTTATACTCGTGTCAGTGTTCTCCGTACTGGCAGTGCTCACGTGCGTCGGACTGTACTTCTACGTCACTTAGCATGGGTACTTAAAACCATAGGTTTGAGGTTTATTTTAATGATTGTGTGCCTAAATATTAGGTCCTTACATATGAAATTGGCGTTTTGTATGGGAGGAACAAAAAGTCGAAAAATTTTTATATAGTATATTTATTTAATCAAAGTATGAGCCATTGTAATCTATGCACTTTTGCCATCTCATAGGTAGTTCATTGATCCCTTTACTAAAAAAACCATTCGGACGGGAATCAATAAAATCTTTGAAGGCGATTTGGACTGCCCCATCTGAGTTGAATTTTTTCCCTTGCAAGAAGTTATCCAAATTTCGAAAAAAATGGTAATCTGTTGGAGCAAGGTCCGGGGAGTACGGTGGATGCCTTAGACATTCCAATTGAAGCTCTTCTAATTTGCTAGCCGTCTGTTGTGCAGTGTGTGGTCTAGCGTTGTCGTGAAGCAGCAGTGGCGTAGAGCGATTGACCAGCCTCGGTTGTTTACCAGCTAGCTTTTCCATCATGGTTTGCAATTGCTGACAATAGTCATCTGCCGTAATCGTCTGGCCAGATTTGAGAAAACTGTAATGAACGACACCGGCGCTAGTCCACCAAACGCTTACAAGTAACTTTTTATTGGTCAATTTTCGCTTGGAGCAGGCTTTGGCTGGCTTGCCAGGGTCCAGCCATTGCGATGAGCGCTTCCGATTATCGTAGAGAATCCACTTTTCATCACAGGTAATGATTCGATTTAAAATCCCTTCGTTATTGTGCCGGTCAAGTAATGTAACGCAGCAGTTGACGCGCGTTTGCCGGTTTGCTTCACTCAATTCGTGAGGAACCCACCTTTCAAGTTTTTTAATCTTCCCAATTTGCTTCAAGTGGATTAAAACAGTTTTATCACTAACACCGAAGCCTGCAGCTAACTCGGACGTGGTTTGCGATGGATCCGCTTCCACAATAGCCTTCAATGCTTCATTATCAACTTGGGTCTCCGGCCGTCCACGGGGCTTGTTTTGCAGGTCGAAATTTTCAGAACGAAAACGTTGGAACCAAAAACGCACTGTGTTTTCTTTTGCGACACAACCGCCATACACATCATTAACCCTTCGAGCCGTTTCCGCAGCACTGGTGCCACGGTGGAACTCGTACTCGTAAATAACGCGATATTTCAAATTTTCCATTTTGTAAATCGAGCGATGCAAACAGAAAAAAGATAAGTAAAAAAACAAATGAATGACGGTTTACGAAACACAACTACATGTGGAAATAGCTGTATAAATTTGAATTTCGAATTCCTAACCAAATAGGAGAAATTTGTGATCAAAGTGGCCAGTACGACAAAACGCCAATTTCATATGTTAGGACCTAATATATAGTAAGACACAAAAGAGTAATACTTCTCATCAATTCAATTCAATGTAATACATTTATTGATAAAATAGTAGAATATTTTACATGTCAAATGCTTAAAATTTGTTACTAGGGTCGTTCTTCTTTTTTAGTGACAATGAATTGGTGTTTCTCAGTTTTTCGAGTTTTTCAAGTAACAATATTTTGATTTCAGTGTTTATTTATTTATTTATTAGGCTTACGAACAGTTACTACACTAAATATCACAATAACAATACTGTACTTAAAATATATATAAACTAAGTGTATAACTAATTAAAGGTAAACACCTCATGCGTTGAATTTAACTACACTTACTAATTAAAGGTAAACACCTCTTGCGTTAAATTTAACTACACTTACTAATTAAAGGTAAACACCTCATGCGTTGAATTTAACTACACTTACTAATTAAAGGTAAACACCTCATGCGTTGAATTTAACTACACTTACTAATTAAAGGTAAACACCTCATGCGTTGAATTTAACTACACTTACTAATTAAAGGTAAACACCTCATGCGTTGAATTTAACTACACTTACTAATTAAAGGTAAACACCTCATGCGTTGAATTTAACTACACTTACTAATTAAGGTAAACACCTCATGCGTTGAATTTAACTACACTTACTAATTAAAGGTAAACACCTCATGCGTTGAATTTAACTACACTTACTAATTAAAGGTAAACACCTCATGCGTTGAATTTAACTACACTTACTAATTAAAGGTAAACACCTCATGCGTTGAATTTAACTACACTTACTAATTAAAGGTAAACACCTCATGCGTTGAATTTAACTACACTTACTAATTAAAGGTAAACACCTCTTGCGTTAAATTTAACTACACTTACTAATTAAAGGTAAACACCTCATGCGTTGAATTTAACTACACTTACTAATTAAAGGTAAACACCTCATGCGTTGAATTTAACTACACTTACTAATTAAAGGTAAACACCTCATGCGTTGAATTTAACTACACTTACTAATTAAAGGTAAACACCTCATGCGTTGAATTTAACTACACTTACTAATTAAAGGTAAACACCTCATGCGTTGAATTTAACTACACTTACTAATTAAGGTAAACACCTCATGCGTTGAATTTAACTACACTTACTAATTAAAGGTAAACACCTCATGCGTTGAATTTAACTACACTTACTAATTAAAGGTAAACACCTCATGCGTTGAATTTAACTACACTTACTAATTAAAGGTAAACACCTCATGCGTTGAATTTAACTACACTTACTAATTAAAGGTAAACACCTCATGCGTTAAATTTAACTACACTTACTAATTAAAGGTAAACACCTCATGCGTTGAATTTAACTACACTTACTAATTAAAGGTAAACACCTCATGCGTTGAATTTAACTACACTTACTAATTTTACTCTGATAATTATAAAGCGAAAAATGAAAAAAAAAAAAAACAGATATTTTTAACATTAATAATCTATGAACTGAACATCACTTTGTGTTGTGTTGGATATATTTTTTTTTCAATCTATTTAATTTTCATTTGGATCATTTAATCATTGCTTTCATGTCCATAATGTTGTTTGTTTTGTAGCGATTTTCGAGAAAACACTGACAGAGTGGTCCTTTTTAGGTAGGACATCATTATGAATGATTACTCTGTCACGGTATTTAATGAAAAATAGACATATGCAAAAAAAATATTGGCTACAGAAAGTTTAAGATTATTTAGTATTAAAAGGTATAAAACGATGAGGATGTAAATTCAAACAATGAATAAATAATAATCCTTACTCTAATATGACACAAAATGAGGTGAGTGACAGACCATTGTCACTAAAAAAGAAGAACGACCCACTAACAAAAATGGCCTGTGTCTAAAATAAAAATTATTATTGTAATTATTATTATGAGTTCCAGCATCCGCAAGCGGTAACGCTCCTAATAAGTTCTGTTGTCATAAAAATTATTTATTGGTGAATTCATCCACTGAGTATAACGCACTCAATCAATATCAAAAGAATCGAAACACCTTGCAAGTTTATGTTTTGTAAGGAATAACTATGTTATGTTGTTATGTTATGTTTTGTAAAAAAAAAATGTAATGTCGGATCTAAGTGTTGTAATAACATCCTATGGAAATAAATAATTTTTGAATTTTAACAGAAAAGTGTGTATATTGTGTGTGTATTCCTAAATATACACATTTTTCTGTTATTCCTTATAAACTTGCAAGGTGTTTCGATTTTTTTGATGAGAAGTATAAGGTATAAAACAATGAGGGTGTTTTTCGGAGGTATTGGCAACACTGTTGATATATCCAATGTTGCCATTAATCGCTACCAGTTTCTATGGTGTTGCCATGCCATTGGCAAATAGTTTACTTCATCACTATTAAGTTTTAAATCTTTTGTGTCGCACTATAGGTAGGTAAACTATAACGACTTCCTGTACTTATCGGAATGCCTAAACTCCGATTTTCATTATTCTATAAATTAATTACAATGTTATCTTACAAGCAGCTAATAAATAATATTTGCATCCAATCAATCAACCAATCAGCCTATTGCAGTCCACTGCTGGACGTAGGCCTCCCCAAGGGCACGCCAAAGCGCACGATCACGTTTATTTGCATCCATTTCCAACAAATATAAGATCAGCTCAAATCTTGATAAGTCTTTAAATCGAAAAATAGTCTTTAGCTAATTAGTAAGGAAACAGAATTAAATAACGAGTTAACATCTTTGTAACAGTTATAAATAACATATTCAAGAAATGTTGTTTTCGAGAAGACGTTTCAAGGTTGTTCGCATTTTCAATTCAATTCTTGGGTGAATGGCGTTTCCGTGGTGATTTCGCCAATGTCAAGTTGCATGTAGCATTCCCTCAGCGAAAGCTGTCAGTTTGAGCAGAGTTAATACATCATTAATCATGCTGTGAGCATCATCATTCATCAGATGCTGAAAGCAACTAAGTTCAATAAATAGAAATGTTGCATTCCTTTAAAATGAGTGAGATATGTACGGGAATTATATTTATTTATGTTAGGTATTTAATTTAATATTTTTAGCCAGTCAGTAGAGAATAACTCGACTTGGGTGAAAACTATGATAGATGACGGATCTAAATAAATGTTGTACCTTTCTTAGCATATCACAAGAAGAAAATGAATGATTTTCTTACAAATTATGTTTAGTATAAATTAATATTCTACACCAAATTATAAAATTGTTTATCTCCTAAACTATTAATCGAATTTGGGATAAATTGGAAGGTTTCCAAATGAATTCCGTCGGCAGCCAGCATTGATTTTTTTAAGCTTCTGCCGCGTATTTACTAGAACAAAATAATGTCGAATATCTGCAGTCGACACTTTAATTATTATTCCACTGTATAGTCATTTATGTGAGACTGTAATCTAATGCTGTATAAATATATAGATAGACAAACTAATGATAGGTAAAGTATTTACTCAAAAAGTAGATAATAAGAAATTAGTATTGTTATGTTATTTTAAAAAGTATTGACAGGAGGAGTAAATTGTATATTGAAGCTTTTCTGTTTTGTTTAATTTCACTTTTTACCAACTATAGTTAGCTTACTATAGGATGAGTTCTGACAGCTTCAAAATTCTTCATACGACGTTAATAAAAAAAAACATTTTTTTTTTATAATATTCAGTTTAAAACCATAACAACTAAAAAATAAAGTAACTTCATCTTTTATTTTATCATTAAACAGTAAGTATGTAATTTTACTTAATAAATAAACGAAATAATATTAAAAAGTTTTTAAAATTTTTAATATGTCAGAGCTCATCCTACAGTAACGCAACTATAACCACGTAAATTTTGTATGATTATATAATAAATAAAACAAAATTTAATTCACAACATAATCTTTACAATATATTATTTCATTCAAATCATATTTTAAATCGAAATCATTCTAAACTTACGTTAATAAATAGAGCACAAATATATACTTATTAGAAAAAAATAAACCATTTCATTGTCAGTCATACTTGTAGACGAGAGATGATACGACTCATAAAATGGATTGCGTAACAGTTTTTCAAACACAACTTATAAATCTAAATAATATGAGGCATAAAATTAACATTTAGGCTAAGTGCCATCAAAAACAAACTTGTTTTTTTGCGTATAAAATGTGCTACTTTGGGCAACCAATCAATTCGAAGAAATATAAAGACGTATTTTTTTGGTACTTAGCTCAAATATTGATCCCATGCTTCTAATAATAACAATGTATTGCGCGAAACCTCAAATCTATCGCTTTCATGTAAAAGATGTTGGCAAACTGAGTTTGAAACAGGCCGGAAATCTATAAAAGATGTTGGCATGAGCTTGAAACTCAGGCCGGAAATCTATAAAGTATGTTGGCATGAGCTTGAAACTCAGGCCAGCAGTCTTAAAAGATGTTGGCAAACTGAGCCTGAAACTCAGGTCGGTAATCTATAAAAGATGTCAGGTCAGCAATCTATAACAAATGTTGTCAAACTGAGCTCGAGTGTTCATAAAGTATTTGTATCAAAATGAAATCAACGGCCCGTTACAGTCCCTTGCACTGATAATGTAATATAGCACGCAAGACATTCAAGACCTTGAAGCCATTGGCTTGACTTTAGAAGCTACAGGATGCCAACATTGCTATGTAAAGTACAGGACTTTACATAGCAATGCAACCGTACCACGGTTAAGAAGGGCTTCCCTATAATATCTGGAGCTTCCCTATAATATCGCGAAGCGCTTTGCAATGAGGCATTTTCCAACAGTCAATTAAAAAAATTGTTCATTAAACTTCGATAGATGGCGTTGACGATTCGTGGATGAAGAAATCCGGCGAGTCACCCAGGCCCATAAAAGGATTAAAAAAAAAAACACGAAGTACACCTGGCGCCATCTATCGTCTTAATTAGAAATTTTATTTTTTAAAGAGCTGTCGAAAAAATACTGTTGAGTTTTTGGTTTTTAATTTGAACCCTTAATTTCGAAAATCAAGCAAATAATAATTCATAACGTCACGCCTTGCTATGATCGTTTGTTGTTTCTTTGATTTGTAAGCAATATAACAATAATAATAATACAAACCCTACACAAGTTACGTGGTGTCCGGCAAACATCTTGAACAAAGAGAGGTTACTTCTATTCCTATTATTAACACAACGACATCTGTTGTTTACCTGTCAATCTTTATCCGCGTTTCAGATTGACTTTAAGAGAAGGAACTTTCGTATCCTATCAATGTTTGTGGTTCGGGTGGATCACGGTAGATGGCGCTGTAATAAATAAATGAATAATTTCCTATTGTCAATATTCTTACATTCGAATACCCTTACTAATATTATAAAAGCAAAAGTTTGTGGATGGATGTCTGTTACTCAAAAACTACTGAACGGATTGGGATAAAAATTGGAATAGAGATAGTTTGTACCCTGGATTAACACATAGGATACTTTTTACGGGAAAAGTCTTATTCCCACGGGAAAATCTTACACAACGCGAGCGTAGCCGCGGGCCGACCGCTGCTAGTACGAAATATGGCAATCTATCACACGTGATTCTTGTTTTTTGCCATAAATGCTTAAAATTGAATGTGGCCAAATTTCCACCTTTCCTCAAGATGTTCGCTGGCGCACATTCAAGATAACAGAAAGCGCGATGATTTTATCGCATGTTGTTTCCCGCCATGGTTTATGAGCGCTGAGGGAAAGTAGTGAGGGTGTTCGCCTCGCATTTCGCATCTATTTGAAAATCTTTCCCCGGTTTCGGTAGGATATTGTTGGCTGAATCACCTGAGAGTGAGTTGTCATCATCATCATCATCGTGTGGGTTGTAAGGTCGACAACCGACCTCACAAACCCTGGTATCAGTGTCATAGAGCCGCCAAAGGCCACTGACTTGGCTCGTGTAACGACTAGATAGTAGCCGGGACCAACGACTTCACGTGCCTTCGGACAATCAGGTGATTCAGCCTGCAATCCTAACCAAACTGGGGAAAGTCTCACAAAGATAGAGTGAGTGAGCGAGAGAAAGATACAGTCACTTTTTAGGTCAGCGCTCATAAGTAATTGCGAGGCTCATATTAACAAGATATAACCTAAATGAAGTCCTGTGTGTTCCTAGGCGAGGCTCGGCGCGCTATCGGCGGGTTGTGTTTGTGGCGCGGTATCTTCCTCTATAGGTTGTCCTAAGGAGAGAAGCCGCATTTTGTATTCGCTTATTTTGACGTCCTGTAACATTAAAATATTAAATATTAATTGCCGTGTGGTGACGGCAGAGTAGAATACATTTGTCACCATCCCCTACTCTTCCCGTGGGTGTCGTAAGAGGCGACTTAGGGACTACACATTGAACAGGGAACGGGCAGCAGCGCTCTCTGATACAGTAACCTTTTAATCTGCGATCTCCAACCCGCCTGCCAAGCGTGGAGATTATGGCAAAAACAAACACTTAAGTGGAGGAGGCTCATAGTCCAGCAGTGGACTGTAACGGGCCGTTGATGTTGATGAATCGTATGTTAAAGATTCCGAAATGGTGACATAGGATGAGATTTTCATTGAAATTATCAGGCAGTATGTTAGGTTAAAAAAAAAATTCAAGTTTAATAATCCTGAAGAAGATTATAAAATGAAAAGCATGCACATTCAAAAGTGAAGTGTAATGTACTGGATCTAAATGAACCCAAGGAACACTTTGGGTACACCATTTCAATCAATTTTGACAGTTTTTATTTTCAATTTGAAATTAACCCTTAATTACATGATTTTTTATTAATACTTGGTAATTAAGCTTGTTTTCGGTCCAAAAAAACAGCACAGTAAAAAAAATAATTTTCATTTCTGTAAATTTTAAAAAATACTGTTAAATAATAGAAAAAGAAATTATCGGCTTTTTCTTTCATTTTTTCTAATTTTTTACTTGCCATAAAAGAAATATTTAGAAATAAATAAAAAATGTTCGAAATTTTTTTTTGGTACTAAAGAAGATCACTAATAAAAACAAATATTAATAAAAATATAATAAATAATATTTAAGATATGTTGCCTATAGACAACAGTATACAAGTTAAGACGGTAATTAATAGAAAGGGAACCTACCGAGATGGGTTCTGGGTAAAGTTTTCCCACCAGTAAGACTTGTAATCAAAATTTTTGATATTAAATTCTACAATATTGTAAAGAAATCACCTATTGTTATACAATTTTAATACGTACTACCTAGGGCGCATTCCGAATCAGATTTTCAGCGCTGTCAGCGATCATAAAATCAAAAAAACCTACGAGTTTTGCCTGCTGACAGTAATTCGGAACGCGATTACGGGTGCTTTAATCGATTTCAGCGCGTCTCGGAACGCAGGGATAGACTGCGATAGATTTTAAATGATATCAATAAAATTCGTTACCGATGCCAACACAACATAATAAACCGGCAATCAGTAATTCGGTACGCGCTTTGAGTGCGCTGAAATCGATTACAGCGCGTCTCGGAACGCACAGTGGTTGGTAGTAGAACCACAGAGAGTGGCAATAACTGGCTGAAAATCTAACAATGTCACTCAATAAAAATAAAAAACTACAATCTCACCTGATCAGCCAGTAACTCCAACAAATCGTCCTGATCCTTCCTCACTTTCTCCAGTTCTTCCTTGGCCAGCATTTCCCCTTGTTGCGCAGTCACCATGGCTTGCCTGGTGGCAGCTAATTCACCAGATAGTTGGCCAATCCTGGCCTCATATTCGCACGCTTTATCGGCCAACGTTGGCGGTGGTTGGCCCATGGCTGGTAGGGATTGCGCGGCGGAGACTTGCGCTTTGAGTAGCGTGTTCTCGTCTTTTAAATGGGAGTTAGATTGTATTGAGTCGTTTAAGGCACTCTGAAAGATAAAAATATTTTTAAATTATTGAGTTTCTTACCAGTGACGCTTGTAAATTAACGAGTCTCCAAACTATAATGCTTGTAAATGATACATAGATAGACGTTTCCTACCAGTAAACCCTGTTAATTATTGAGTTTCCTACTTGTAAAACTTGTAAATTAATGAGTTTCCCACCTGTAAAGCTTGGTTTTGCTGTAACAGTTGTTCCACCTGCACCATCAGTTCCTGCAGGCGGCCATCTTGCTGTCGGATGAGAGTCTTGTACTGGTCGAGCGTGTTGTCGGGGGTCCCCCGGTCCGTGCCCGAGTCTGAGATGCCGTTCTCGTGTTTTTCAGTTAGACTTTGTACTAGGACACCTGAAATACAATTGTTCATATAATCGTATGAATCTTTGGGCGGTATGAAAAATCTGATAAAAATTTATCAAAATTAAACAATAAAAACACTTAATTCTAACCTGTATTTTATTTAAAAGAATTAATTGTGTGGCCCAGCAGCCGCCACGGAGCCGATGAGCACCACACGAAAGATGTTGTAAGATGGTGTAAAGGTATTCATTTATGTATTTATATAATATATTTTATAAAACTGAAGAAATAGAAATCAGAGATCAGGACATGAAATGAGAATAATAACATCTTTGTGTTACAGAAGAGGGCGATACCACAAATGACGTAAAGCCGCGCCGCGCGCCGAGACAGATGGCACACTCGGAACTGAGCGCCATATTCTTACGCACACATCGATCATGCGCGTTTACGGGCCGCGGTCGGCCCGTCTCGGACCGCGTGCAGTCGGGTCGTCGCTCGCGAGTATTAACTAGGTACTTACGTGTTTGTAAACGAAACGAACGTTCAAAATTTATCTTTTCCAATGCCGTACACATGTTTCCCCATCGATTATTTAAAAAAATATATCTGAGAATGCGAATTTTTTACACATTAAAATACAATAATCGTGCTTTTAAGCAATGTAGAAATCGAAGAAAATATTTTTCCGTCACTAATTTGTAAAAACTGGCATATTTTTTTATTATAATTATTATCATCACATTATACTTGTTTTCGTTTTTTCTAACTACTTATCGACTCGACCGTCCTTGGCAGCTAAAGCAGCCAGACGCAATTCTTTTTGAGGTACATAATTCTTTAGAATTCTAAAGAATTATGTACCTCAAAAAGAAAAAAGGAACTCTTTTAGTATCACTTCGTTTATTTAACGAACAGCTATGGATCAAGTTTCTCTTGTAGATCTCAACTCTTTTTAACCGAACTTGGCGCCTTTTTTCATTTTTTATTTTGGCGGGATAACTAAATATAACACAATAGCACAATGCAGGTAAAATGGCGGCAAGCATAGTTGCCGTCGTCGTCGTGTGAGACGTCGAGATGTTTTGTATACCTACCTATGTACTCATGCTTTTAGATAAATGATGCTCTGTCTACCCATTTAGGAATGCACGTACGATAAGATGAATGTGTAAATGAATTGATGTATCGGCGTAAATATAAAGCACCTAAACTGCTCTATTTCAGAATTAGTACAGTAGCAACCCTAGGGAGTCAACCAAGTTTAGGTAGTTATTTTCGAGAACGGCGGGAGTAGACTTTCTGGAAACGAAACTTATTTATTTTGTGGTAGCAACCAACCCTAGTGAGTCTGGCAAGATGACGTAATTATTTTTGAAGAAGGCGAGAGTGGTCCTTCTGTAACCTTTTTTATTTTGTGGCGATACGTTCCATACATGAATTGCGTGGTCGCGATTCCCTAAGGGAATTGTTTAAAGAAATTGATATCCTCACAGTACATATTTGAAAACATCTTGTATGTCCGGAAGAACATAATGCTATTTTCTAAGAATTCTGATATACATAATATAAATACTAGAAATAAAAATAAAATAGCGCACCCAAGACTGTAAAGTTAATAATTCATTCATGGGGAACTGTATTCGCTTCTATAATAAAATACCAGATGATATTGTAAATCTGTCCGATAGCCAATTTAAAGCTAAAGCCTATTTATAAGTTAAGTTCTAAGGCCTATTATACGATAAATGATTACTTAGACGATAAAAACGTCTGGTCAACTGTTGTTCCAAATCAGCGGAGTAGATTGTAATTATGACTCATGTATGATTCTTTATATATTTAAAAGAAAAGTACAAAAGATACGATTCCTGTGTAGTTTCTTCTGGCCGTTCTTCTCCACAGAGGGCGTACACTGGTAGTGAACGTGCCATCCATGATAGCTTTGACGTCGAAAAATTATTTGTAAAAATCTTAATTCGAATAAAAAATTTTTACTTTGACTTTGAAATTTTGCAGGAAAAAAACAAAATCGAAACGAAAGAAAGCTAAATTTGAAAATGAATTTAAAATTAAAGATAAAACTGCCAGCAAGAAAGGTTGCCAGTCATAAAACAGGAAAGAGGACGAATGCCTCGTTACAATTGTATTAGTTTAAAATCTCCTTTCTTTCATCGGAATACAAGGCGAACTGCTGGCTACCAGCCCTAACTTGTCCATATCCCCAGCATTCGAACTACTCGTTTCGGTTCCTCCTTTATAATGCACAGCCAAGGAATGGAATGCCCTGCCGGCCTCTGTATTTCCGAATGCATACAACCCTAACCTCTTCAAAATGCGAGTGCATAGGCCTCTCATGAATAAACTCGCTCCAGCGTCGGCCTCATCTCTCCTTCGGGCTAGATGGAGGTCAAGAGTTTAATCTTAATTTATATTTAAAAATAAACCGGCCAAAAAAAATCCAAATAAAATCTGTGAAACTACTCACTCTCCAACACCTTGAAGAGGCGACAGAACTCATAGTCAATCAGTATCTCTGCGGAAGTCTTCACCCTGAGCTGCGGGTGCTTGGCCGCCTTATTGTATAGCTCGTGCTTCGTCACCTCGCTCAACTTCGCCGCGAACATCTCCATGCCTGGAATGTAGGTAAAAATCATCAACATCAACGGCCCGTTCCAGTCCTCTGCTGGACTCTGAGCCTCCTCCACTTAAGTGTTTGGTTTTGCCATAATCTCCACGCTTGGCAGGCGGGTTGGAGATCGCAGATTAAAAGGTTACTGTATCAGAGAGCGCTGCTGCCCGTTCCCTGTTCAATGTGTAGTCCCTAAGTCGCCTCTTACGACACCCACGGGAAGAGTAGGGGTTGGTGACAAATGTATTCTACTCTACCGTCACCACACGGCTAAGGTAAAAATACAGTTCTTTAAAAAGGAGTTATTTCTTTTTTATGACCAATCAAAGAAAGAAATCGATGAGGGATTTTCTGACTGACAGCTCTTTAAAAAATAAAAATAATAGTTCTAATTAAGACGATAGATGGCGCCAGGTGTACTTTTCGTGGAGTTTTTTTTTAAATCCTTTTATGGCCCTGGGTGACTCGCCGGATTTCTTCGGATCCACGAATCGTCAACGCCATCTATCGAACATTTATATATTTTTTTTAATTGGCTGTAGGAAAATCCCCATTCAGATGAACAAATGTGTGGTGACGTTCAGCAACCCTAGTCTTAAGTTGGCAACACAGTCGTGCTGTCGGAGATAGAGAGATTTGTTCGAGCTAAACTCAAGCGCCGATTTATTATTGTTTCCAAGTGGTAATTGTCCTCACAGTAAATTGATTATTTACTGTGAGGACAATTTAAAGTGTATGCATATCGCAAGGAGGAATGCACAGAGCCCTTGTAATAAGCATTCATTGTCATTTTCGTTGGAGCAGGTTTAGTAAGGGTCTAGTCTAGTCTAGCCTTAAGTTTAATAACAAGTAAAGTGTGGGATAGAAGTAACATTTGGGCTAAGTACCTTATGGAAAGGCTGCTTAATTAACACATTTGTTTTTGCACTTAGCACAATTACTCATCAAAACATTTATATCTTACCTATCCTCTTAACCAGCAGCTGTTTCAGCGAATCCTTGGAATAGTTCTCGACTGAATCATCATTAAAGTGTATGCATATCGCCAGGAGGAATGCACAGAGCCCTTGCAATAAGCATTCATTGTCATCATGTTCGTTGGAGCAGGTTTGGTTGACGAGGTAGCCGACGCCGCCCGGGACCTTGAGGAATGCGCTCACGGCGGACGGGCAGTACGACATCCATTGAGAGAGCAGCATTATTAGTGCTACCTGGAAATATATATTACATAGATGATTTGAAGTCAAAGTCAAAGTCAAAATCATTTATTTCCATAGGATGTTATTACATCACTTAGATCCGTCATTACATTTTTTGGGTGAGTTCACTAACACAATGGCGGAATCTGTGGAGAAGAGCTCACCGAAGAAACTCCACAGTCGTCGCATCTTTTGCGTTTCCTTTTTTAAATAAAATGGCGTACGCCATTATGACTTGATTGACTTCAATGTGTGTATGTTTTGGGCTCATTACGGAGGTTCCGGGTTCGTTTCCCGGTGGGGACACTGTAATGTGTCTAAGTGTTAACTTGATGTGCGTTCGATAGTCCTGTGTTATATTAAATTTCTATAACAACCAACACCCTTTGAGTCGAAGGGTATTGGCGACACAAGATATTTAATAGAAGGCATGGTAAATCAAGCCTTGTAGATAGTGACATTTGTAGGATCATCATAGAAAGTAAATATTATATTTAAGTACAATAAACCTAAATTTTCACAGCTTCCGTGGCCGAGTAGTCGAGATTTCGACGCCCTTTAAGGAGGTTCCGGGTTCGATTCCCGGTGGGGACACTGTCAAACAAAAATCTCTTTGTGAGACTTTCCCCAGTTTGGTTAGGACATTGCAGTCTGGATCACCTGATTGTTCGAAAAGAAAGATGATTCCGTGCTTCGGAAGGCACGTTAAGCTGTTGGTCCCGGCTACTATCTAGTCATTACACGAGCCAAGTCAGTGGCCTTTGGCGGCTCTATAACACTGACACTAGGGTTTGTGAGGTCGGTTGTCGCCCTTACAACCCACACGATGAAGAACAAGAAGCAGTGGACGTCTTCCGGCTGAGATGATGGTGATAGTGTATATCTTACCTTGGACTGCAGTTTGGTGGTCTGCTGCAGCAGTAGCGTGCACTGGTGCAGCAGAGTGACGGGCGAGCTGCCGATGTTGGTGGCCAGCAGTACTCGCAGCAACTGTTCCTTCTGCGCGGGGTTGTCGCACAGGGCTCGCATCAGGGCGGCCGCCGCGAACCAGTTCGAGAGGGAATCCGCGCTGAATAGACCTGAAAGGTGGTGTTTCAGTTTGAAGACTTAAAAAAGCGTGGGTCGCTCGATATACGAAAAATATGGCACATAGCACCTCACGCTTTTTTCACAATAATACTAGTATTTTTCGTTCGTTCAGCTTATATTAAGAAAATTATTTTTCACTTTTTAGTTTGATAGCTTTAAAGGCGTGTTATTTTGGTTTTACAGCTTTTTATTTAACTATTTTTTTTTAATATTGTATTGTCACTAGTTCTTGACAAGTGTACAACGTTTGAATTAAATCTGTCCGTTTAAAGTGGGTCAAAATCGAGTCCAAAGGAGTCTGTTACAAACAAACAAACATACAGGTGACTGAAGCTAGTAAAAGCGTGTTAAAAGAAACAGTTTAATAGTTAAAACGGGCATATGTGAGGGTTCTGTACTTTAGTTGTAAATGTGTTAAGTACTCTCTAAGACCACCTTTTATTTCAAATCAAATCAAATAAAAAAATAATGAAAATAATTTTGCTGATTACTTATATTGGTTTGGCAAGATGAGATGGATGGCGTGTTCTCGTCTCGGAGGCCAAGGTCCGCTTTGGATCGCTGAGTCAGCGGAGAAAGTAAGTAAGTGACGCCATCTTAATTAAAAGTTTGATTTTTTAATACCTGTATAGGACACTAAATTTTCCTTTATCATACAAGTCTCCAACGAGGCGATTAAGCCAGCCCTGACTTAAGGCCAGTTAAGACCTTAGTCAATTAGGATTTTCTAGTCTACTTCATATACAGTGACAGGCTTTTAATTTCTTAACAGGTGTGTGCAAATTACGCACTGGTGTTTACACTGTAAGAACGTCATTACTTGTGAGACCGAGGTCGCACGCAACCATAGCTTTTGTCACACCTAACATAGCTCCTAGATAATTGGGTATTTGACTATTTTTTTTTATAAATCCAAAACTTGTTCAAAATCAAAATAAAAAATATACACATCTAACCGCTCACCCTTGTATTTCGGGTTAATTTTAAACTACGCTTATTATTATACATTACAATTGATTTATTGATAATTTTACGATAAATTAATCACACTTAAATAAACGTTAAATTAACTACTTTTTGACTAACATCAACTGTAACTAATAGAATTATAAAGAATCACAAGTATTCCCTGAAAAGAAGGGTGGGCGGTTAGTTGTGCCGGTGAGTGTATTTTATTCGAATTAAGATTTTTACAAATCATTTTTCGGCGTCAAAGCTATCATGGATGGCACGTTCACTACCAGTGTACGCCCTCTGTTAGTTTCTGCTATCGAACACTAAAACAATTTTTGCTCTATCTTTAAAATTGACTGAGTTATAAAGATTTGAAATTCAAGATTGGACAGAGAGGCACATACTAGCTTGTGGCGTCACAAGCTAGTAACGCCATATAATCTCCATACAGAAAATAGTTTTTGAAAGAGACAGACATATTGAAACTTTAAAAAATCACTGTAAATTCGTTTTCCAACGGATTCTGTTTTTTTTTTTTCGCGAATCGTTAAAATATGGTGAATTTAGGAGCAGTCAAATACCCTATTCTAAGTCCTTAACACTTTCTGACCTTTGTCTACCTAGTACAGCGTCGGTGGTCTAGTAGCTAGGGCCGCTGCCTCCCGTCCGGGAAACGCGGGTTCGATCCCCACCACGTACCAATGTGTTTTCGAATTCATAATGTATGTTTATTAGACGCTCTTACGGTGAAGGTAAACATAAAAGGTTGTGTGTGAAGTCGACCAACACGCACTGGGCCAGCGTGGTCGACTAAGGCCTAGTCACCGTAATTCAGGGTAGGCTCGGGCCCCTCGGTGGGGACGTATATGAGCTGTTGATGATGTCTACCTAGTAGGTGTTGCCCTAGCATACATACCTCCACACAAGAGTTGCCCGCTGGTCAAACTTGAGACGTCTGTGGAAGACGGCAGCAGCGTCTGCACCAAACTAGCTTGGCTCATCTCGTTGTGGTACAGATAGCATTGGAAACAATATAGGACAGCGCATCTGAAATATATAAAGGAATATAATCTATAGATGAAAGATGTATTAGTTGTACTTATTATATATTAAAGAGACTCACAGAGCACGTTAATGAATATGCTGTGCAACTTCAAGGAAGAGGCAGTCTGGAATATGCACGTTTAAAAAGACACAGTGTACCAAATCTAACGAATAGATTCGACAAAGTATGAGGAGGAAGTCAATGGACTTTTTTATCTTCTGGGGATGACACATTCAGAGTTAAACCAGACACAGATTGGCTTATTGTATCCTATACAGCTTGTTTTAGCAGAAGACATTAAAAAAAAAAAGTTGTACTTATAACTTCTATGTATTAGAGCAAAAGTTTTTTAAAACAAACCATTACTAACTAAAAACAAATTGTTTCAATTTTAACTTTTTTTTGAGTTAGTAATAATGGTATGTTCATAAACTCATGTCACAAAAGTAAATAAAAAGTGAGGGCGCTGTTTTGTAGCATTTACTGGCAACTATCAACCAATCGCTGCCAGATTTTGTGGTATTGCCATAAGTAACAAACTTAGTTCCATCAAATTAGGTTAGAAGTTATAAACAAAACGTTAACGCAATCGTGTTCTTCTAGAGCTCTTGCAATAGGGGATCGGACTACTTTTTTTTTATTTTATAAATCCAAACTTCTTAGTTTCTGCTATCGAACACTTAAAGAATTTTTGCTTTATGTTTAATATTGACCGAGTTATAAAGGTTTGAAATTCAAGATTAGACAGAGAGGCACATACCCACTTGTGACGTCATTTTGTTAGTAACGCCATATAATCTCCATACAAGAAATCGTTTTTGAAAGAAACATACTTATTGAAACTTTAAAAAAATCACTGTAAGTTCGTTTTTCAACCGATTCTGTTTTTTTCTTCGCGAATCGTCTGCTGCTAATCTATATATTAAAAATAATTCATAAAATATGGTAAATTCATAAAATATGGTGAACAGTTCGATCCCCTATTCTTACCTCAAAGAGAACGGCTGTTTCTCGTTGACCATCGACATGAGAAGCACCACGATGGCGGGCCGCGGCGGGTTCGAAGGCGCCATCACACCGCCCAAGTAGTCCTGATTGGTCACCTCCCCCCTCACGACCTCCCCCACTGTATTGATTGTCTCCGTCAGTATGTCCGCCGGCACCCCACTCGCCATCAAGATATTACATAACGCCTCTAAAAGACCGACATTCTTCATTATCTTTTGACAGTTAGAAATTATTTGAGCTGAATTACTTGGTGAGACTAACGTTCGCACTATTTGCAGCATACAATGTACGTTGGATACTTTCTGTGGAGACCATCCTAGGTCTTCCGATTCTTCAGGAGTGTTGAACATGGGAAGCATTTTTTGTATATAACTGCCTTCTTTAAAAAAGTTAATGTTACTGCTGTTGTTTTTCAACAGATTCAACATGAGCAGTAAACAGTCTTCAACAATGATTCCTCCGTCGGAGTAACCCTCAGAAGAAACGATTTCGAACAGTCTATCAAACGCGTTTTCGAACGCAACAATTTTTTGTATATTCGCGTTCCCTTTTGTTAATTTTATTAACAATAACAAAGTCTCATTTCTGATAACTTCTCTTGTATCGCCTAATAGATCCATCATTTTGGATACGCCCATAGGTTTGACTAGGATTATTTCTTGGATGTCTTTAGGTCGATTTGTAAGGAGTGACGTTAGAAGCTGCACGGCTGACAGTCTGACTCTAAAATCGTATTCATCGAGCATATCTAGCAATAATTGTATGTTATGATGGTCTTTGATGTACATCTCTGTGAACTGTTCACCGATGTTCATTGGTACGTGAGGGTTGTCTTCCTCTTCTTCAAATTGCGCAGGAGACATAATGTTGTTGAGTGTGTCGAGAGCGTAGTTTATAGTTTCATTGTCGGCTCTGTCTAGCTCTAGCACCTGAAATCGAAATAACATTATGTGAGTCAAAAGAAATCAAATCAATCAATCAACGGCCTGTTACAGTCTATTAAGTGGAGGGTTTTGCCTTATTCTGCATCTGATGATAGTTAGTGATGGCATTATTTTAGTCCCTCAGGTAATCTCTTGTCAGAACAGTTCTCGCCATTGTGATATGCCGCCTCCCGCTAATCCACAATATTTTACCCCACCCACTTTTCTATGGCAAGTTGGGATTTTCGAAACAGAACTTCCGCGCTACAGCGTACTACGCATCCTAGGCGCGCAATGATAATCCTAGAAGCTTCGCGCGCATTTAACTAAAAAATTGTGTAATAGGCATCCAAAATGTGTTGTATGGAGGGTCGTGGTATAGTGCTGGATGAAATATAACTTGAACTCACCTGTTTGAGTGTGTCCATGCCCTGCGCGCCGACCTCGACGCGATACTTGCGCGACATGGCTTTGAGCGCGCGACACGCATCGCGCCTATCTTCGAGCAGCGTCGAGTTGTTCACGCGATCTACCAGGCGCTCCACCTGAATAGAAAATGCTAAATATATAAAAACACTATGAATGGTTAAGGACTATAGAATTTCTAGTTACATACATTGTTGATGAGTGTGCAATAAATAATTTATAATGCAGTATCTATTGCAATGGATTCTGATAAAATACATCCTATGTTTTTTTTTTTTCAAAATCAACAATTTGTACAACAATAGACATCGAAAAAAAAAACAGAAAATGGTTTGAGAAGGAGACAGACAAAGCTATGTAGGGTTCTATTTTTAAAACATATTTTGTAAATCTTTATTATTGAGTCAGTAGAACTCACTTCTAATAGAGCGGGAAAAAACTTATAGATGATTATTTCTTTTTAAATTAGAAACAAAAGTATTAAAGTGTATAAAAAAAAAAACGAATAACAACTATTTTATTTTCCATTTATAACATTTTTCATAAACTATTTAAATTATTAATTTAGGGGTATCCTACCCCGAGCAACAAATAAGTTTGTTTCTTCTTGCAATACTTTTTACTATAAGCAGTCATCATCATCGTCATTGACCTTGACGTCAATTGCAGACGATTCAAACAGTGTGTGTAAGACAACTTTTTTTTTTTTTTTTGTGGCTTTTTTGTGGCTGTACCAATACGGGAATGACAATGACATTGTTTTTTTTTTCGTTTCCTTCGACTATAAGCAGTAAGTACTTGTTTAAAAACTCATCATCAGAACTTAAAACACACTTTGTTTTGATTACTTTTAAATGAAACATTTTCAGTTTTAGTTAAACAAAAGTATGTAAGAAGTTGTATGTGAAATATTACAACAATAATACAATGCACCTACATACCAAATAGACCCAGTTATAATTTAATAAAATATTTCCTTTAGTACTAATTGACAAAGCAATAAATTAACACATTGGATCATAAAATTTTAGGATATGAAGTTAACACATTACATGTGTCTGCGAGATACAACCTGGACTCATGACAAAAAATATCATGTATTTATAAATAACAGCGTGTTCAGCACGACATGACATTTTTTCAAGGATAGTAATAATATTCATATAGAACAGTCACATCATCATATTCATCAATAACGAACATATGGGAAGGATACGTATTCAAGTATATAAAGCTGGAGGATCTAGGTCACTGAGATTTGGTTAGAATATTGATTATAATGCGAATTATTAAGAGAAATTGGAGAAATCTTACAGTTTCAGCCCCCGAAGGTTGGTGCCCGGGTTCTGGAGCGCCGAGCACTGTTTTCAGGCCGCTTTTCAAAAAATCCATCTTGTATGTATCCTTAGCGTCTAATAATACCACCAAAAATTTCTAGAACTATGAATTCATTGCATAAAATAGGAAAACACACGAAAATTATATTCACCCAAATACAGGACACGTCAAAGCACTTTGACAGTTTTTATGTTTGTAAATTCGTTTTATTAGTACGGAATAGTAAAATAATCATTTTTATGTCTCTGATATTGTGTCGATTTTTCCAATAGAAAATAAAAAATAAGATGAAACGAATGTTACGCTATCAGCGCGCTTGTATTGTACACAAAAATCTCAAATCGGTTTTATAGAAAGAAAAAACCTATAACGTGTTAAATGTAGCGCATCGTCTCTTTCATTTCCACTATAAAAAAAAAACATAATTATCTGTCAACTGCGAGAATTTTTTGTTTCTAATTTTCTTGGACTTTAAATAGTAAACAATGGCGACTGATCTTGGTTCTAGTTTTCACGAGCAATATATGGCTATAAACACAAAGCTGAAAAAGTAAGTATTCACCTATAAAATCTACGATAAAAAAATCAATCCTTTCCATCACTTAAATTTATTCTCTGTCTTATTTCAGGCGTTTTATGCGTAAACCAAATATATCAGAAGCCACTAACGAGTTTATAGCGTTGGCTATTCAATGCGAGAATGCTGAGCAACCAGCGTTCGCGGGACATTGCTACGTGGGGGCTGCAAAGTGCGAGGCTTCAGTGGGCAACTTTTTGGGCGAAGCGGAGCACTTTATTGCAGCCGCTCGGCAGTTCATGAAGGAAGAAAAAAAGCTAAAAATGCTTAAACTTTACAGCCCTGATAGAGAGAACCTAGAGGTGAGTTTCATAGAGCCTTGTGCTTTTAAAATAACGGTTCACCCAGGTGGTCTCGAGAGGTGGACGGTGGGCAAGTAGGGCTATTTTATTTTATCTCCAGGTTGTTTTAAAGATAGCTGGATGGTAATTTATACATATTTACCCTAGTAAAAAGGCCACTAATCTGAACACATTACACACTATATTACATAGTTGATTTTAATAAATTAGGTTTTAGTTATTCTGTTTTCTTATATTTTCATTCTTGTAACACAATACAAAATCATTTAACATTTTGAAAATTATGTTCTGTACTAATTTCAGGCTGCAATAGGATGCTACATGCAAGCTCTACCTAAATACCCTGAGACGTCTGCACTCCGAACCTCCATTCTTATGGAGTTGACTAATCACCTCATCTTCTTGGGGCACCCGAAGGAAGCTCTGTCGTACTTTGGACAGGCTTTGGAACTGGTGGAAGACGATTTCAGAAGACTACTGCATTTGAGAGACATGCTGAAACTGCAAATTGATTGTGGTATGATAATAATAATATCATGTTTTAATAAACATTCTAAATAAATAGTTTTGTTACTATTCAGGGATCTATAAATAAGTAGTTTATATATAATTTTCTAGTTAAGGTGAGAGAAGGAGAAGTAAAGTAAGTGAAAGGAAAGAGAAGAGAAGATATATTATAAGTAAAATAAGAAAGAGAAAAATAAATACATTGTTTACAATACAAGCAATAAAAATAAATAGTTAATTTAAGATTAATGGTTTACATGAAAATAAATGTATAACTTTTCAGAACATTTTGAAACTGCTTTGGAGACAGCCAACAAAATATGCGATGAACATCCTAACATGCCAGAAAACATACTTTCAGAGTAAGTTATTTGAAGAACCAAAAATACTAAAATATATGTACCTACTGAAAGATAGTATTAAATCTATGTTCTTACTGATATCAATTTAATTTGTTTTGGACTTTATGGTTGTTATTTAAAAGAAAAAAAAACAGGGACAGGGCTATATTATCAGTTGTTCCAACTGCTTGCCGGATTAAATAAATAATAATAAGAAAACATTTATTTACTCAATTATCTTGTTTCAGAGTTCAAATAAGCAGAATACTGTTAACACTACACGTAAAACCTGTGGATGGAGAGAAACCTGTCTCATTAAAACATTTGTTTACAGTTCTGATGAGCAATGATGAAAATGATGGTAGGTTAAAATAAATCCTGAGATATAACAAAATAAGCAACCCAATCAATGAGACTCTGTATTAGATATAACCACTTTTTCAGTAAAATAATTGAACTCTCTTACATACTTCTCTGAATAAGGTAGAAACAGAAGCCGATTCTCAATCTAGCAAAATTTTATAAATAAATAAGGTTTTTCTATACATTTCTAAATACAATGAAGAAACTGTTGGTTTCGAAAGTCATCAGTAGCACCCCTATTTTATTATGTAGGTACTTATACTTATGAGCTGCTGATGAAGGTACTTACTTTTCTAATAATATTCTTTTACTATTTTTGTTGTTCCAAGTCTTTTTTTTCTTACAGCACTACCCTTCAACAAAGACCTGCAGTTGAAGCTGCAATCTGTGGTGCTCTGCTGCACAACATCTGACATCCCGTCCCTAATCATTGTCTCAACAGAACTCAGACAGCACCTGACAACACAGCAAATAGATTTACTGGATGCCATGCTAAAACAGAAGAGACTAGAACATTTGTCTTTAGGGTAGTTGAATAATTATTATTTGAGAAATTCAAGGAAGAACTTACAGACAGGTACATCACAATGGGTGTGTTCAAAATCAAACTGTCAGCGATCAGAAAACCAAAAGATTGTATGGGTTTTGCCTGCTGACAGTAATTCAGTATGTGCTTTGAGTGCGCTAAAATCGAATTCAGCGTGTCTCGGAACGTAGGTAAGCAACATTTTTAAGTTGTAAGCAACATTTTTAAGTTTTACAAGTTGATTTTTGTTTTTTAATAAGTTATTTTAAAATGTACAATACAATACAAAACTAAAATTTATAAACATAGAAGAGGCACAGAAAAGGTAAGAAAGTACTTATTTTAAGATAAATCATTCCAAATATAACTTTATTTTGTGGCACGACTCTTCCTAATCAACAATGTTAAGTCTATAACAGAAGGATAGTTAGTAAGTATGAATAAAAGGTCTAAAATAAAATGTCATTTTTATTTCTTACTGAACCAACCTGTTAAATATATACTAATATGAAGTAAACATTTTTTTGTATTTTTTAAAAAGAACACATTTTTTCTTTTTCTAATTGATTACTTTTTCCAGTAATGGGCAAACATCCATTAAAATTCTCAAAAATGTTAAAATTAATTTTAAGACTTTTTATCAACACCACTTTTGCCAGGTGATATGTCTGGCTTTGGTATTGTTACATCTATTTCATTACCAAAATTGAGTTTATTGTCAACAATGACAGGGATTTCCCTTTCAACAGGTATATGTACTTCATTGCCAAAGTCTGCTGAAGTGTCAACCTTGGTAGTAACAGCATGCGTCCACATTTCTTCAAACTCGTCATCTTCAGAGTCATCATTACCACTCTTATCACTCTTCTTACCCTCATTACTCTTATTCCAGCAGTATTCAAATGGATAGCTTGTGTTACGGTTGTCATCCAACTGGACTTCAAAACGGCATGACAGTGAATTGAAGGTTGTATGAACTCCTTCAAGCATATTAACATCAACCTCATCGAACCCGGTTATGTGCTTGAACAGGTCTTCGGTAGACCTCATCTCTGATACACCTTTCTTTTCAAAGAACTGGAATAAAAAGCACAAGAGTTAATTTTCCAATAAGAATAACACAAAAAAATAATGATAATTTGAATGAGAAAAGTATAACATACATGGCAGATATTGCGGCAGTCTCTTAGCAAAAACTCTAGTCCGGACGGATGATCAGGCTGCACAGATTGGGAAACATCAATGAACCAACATTTATTATCCCACCAGAGAATGTTGTATTCAGACAAATCAGCATGAATCAAATGTCCAATGTTGTACATCTTATGCATGCTGTCCACAACCTCATTGTAGACACTTTGCCACTTCTCAGGCTTTAGAATAACATCTCTGATTTTGGGAGCAGGCTTGCTATCTCTTCCAATGAAAGACATCAACAAAATGTGCTTCTTCAAGCAAACCATCTCTGGACAATTCAGCCCAATTTTCTGCAAACGCATCATGTTGTGCATTTCTTTTTCAGCCCACATGTGGACAATTTTACGTGGGTTTTGTTTAGAGAAGCGGTCTTTGAATCTATAATCAGCTTCAATGTATTTGTCACGAGTTTTGAACTCATTTAGGGTAGTTTTAAAAACTTTTATTGCACACTCCTTAGGTACCACAAGTTCTTCATAGGCTGTGTTGCCATTAGCATGAAGCACCACAGATTCTTTGCCTGTAGAAACCACTCCATTTATATCTTCTAACACACCATTATTGATAAGTTTAAACAAAATAAGTCTAGTTGGTTCATCCAGACCCATTTCAGCCGTGGCTTGCATATCCTTGCGGTCCAAGGCTTTATGCTTACGAGCCTGGTGGTGCCTTGTTTGCTCTTTAAGATGATTGAACACAGAATTCGGCAGTTTCATGTCGAATCCGGCTCCATCTCCAGTACACACTTCAGGGGGGAAAGCCATTACACGGCAGGCATTTCTTCTTCCTGAAATCACGCTATCATGTTTCGTAACCATCTCTCCGTCTCTCATTGCATAACCTCGTTTGGGAATGCTGGCGAACTTTTTTTCATTAGTTTCAAAACGGTCCCAGTCCTTCTTAGAAGCTGCATCAACATCTTCATCTTCAGAGTCAGTGTCATATACCAGACCGTCTGGTATGTGACGGTAGTTTTCATAAGACACTGACACCTTTGCATCGCCGTTCTTTTTCTTCTCAACACGTTTGATTTCATCATCGTGTTCTTTATCAAATTGACATTGCAACACTTTTGCAATAATAGCATCAGAATCACAATAATCTTTCAAGTTCGCTTCTTCGATATGTTTCAGCAGTTCCGGATCTATGTTTTCGGAGGTGCTCACGTGCTGATCTGATATTTCCTCAGCGAATTTTAGCTCTTCTTTTACCTGAAGGCCCTTGGCGTATTGCTCTGACATAATTTCAGTAAGATCCTGTACATCTCCTGGCACCGTAACTTTCTTCCAAGGATTCGACATGATGTGTAATTATATCTAAGTATATCACAGAAGTTTTAGTAATAAGTTAGTGGAATATAAAAGCGGCTTATAAATTTTATTTCACAATAAATTCTCCCCGCACATACGATTTTAACTGTCAAATCAATGACGGAATTTGTCAAAAAAAAATCCTAAAACGTTTTGTTAGAGCGTGATAGCGCTCTACAACATGACGGGTTTATTTGTCATTGAACATGACTATGTGAACAAGATGGTTAAATCAAAGAAACGCTTTCATTCGTAAAATGGAACGGTTCGTTCAACAGACAGAATAAATTGAAATTGGAACGGAACGTAATAATAGATCGATAACCCCCTTACATCCTCTTAGGATCGATAAGACGACGAAACGAAACATCCTCTTTGCGTAGCTCTCTCTTAGTAAACTGTAGGAGGAAAAATTGCGGTTACGTAGGCCGAAGCGGATATTCCTTTATAATACTACTCTTCATAAAATATTAGTCATTAATCAACAGCTCATCTAATAGTATACTTATATACGTCCCCTTGTATTTGTCTCCATGGTCCATGGTCCCCACTGAGGGCTGAGGAGCCTAACTTATTAGAAAACTGTTCCAGAGTGTAGCGATTATCAATGTGGTTTAGGTAAAGTAGGTACTGTGGAGATTGCATTGGTTACATGCAGTCTCCGCGCACTTTTCCCTTTGTTTGTTGTTGCTGGCACTCGATATTCGCCATATATATCGTAAAAAAGCTAATTAGACGTAGTGAGTCAGGAAATGATGGGCTGAAGAAAATAATGGTGTGGATTAGGGATTGAAATGAAGAAAAGATAATACAAAAATATTGAAATCTAATATTGGAGTCATTATTTGGCTATGGATTTATGCACTAGAAGCGAGTGCCTCCCATCTTCGAAGAGCTACGTCCACCTGACATGGTGGAGATTCTGCATTGATTATAGGTCATTGAATAAAAAAGTAATTACCGATTCATACCCTTTACCCAGAATAGATGACATAATTTTATATCTAGCTAAAGCCTGCATTGATTATAGGTCATTGAATAAAAAAGTAATTACCGATTCATACCCTTTACCCAGAATAGATGACATAATTTTATATCTAGCTAAAGCCAAATATTTTGCGGATCTGGATTTAAATAGTGGATATTGGCAGTTGAGAATCAAGGAATCTGATAAGCATAAAACTGCTTTTGTTACCCCTTCGGGATTGTATGAATTTAACGTCATGCCGTTCGGCCTTAAAACAAGTGGTGCGATTTTCCAGCGGGTTATGGATAGTGTTTTAGGGGGCATGAAATATCGGAATGCTATTGTTTATATTGACAACATATTGGTTTATGGGGAAACATTTGAAGAATTTTCTTTATCTTTAAATGAAATCTTATATAGAATTAAAGAATGCAATTTGACACTTAAACCTAGTAAGTGCAAATTTGGTTTTGAAAAAGTTTCCGTTCTTGGTTATGAAATAACGGGTCAGGGAATTCGACCAGATCAATCACAGTTTGAAAAGATTATGAAGATCCAAGTGCCAAAATCGACTAAAGAACTTAAATCTATTTTAGGACTCTTTTCATATTATAGAAAATTCTTAGATAATTATGCGGATTTGGCTATGCCTCTAACAAGGTTGATGAAGAAGGGTGTCAAATTTATTTGGACAGAACTACAGCAACATGCATTTTCTAAAATTCTTTCTCTTATTCAGAACCCCCCTTTATTAAGACATTTTTCGAATAGCGAAGGCATAGTTACAAGATTATTTGTCGATGCTAGTGATAAAGCATTAGGTGCTTGTTTATTGCAGGGTGATGATAAAATATTTCCGATTGCTTTCGCGTCGCGTAAGCTCTCTGATTGTGAGACCAGGTATACGATTACCGAAAAGGAATGTTTGGCTCTAGTGTGGGCTCTTAATTATTTTAAGCATTTACTATGGGGAATGAAATTTGACGTCGTGACGGATCACAAAGCTTTGGTATGGCTCCGTACTAAAAAGGATATGAATGGGCGTTTAGCTCGTTGGTCTTTAGCGATTCAACAATATGATTTTGATATAGTATATTGTTCGGGCAAAGATAACCAAATTGCTGATTTCCTAAGCAGGAATCCATTAATTGAGGATGTTGATGTTAAGGAGACCTCTCCTAAGGATGTAGTTGAGGATGGTTTAGAGTTATACAGGATTGAAGCTTCTCGTTTTGAATTTGATCAAAGCGTTGATAGTTTTTGCACTGAACAAGTTTCAAGGATTGCTTCTAGATCTCGGCTAAACTATAAAGGTTTTCTTACTAGAGACAATAAGCTCTTTCACAGGTGTAGGATAGGTAACAGATATGTTGATCGTTTGGTTGTTCCTCAAGCTTCATTTAATGACGTTATGAAGGAAATTCATGATGATCCTTGGAATGGAGCGCATTTTGGTCTTACGAAGACTTTATGTAAATTTAGGGACAGATATTTTATTCTTGATGCTGAAAAGAAAATTTCTAGATATATCGAAAGTTGTAAAGAATGTCAAGAGAGGAAGAGATCGTATTTGATTGCTCCGATGCAACCGATTGAAGTCAATCATCTTTTTGATAAAATAGCCCTTGACATATTAGGACCTCTTCCGACCTCGGATTTAGGAAACAAATACATCATAGTTTGTTTAGAGTATTTATCGAAATACGCGATAACTAGAGCAGTCCCAAGTGCAACTGCTCAGGCCGTTAGTGATTTTCTTACTCAAGAGATCTTCTGTAAATTTGGTATGGTAAATGAAGTCATTGTAGATCGTGGATCAATTTTCACATCACACATGGTTAAAAATACGATAGTTTTTTTTGATTCCACGTTATCGGTTGCTGCAACTAGGCATCCTCAGACCATTGGACTCGTGGAACGTTTTAATAGCACTATATCTCAGAGTTTAGCGATGTATACAAACGAGAGTCAAGCAGATTGGTGCATGTATTTGCCCATGTCAACGTACGCGTATAATATATCGAGACAGGCGTCATCAAATACGATTCCTTACACTATTGTTTTTGCTAGAGACCCAATTTTGCGTTCTGATGTTGATATTGTATCTAATCGTAATGATTTGGATATTGCTGCTCGCAATAATGCTAATATTAGAATGATCTCTTGTGCGTTGAGAAATATTCGTAAATCGCAAATGACTCAAAAGGAATATTATGACAGGAAAGTCAGGTTCGTAACGTTCGATCCAGGTAGCTTAGTCTTGGTATATAATCCTAAAAGAATAACAAATGTTGGTCAGAAGTTATCGCGTCCATATAAAGGTCCGTTTCGTGTTATTCGAAGGCTATCTAATAATAATTATTTACTACGTAAGATAGATGGAAGCTCCAGACGTGATTTAATATTTCACCATAATTCTCTGAAACCGTTCAGATTGCGTGTTTAAAAATATTATTTTATAGTAACTTGGCGTTTGTTTCCCTTGATCTGTCCTATGCCTTACTTTATTCACAACTCGTCATGAACTTCTATCGTCATTTGTAGTTGATATGTTATGTCAGCGTCTTTGTCAACAAATAATTATTATTGTCTCTATATATAAATTTATTTTTATTTTTGTATGATGGGTAACTTAATGTTTGTCTATATATGGCATAGTTTGATAACTTATTCTTACATTTTATTTATTTTTGTTTGTCATGGACTTTTGACTTAAGCTATGGTATTTTCATTTAATCAACAATCGTTCGAGATATTCGTTTGGTTTGAGCATTACTTGTCGGATCTCATAATAGGACATATGCATCCTCATGAGATGTGCTTTTTCTTAGCACGATCGTATTGGTTTAGTATTTTATGAGTTGGTGGATTCGAGAACGCTTATTGGTTTCATGTTATGCTTATTAGGTTTAGTCAAGTTCTATTAATTTTTGTTTTTCTCTTGAATGGATTAATCCAGCTCTTATTTGCAGATTCGTAATAAGTAGTTTATAAACATTTTATATATTAAAAAAAAAGAAACTTCATGAAGAAAAGAAGGTTTTAAAAATCTAGCTATTTAATGGGGTTGTTATTTTCTATAAGGGGAGGGTGAGCTTAGTGTATAGGCCACTCATTTTAGATATGCTATCGAATATTTATAGTTCTTCGGAAAAGATCTTGTTATTCGGTTAATATTTAACGTAAGTGACGCATAGTGTAGGTGATCATTATTTTTCTACATATACGAATAGGCCTGAGCTCCTGTTCCAGACCTGCCGCTACTTCGATTTTTAGACTTTGTATTCGCGTTTTTCATTTGTTTTTGTCTTAGCTTAGGTTGAAATATTTAAGTTTAGATTAGGTGTGATCACTTAAAGTTTGTTCATTATGTTGATGGGATTTTGTTGTCATAATTTGATTTATCTGATATTACATGATAATAATTTCGTTTGTTCTTGTTGGTCAATTATAGCAGCATGGTCCAATGTTAATATTATGTTGAACGTTTTGTGTCACTGTTAGCTGTTCTATTAATTCTTCAAAATTTATTTATTGTTCTTTTGGTTCATGTAGTATACCATGAGTTGTACTTGAATGAATAATCTTTTGGCGTGGTTTTAATTATTCGTATTTGGTGAAACGTTGTTCCACCAGGTAGCTGTTAGCTATGGCTTCTTGTACAAATCATAGGGTTTGTTAAATGAAATATTATACGCACTTTTAGGTAATTAGTTAGGTTTATCTTTTGTGATCGGCTGATCATTTTCCTGTAGGAGGAGGGATGTGGAGATTGCATTGGTTACATGCAGTCTCCGCGCACTTTTCCCTTTGTTTGTTGTTGCTGGCACTCGATATTCGCCATATATATCGTAAAAAAGCTAATTAGACGTAGTGAGTCAGGAAATGATGGGCTGAAGAAAATAATGGTGTGGATTAGGGATTGAAATGAAGAAAAGATAATACAAAAATATTGAAATCTAATATTGGAGTCATTATTTGGCTATGGATTTATGCACTAGAAGCGAGTGCCTCCCATCTTCGAAGAGCTACGTCCACCTGACAGTACCTACCTACCTAATGTAAAAGGTTGTCTAGTAAAATAGGATGATTTAAAAAAACTAGGTATAACAAAAATGAACAAGATTTGAATTTTTTAGATTTTATTTATCCCTAACAAGTAGTTCATTTTGTGGTCTTCTTGACAGTCTTGCCAGTCGCCTGTTGTGCCTTTAGAACCTTAACGATCTTCTGTTCTTCAATGAGGAAGGCTCTGACAATGCGCTGCTTGACACACTTGTGGCAAAGGACACCTCCGTAGACACGCTTGACGGTCTTCTTACGGTAGCACAGGCGGGAACGCTCAGCAGGTCTGGCAGGCTGGATACCACGAAGCTTGCTCTTGCACTGACCACATCTTGGGATCTTCTTGGGCTTCTTTACATACTGGTACACAAGCCTGCCACCAGGGGTTCGAACTCTGAAAAGGACAAAGATAGACATAGATGAAAACAATTTTTAGACTGCAGACTGTTGCAGCGAGACTGGACGTGGACAGTGCTATTATGCAGCATTGGACACGTTTCCAGCTCGCCAGACACAAAAATTTCTTATTATAATAATTTTAATTTATCTACTAACATAGCAAAGTCTTTTGTTACTAACTATGTATGGGCAATGCCTTAAATAAAAGAATTTTATTTTATTTTATAGCAAATATTTCAAAGATCCATTCTATTAGTTTGCATGGTTACCAGCTTAACAGCTGTGTATATGCTTTTGTGTAAAATTATGCCAGTCCCAGTCTGGAATTTATTAGTACTCATAGGGAGTTTAAAAGTGAACAATCAACAACCTCAAATTAACTTACATGGCAAAGAATTAGTCCATGAAGAATCAGACTTATGTTTGATGGCATAACAAGGTTTCAAACAAATTGCCACAAAATGCAATAACTGTTTTTTCTGGATATAATTTAAGCTTTAGTAGAATAGTACTTGGGAACATAGTTTGTAAGTGCTTTTGCAAGGCGACTTTGAGGTTATGTTTCACTCTTCATCAACACATTAAAATACACAACATAGAACTTAGACATAATGCCACATGTGTAGCGAGAATATGCATCTAAAAGATTTTGGTTATTTATACTCGAATTACTTACATTCTCCTCTGGTTTGACTTTGTATTGTACGACAATCGTCGTCGGAACGTAAGCCGCTGTACCATTTTGAAGCTGAAATATAACAGAAATTACTATTAACAGGCACGAAACACTCTGAATCACTATATTTTACATTAAATAGTCATGAATTAACCCTAGATCAGAATAGATTTCTTTTAATTTCTTAAAAACACACAAATTCCCAACCTTTTTGACAGCCCTTGACAGAAAAAGAAAAACACAGTTGTAGGATAGCAACACTAAGCAATTTTATGAGTATGTTTTCATTGCGAGTTTAAAAATCTGAATCGTCGTCGTCCGTCGGTCGTGTCGTGCGTGATCGTGCGACGTGCGTGATATACATCAAACCAAACTATATATTTACAAGTCCGCGCCCACTATATCAAGTCCGCGCCCACTATATTACCACTCTGGTATAAATAGTGATTAGGTCCGTCATAAAAAAAATAAAAAAAAACAAACTATATATTTTTTTGCATCAAACGGCATACGAAGGCGCATTCTGAATCAGACTTTCAGCGCTGTCAGCGATCAGAAAAGCAAAAAAACGTATGAGTTTTGCCTGCTGACAGTAATTCGGAACACGAATACTGGTGCTTTAATCGTTTTCAGCGCTTCTCGGAACGCAGGGCGAGTATTATTATTCTCATAACAAAAAGTTATCAAAATAGCGTTTTATGTAAATGACTATTTCTCAAAAGTACTTAAAACTTAGAAATAAATATCAAATGTCCGCCAATTAATATTTGTGCTTTCTGTGTTATGTGTAACAGGGTAAGGCCGTAGTTTTTACTACTTTGTGGCATAAAAGTGAAGTAAATTTTACGTTACTCAAACATAAGTGTTACGTAAAATCGTAATATAAAATTGTTAAACTGAACATAAAATTGTTGCAATAACCGATAACGGCAATTTGATAAGTGAGTACTAATTATTAAGTATACGGCAAAAACAATAAGTTATTATGTATACTGTATAACGTAAGTAGGCTTTTATCTATTTTTAAGGCTTTTTTTTTGTTACGTAAGTATAACGTAAGTGTTATGTAATTTCACAATAAAACAACATATCCCACTTAATCTTTTACAATTCTAAGAAAAAAAAGTACTGTTAAATTACGTTTGAGTACGGAGCTATACGGCACCTTACGGCTGCGTACGCCTCCGTAAGCGGCGGATCGGGATAATGCGTACAAGTGTGCTCCTTTTCAATCGGCAAAATGCGAAAGGCCGTCGATAAGTGTGGCCTGACCCTAATAATTGTTTAATGCTTTAAGTTTTGTAAGTTTACATATCGTTACACAGTATTAAACAAATAATAACCAAAGATATCATTCATATAGAAAAAAAGACACAATAAAAACACTGGAGACAGAAGTTTTGGACGTGGTCAACTGCAGCTAGGGTTCCAATCCAATATGTTGGCTTTATCAAGACCTGTCAAGATTTTTAGGTTAGATGATAGATAGATAGATAGATAGATAGATAAAAACGCTTATTCAATGATACAGTACAAGAACAACAAATACAAAACAGAGTATACACTAAGAAGAAACAATAAAATATATGTTATCGCTGATGTACTGCACCCTTGAATGGGCCCTAACTCAGCATAATGTTGCGACGACACGAGGCACGTCACAACGCTGTTCTTCCGTAGATGAAAAACATAAGCATGCAAAAAATTAATGACAAATAAATCAGTCCCTCCCTTCCCGTCTTTGAGATTTAGATAAAAACGACCAAGCACGTAGACTTTTCATTACTAGGTAATAACGCAAATTGAAAAACAATGTACCTAACACATTTTTTCAGGCAGCAGTTCAGTGGCGTTCATAGATATAAATATATATATATATATATTTTTCCCCATAGATTGTATAACCTTGTCATTTCACGAAGCCTTAAAATGAGCAGAGTGTAAATAAACTTGACGCCATATTCTTCAAAAAATTGAATTGAATAACACATTTTAATGCAAGTGCGGAATATTTATTTGTATGAACCTCCTAAACCCTTCCCTTATATTTATATATATATACATACGTTCTTGAAAACGATCCATTTGCAAAACTACAGTACAGTGTTTGCATTTTAACTGCAACCATTGGTCGACACCGGTTGGCGGCAGTCACCGATAAAGAACATTACGGAATTTAATAATAATAAAACACAAAAATCTGAATTTAGTTTTCATAGAACAACATTTTGCCATCACAAACAATGTTAGATATCTCATGTAGCGCCTTTTACGGTTCAGTGAGTGTATCAGCTTTTTAAATTTATTTATAAATTGAATTTTATGGAATAACCACGATTATGTTTCCACCGACGCACTCACTCTAGCATACCCTGAATATAAACTGTTAATAAAACGAAAACCATGGTACATATTTTTTT
Source organism: Carpatolechia fugitivella (assembly GCA_951230895.1). Lineage (NCBI taxonomy): Eukaryota > Metazoa > Arthropoda > Insecta > Lepidoptera > Gelechiidae > Carpatolechia > Carpatolechia fugitivella. The sequence goes on from OX579663.1 coordinate 14,647,137, forward strand.
GGTGTTGTAAAAAGGCCTATTTTGAAAAAATAACAATACTTTGGCTATATTTTATAACATATTATATCCCCTTTCACCCGCTAGTTTATTCCATACTCTTTGCTTTCACCTTCACCGAGGGCCCTTTTTTTATTTTTTATTTTTACTCGTTTTGGCATAATGCTATTTGCACATTGCCACATACAAAGTGTTTCTGTTGCGTGAACTAAAATAGCATCATGCCAAAAAAAAAAAACTGCTTTATAATGAGCAATGAAAACTAACCTATCTCAGCTTTTCAAACGAATCCCATCATTATTTTATAATGGCAACACATAGTAAGATGGCCGCCGTTGTGTAGTGTTTGTGGTGATGTTTTGCTGTTTTTAATTGAAATTATTGTGATTTTTCCTGTGAATATCGTCGAAAATGGGTAAGTTTTTCATAAATTATACTACAGAGTTTTATTAATTGTAGAATTTCATTTCAAATTCCTGTATCAATGTATTATTTTGACATGAAAGACATCAGATGTTGAATGTCTTTCTCGTTTCTTGTCTCGGCTGCTATCTTGGTCTTAGATGATTCCTTTTATTGATGATTCTTGGTTCCTGTACTTAGTGCTAAATATCTTTTTAATTTTATGATTCGAAACGAAAGCTATTTTCACCATGCATTCTGCAAACATCTCATACTTTCCGAGTAGAATCAATTTAGTTGTGTGCTTTACTGTTCCTTCTGTAGCATATAAACTCACTCTGATAGGACCTTTCCCTGACGATTCAATAGGTTTATTTGTCGTATCGTCGCAACGTTATGTATACCGAGGAGTGGTGGAGATTGTATATCTCTGATAATTCTATTCTGGTTAGAGAAAAAATTTGACAAAATAAAACTTCAAATACCATTGAAGGAGAGTGTAAATATTGAATTGAATTTTATTGAAGATTTGTGGCACTGCAGTCAATGCCAAATTGCTTTGAATTTTATGAGGACTAAGTCTTTATCAGCACCTTTACTTTAGAATTACTTCTTTTTTGTGAGTTCGACAACCAACCTCACAAGCCCTAGTGTCAGTGAAATTACAGTATTTGCTAGCTTTGATGCCAAAAATGATTTTTAAAAATCATTAATAAAATGAATAAAATAATGAATAAAATATTTTCATTTTGTGTACTAGATCCGCCAAAGGTTATTCAGCAGCAGTGGCCCAATTATAGTAGGCGTATTCATTCAGTCAGTTCAGTCCATGAACTAAATAACTTTCCCCGAGGAACATAGGATCAACTATACAGGATCAATAATATTACTTGTTCTTTGATCAAACACATTTCTTTATAATTTGATCTTATAGAAATAGTTTAAAATGTTATAGATCTATTTTGTATTGAAAATAAACATCTGTAATTGCTTAATTAAATAAGCCCTTGTTTGATGTAATGAAAAATTTGCTTAGATGCTGCTCTATTTTTAAACTTTCACAATTTCTACACTTTTTTGTGTTATTTATACATTTAAGGACTAGATTTGTTGACTCTAATTTAAATGTTGCTTTCATATTTCCATCCCATGAAAACACTTTTTTTCATTTTAATTCTAGTTGCCAGAGATTTTTTGCTATATAGCACAGCGCATGAAGTATCACCGGTAGTCTATTGATTTCTATTTAAAATACCTGTTGACTGTGGCTTTATGGATGTATCTCATCCACAACTTAAGTATTAAATACTAAGAAATATGTTCAACATTTAATTATTAAAACATATTTTTGTAGTTTCTTTTTTTAGCTGGTATGTAAGGAAGTGTCTGAAGAAGAAAAAAACATACTTAATCTAAAAATATCCTATCACAATCACAGAAATATTCCTCCAGCCAGCCAGCCACAAACATGGTAATATTAACTCTTAATACCCTGTCACTGATAAATCCTCAGATCCAATTTAAAATCCCATTTTGTGTGTGCCCAGTGCTCAAAACCCTTAAAGATTTATTAATGTGTATGGCGCGTTCTTGAAGTTTGATATACATTGCATGTTTATGTTGCTTATTTACTGAACTACGATGAATGTAGTGGCCTTGGATCTCGTCGGGAACATATCCCAAAAAGTAAAAAGCACAAGGTCCTCCTCTCCCTGACTCCTAGCTATCTTAAAGCCAAATTTATAATTGGATAAATTTGTCATGAAGAAAAGACTTCTTGAATCTCTCGACTCGAAATATCGATGTTAAAAATCACATTTACGTGTTTCACAGATATTCATAGCTCTTCCATTACCCCTCACAAACCCTTTTAACAGAGATTTCTAGCATTTAACAGCAATGAGATAAAAAATAGTCTCAAAACGCGTATCGAATCCTCGACTTGCGTACGCGCATTCGTTATGCGCCATGTTTCATCGGAGGTGTCAAAAATAAGCTCTTATAAACTCAGGCGCATACGCCGTACGAAGTTAAGGGGGCGATTCCGAGAACCGATCGACATTGAGATGGGTCATTTTGTAATAACAATAGCGGGACCGGTTCAGGGGTGTCGCTACATGGAAAATTGACCTTATACTTTTTACTTAATAAGCTAGTTAAGTAACTAGCCAAAAGCGACGAGCCTATATTTAAAGGTTATAATATAACATTGCATGTTATATAATGTAAGACTAGTAAATTATTTATTATTATAATTAATAATAATTTATTTATAATAATAATTTATAATAATTTATTTATTAAATTTTACAGTAATTTTGACATTAAAACTTATGAACACAATGTATATTGTTTTATGAACAAATACTATTGACTAAGGAAGTAAGATATTTCAACGGTCTGCAACATATGCGAACAAGAATAGTTCCAAACAAATACTTAAATTACACAATATTTGAACGAACGCATTATCTAATGGCGTCATTACGTCATAAGGAAAATACTCGTATATCTGCAATGGCTGCAATGGCAGATATACGAGTATTTTCCTTATGACGTCAACTACCTTCTTTCTTATGCTTGCAAACTGCCAATGAATGGTAGCCTATTCCGCCTCATGATTCATTGATTGTGTATTTCGCGCCAAAACGTAACGTGACCTCATATTTACAACTCCATGAATGAATAATTACAATTGTTTATTTTCCTTCACATATTACTGGCCTAATTATTATGAGAGTTCTTGGAAGATTAATATAATAAGCAATCAATGGTAGGTTAATTTAATATGTTCAATTCAATACGTGAGTTAATGGCGGAAGAGTTCACCGATAACTCCACAGTCGTCGCATCTTTCGCTAATAATTATTGTCATTTGCAAAACTCGTACTAATTGAATACAACCATAGTGTATCCTGGATGCCGTGCCGTGTGCCGTCTGGTGACGGCAGAGTAGAATACATTTGTCACCAACCCCTACTCTTCCCGTTGGTGTCGTAAGGGGCGACTTAGGGACTACACATTGAACAGGGAACGGGCAGCAGCGCTCTCTGATACAGTAACCTTTTCATCTGCGATCTCCAACCCGCCTGCCAAGCGTGCAGATTATGGCAAAACCCTCCACTTAAGTGTAGGAGGCTCATAGTCCAGCAGTGGACTGTAACGGGCCGTTGATGTTGATGATGTTGTATCCTGGATAAACCCGTATGTTCCGCCCTCGACTTCGTCATCGCTTTCCATCAGGAGACTGAGCTGAAAACGCGGTCCTCTTTTATTTAAAAATATTAAAACGAAGTTTTCCTGTTACGTACTTCAAAAATGTACCTCACCAACCCTAGCACAGCGCCGCCATCTTTTTTCTTTTTCCGTGGTTGGCCGACACCTCGCGACAATGGCCTCTCCCTCGCCTCGCCTCAGCCTGACTGAAACCGTGCCTAATCTGACTTTCCTTTGAGCTTTTGAATGCTCAACTTTGATTACTATGCATTAGAGATACATAGATATCTGTCGTAGATAGGTAGGCACTTTGGTTCTTAGCTGTGCCGACTAGCTCTGAATTGATGCGCCTGTCTCAAAAGTCTGGCCCATTTTAAAGGTCAAAAACACAAACACGTTGTATTTTTTTTCTGACTTTAGCAGCAACTAGTAATTACAGATTCATTAATGCACGACTCCATATTACATAACGCCACATAACTCACAATGACATATCATAAAATTATGCGCAGTATCTCCTATCTATTCTATTTGTATGCTATTATTCGTAGTGAAGAAAATTATCATTCTCCCGTCCTTGGTCCTACGACAATGCCGACGACGCCTACGCAACTAACACCTGATAAAATGCACCTGGACCACGATTCTACTAGTACCCAAAATATTAAAGTTGAAAATCTCTCGGGTCCATTGCGGAGGTCACTTGAAGCACTGAATAAACATCTGCGCAAAATTCACATTCTGCTCCAAAAATTAACCCTAGATCCGCCTCTGAAATCAAGTGCTAAAGTGTCAGTCTTTCGGAACAATAAAAGCCAGTCAAAAATCTAGTCTGATACAACGCATCTCTTTGCTATTTAGCTATCTTTCTGTTTCCCCTGAAAAAAAAAGTATAGCTGAGTATAGTATACATATATATTATGAGTAAATGAGTATGTGTATATGGTGTATAGATGAGTTTTGTAATTTTTACGTTTCGTTTATATCTTTTTTCATTAATAACTCCAGAAAAATATTTAACTGAAAAGAGTAAATTGATTAAACGTTACGAACGTTTTCTTTATCAATATCAAAGCCTTTACCTTTGTATATAAACATATAACGCGAAATTATATTCCTGTCCTTTAGAAGCAAGAACATACCCTTTTCTAAAGTAGTCGGCTAAGATGGAGCCCATTGTAGCGCTCAGCAATGCTCAGCTACGAATACTGTATTTATAATTCCGTGGCTCAACCAGCACCTCCCAATGACAACGCCATGAATGTTATTCGTTGTAACGCCCAGCTAGATTATGAACGGGCATATTGAATGTAAGAATACATTACAGGTTGGCTTGTAATGCGCCCCTTTTCCATTGAACAGAGGGACACATTGATACGTCCATCACTAATTCCTCTCTTTTGTCGTATGTTTTTCTTTGTACATTCTACAGTTTCGTTCTAGGTAACCAGCCCTTAAAGCCTAATTATTTCGAGAATACCTACTAATGACTTGCATTCTGAAGTACATATTATGGTCATCATAATATCTCATCTGATGAGTTTTTTTTAAGGATAAGAAAGATAACATTTATTAACGGCTCATAAAACAAAATACACATAACATACGTACGTACTCCTGTTTTTTTTTCTTTCAAAACATGTATTTCATTCAGCAGAAGGGCTTTATAATAATAATATAAGTTTATTATCAGACCAGAGTCCATAAAAATGTCAGTACTGATACAATTTTATTGATCTAGTAAAAATGAGAAATATTCCATAGAAGAATCCAGTATCTTTAGAAACTCTTGGCTTGAGGAGTGGTCAGTGATAAAAAAAAAAACAATAAATAAATATTTCAAATTAATTTTGTAGTAAAAACAAAAACTCAGCGCTCAATCTCTTACATATTGAGATTATGTGCGGTGAGTGGTCAACACTCGATACGTTTTTATGGACACAGAAAAAAAACATAACAAAAGCAAAAATGTCAGGCAAAGCATAATTATTATTTTGAAAACCCGCATATTTCTGTTTTTGCTGATTCAAAGATCATTTCAGCTTTGTTTGTAACGTCGTCAGTGTCATAAAACCTTAAATAACCTTTAAGTGTGGGCACACTTGACGTGCGCGCAAATGAGAATCTAATTTGAAAACAGCAAGAAAAAGTCTGGACAGACTCAAAATTACACCGTATCAAAATTTTGATAGCCTCTCGAGTTGTACTTGCGGCAATTCGTCTGCTCCATCCCTAATGTCCTGCGTCTGCGTCCGTGACGGATCGGAAACTCGACGTGATGCGCCCACGGCTCATGTCCGATCCAGGGTTGCCAGACGGAGACTAAACAATCTTTTTTCTACCTCATTCTTGATTTTAAATTCCGCTCTAAAGTGCTTGTGGCACATCAGACAAAGGTAACTTCGTTAGTATTAAGTGTGAGTGGCAAATAGAAATCAAGTCTATCCAGATTTAGTGGTTTTAATTTCAAGCGTTTTCGCTTCAAAATCTCGGACCAACTACCCACTGGACACACCGCATTCTGTATAATTTACTAATAAACTAATAACGAAAAAGTTGCGGTGCGGGGCGCGGGGAACACGTCGTGATTGGTTCATCTCGCTTACGCAACGTATTGACAGGTCTCATAATTGGTCGAAACTGAAGTGAGCCGCGAGGTATTGTCCGCCCAGAGATATTTATATGTGCAATTGCACCTATGCGTTTCGGAAAGTAGCGCCCTGACATGTGGTGTCCAGTGGGTGGTTGGTCCGAGTTCAAAATGCACGTTAAGACATTAGGCACTATACAGAATACATGATCCATTCTACACATCCACTGCACGGCTAAGGTCTTGCTTGCACTCGATCCTGGGATGCTCCCTACAAGTCGTTTCTGAAGGTGTCGCCAATCAAAGCCTACGTTCACTAGATTTTTCGTACCTCTGGCCTCTGGCAACCCTACCTCAGCGGACCTTTCCCTCCCACTGCCATTACTTTTATTTCTGTATTTTACACCGAGCTTCAACCACAATGCAGTTCATCGCATCAACGTCAAACCACTCAAATCAATAAATACTTCGATCGAGATTTATATCGATTTCAAATCGTTCTCTTTGTATCGGCTAAGATCCCAAATCGATGCTCGAGTTTGAAAGACGCGTCTATTCGATAGCTAAGCTTAATGGTTATATTCTGAAATAGATCGAAACGATTCGAATTTTAAAGCGATGACAATGCGTTCAGAAATTGAATCTTGTCCAAATTTTTGAGACGATCGTTATTGTAAATTACGTCACAAATTCTTGTGAGTATCTCGGAGCTACGTTTGTTTACGAGTCGTCGACCCGGCGAGAAAATACTGAAGCGTATTGTTGTAAGTACAACAGTTTACAATCTAGGGCATTACCCGTCTAAATTGAGGTATTTGTTTAACAACATTGGTTTGTTTAGTTTTAACAATGTATCGCATTCCGTCGGGTTTTCTCGCTCCAGACTTGGTCTACACTTGGCGGTTTGTGGGCTGCGCAAACGCGTGATGCTAGCCTAGTATTTATTTGATTATTACAGTTTTAGTATTGTATTGTTACTTAGATGTTTTCAGTAGCATGTCCGCGGGCTTATTTGGTCCGACAAAATGAGGTAGACACGACAACAGATCAAAGAAAATTCTGCATTTTTACAACCAAGATAATGCTAAAATCCTTCATCCATAAATAACTTACCAGTAAAGCTGGGGCTGCCATCATTATCGTGTAGTAAATAACATATTTTTAGTCAGTATTGACTCGACAAAGCGTGCCAAGCGTGGAGATTATGGCAAAACCAAACACTTAAGTGGAGGAGGCTCATAGTCCAGCAGTGGACTGTAACGGGTCGTTGATGATGATTGACTCGACAATGAGGCTAATTCTCACTGTCACGCTCTAATCCTTATTTAAGTTCGTCCGTCCTTTTCGCCTTTTAAAGATTGAAAAGGGACATGAGATGGCCATCCTAATAATAGAGCTGTCAAACATCGAATTTGAACCTTATGGCCGTGTCGATTGCACAATTTTAAAGAGCACTTAAAACATGCGACTTAAAAATCTCTTAATCTGACAGCTATGCCCTTATTTTGGGTTATCACTCGTTCAAATTAATATCATTCGTTCATCTGAATTCATCACCTCTCTTTCATTGGTCATAAAAACGAAAAGGATAGCTGGATTTCAAAATTAGAATTAGAGCATGACTTCCCGAATCGGGGCCAATAGCGCTTTACTGACTTGAAATCAATTACATTTTACTTGATAGCAGTAGCCAGGTCAGCACTGAAACTCCATCCTGCTTTGTCTGTATTACGTGTAAGTGTCAGTGATCCATAGCAAATCGCATTCACCATAGCACATTGCCCCAAATATCTAGTCGTTCTGCGAAGGTCGTCTGTATGAGTTTATTTATTCAAATTGATACAACTTGTCCAGGATCTAAGTAGGCGTGAACACGAGGCGCGCGCAGCCACTTGCAGCTAAAGATCTAGCGATATTTCACAGAGCACCTTCGAAGGTAATTTTGCGTATAATCGGTACATTATCGTAGTAATTTATATTGTTATGTTGTACTCAGAAATAATGTTGCGAATATGTTTGCATAACAGGGAATTGTAATCATTTGACACATTTTTAAATGTACGTACAGTGTGTAAAAATTAACAATTCCTTGAGGAACGTGGACTGCAAATAATTAAGTTCCTATTATTTAAAATAGCGCGGTGAGCTCTCAGAGAAAAAAATATTAGTATTATAAACTGACGCAACTAGTCGATTACGAATACGATTATGTTGATGTACGATATTAATTATGTAGAACGATCTTTTATTGAAACAGTGACTTTACTATTATATTATTTTGAAGATTTCGCTTGCCACGGAATTAGGGTTGCCATAAGGGATAACTATAAAATCCTGACGAAAAGCCTGGTTTCTAATAAAAAGTCCTGACATTACGCTAAAGCGCCCGCCCACCACGGCGGTGGTGTAGCAAAAATTAGTAGGTAGGTATCTATTAAATTTATAAATAGAAAAAGAAAAGTTTTAGTTTTTTTTTAGTTTTGATTGTGTTGATTATTATTTACTGCCAATGTACCTAGTTGATTGTTACCAAAGAAAAGATCAATTAAATAAAACTAAATTTCTATGATTTGTTTTACTCTAAAATTCAAAAATCCTGACACTTTCCAAGTCCGGCCGGAATCCTGACAGGGACCAAAAAATCCTGACATCTCAGGACAAATCCTGACGTATGGCAACGCTACACGGAATGACATAATGATCTTTCTAACTATACTTCCTTGTTTTGAAAGGCAATTTAGGCTGTTTGTCCTGGGTACCAAGATAGAAGTCGATAAGCCAAGTTGGACGTTCAAAACTTCGAAAATTGCAGTATCGGATATAGTAATCGATACTAAAAGTTTTTAATATATTTTTGTAGCCATATCTTTGGCCCAAACTTATTCCACATGTTATCCGCCCAGGATCAAGATCATTAGTTTACAACGCAACGTATAATCGGGGCGGTATTAAGTTTCATTGCGTAGGACGTGTGAACTCACTATACTTCGCTCGCTATACCTCACAATGCGCTGACGCCGAGATTTGACTTGACGATTACATTATGGAGCTGGTTTCCATATCTGATGGTGCAGCCTGGATTACCGTATATAAGCCAGGGGTTTATGGGCTGTGTTGACAGCATTAAGAAATTAGAACGCTTTGCTCAAATTATTTTAACTATATTCCTTTTGATGTACATACAAAATGCTGCTTCTTACAGTTTTCAAGGCCTGGAAGAAATTGCTAACTTAGCAATAAGACTGTAAAACAATAAGACATCTGAACGCTCAATTTTTAATCTGTATCTTTGTTGTGTTTTTCTTTGTGAAATAAACACGTTAATGTTTAAGTTTTAGATTTGTTTTGCATATATCTTACAAAACAAACCGCATTATTTGTCGTAGTTTAAGGAACTTTTTGAAAAGATTGTATTTTAATTCAGAAAATTTATGAACTGTAACGCCGTTTTCTTCTATTCTAATCCTAACAAAAAGACAATATTTATTTCGACTTGTGAAATAATCATGCTAAATTCTTGAAACACAATCCACCTAACCTTTTATCGACATGGCAACCCCAACAGAACACGTACCTAACTGAAGATACGATCGCACAATATACGCGGACGCGTCCTCGTTAACCTTCCGAACATATTTGTTGGAGCAAAGGACTTGCGTGTACGATGGCGCGGCGATTCTGGCAACCAACACTCACCTATACCTGGGACGTTCGTCCTCTCAATATTTCCAGGAACTATAATAGTGCATAATATTTCTCGTCGTCGTTAGCCGTGTGGTGACGGCAGAGTAGAATACAATTGTCACCAACCCCTACTCTTCCCGTGGGTGTCGTAAGAGGCGACTTAGGGACAACACATTGAACAGGGAACGGGCAGCAGCGCTCTCTGATACAGTAACCTTTTAATCTGCGATCTCCAACCCGCCTGCCAAGCGTGGAGATTATGGCAAAACCAAACACTTCAGTGGAGGAGGCTCATAGTCCAGCAGTGGACTGTAACGGGCCGTTGATGATGATGATTTCTCGTCGTTGTGCGAGTCGTAAAGTCGACAACCGACCCCACAAACCATGGTGTCAGTGCAAATATTTATATTTTGTTGATGCAGAGGACTCGCGTGTCCGTTGATGTGCGATAATGGCTGCGATTCTTGAAACACCAAACTACATACACCTGAGGACGCGCCTCTCCTAAAGTATTTCCAAGAAACAGTACTGTAAATATTCTCATTTTTCGTAAAATCGGCTCCGCAAACTATGGTGTCAGTGCAAATATTAAATTCTTGTTTTCGTTGTTGTGTAAAAAATTATAAAATTGTAAAAATTAAGAATTTTTTATTCCCTGTTGTAATTAATGTTGTACGTTCACATTTTTGGTTTAACAGCCTCCGTGGCCGAATGGTCGAGATTTCGACGCCCGTTACGAAGGTCAGGGTTCGATACCCGGTGGGGACACTGTCAAGCAAAAATCTCTTTGTGAGACTTTCCCCAGTTTGGTTAGGACATTGCAGGCTGAATCACCTGATTGTCAGAAAAGTATGCTGATTCCGTGCTTCGGAAGGCACGTTAAGCCGTTGGTCCCGACTACTATCTAGTCGTTACACGAGCCAAGTCAGTGGCCTTTGGCGGTTCTATAACACTGACACCAGGGTTTGTGAGGTCGGTTATCGACCTTACAACCCACACGACGACGATGATGATGATGATGATGATGACTTGTGGTTTACAATCTACAACTATACCTAAGATAGTATTATTGTTAAAATTTAGGTACTGGTTGTTAACTGTTGCGTACGTCTATGAAATAAAATAAAAAGTTGTGCGACCTTACAAATCCTGGTGTCGTCAGTTATTGCGCCGCTGCCTTTGATACGCTCATGTAACGACATTTTCTTTAGATAACAGCCGGCCGGAACCAATATAGCTTAACGTGCTTTCCGAAGCACTTTATGGACAATCGGGTAAAATCTTGAATGTCCTACCCAAACATACAATCATCACAATAACAGATACTGTAAAGAGTTCAATTTTAGATTATTTTTAAATCTCCTGCCACAGGACGCACCTAATTCTAAATTGCTGTAGAACCGCCGCCGATCTCCTTATTTATTCATCCTACCCTCAATTAAATGTGGGCTTAGGAGCCCAGCACTAATGCCAGAATGTTGAGGCGTTTATTATTGGAAGCGTCATCGTTAAGCCGCTCTAAATGACCTCTTTCCGTCTCTAGAAGTTTTGTGGCTTAAGCTCAAAAATCTTAAACATAATCCTCGGTTTCAATTTCCGATCGGGTATGTTAAGTGTAAGCTATGGTTTAGTTTTTAAAAGGCATTATTTTATAAAGAAAACATAGCGAAACCTCCACTCGTCTGCAAAGAAATTCAATGGTTATGCGAGTAGATTTTTCTTGTGGTGTTTTTTTAAGGGCAAGGGCTTTTCCTTCGCCGTCAAAACTTCGAATACACGGGTCTGTTTTCAATACGTTTTCGATATCGACCCTGGACTATCCGATTAGAAGCCCACGCACAAACCATTACGTCACTGACAAAGGTGCAGGATTATTTTATGCAACTAAGGCACGTATAATAAATCTTGTAAACTTTTACCATCCTATTTAAACTAAGTAAGTCTGTCTGTCTGTACATAGAACAACAATCTCGTATGTTTTTCTTACTGGCGCCGCGAGAAATGCACGCTTCTTGGTAATGACTCCACAATCACGACGCGTGCAAAAAGTAAGTGAACTGCGCAAAAAATAAAGGTTTTTTTAATGTTCGTCTGAGTATAAGTTGGATTGGATGGCACCAAAAATATTCTTAAGTTTCTAGAACGTTACAAATGTTTTCAGTAACTGTCAGTTCGACTGTGGATATGATGTATGAGAGAATCCCAAAATCTAATTTTATAAAACAAGAAATTTCGCACTGTGTTTTAGAGATATAATAAAAAGAAAACTGTGGCTGAATCAGCGTATAACCTTTGCCTGTCTATTGTAGAGTTTAAGAAGTTACAAGCACTTCTTGTCAACCACTAACTGGTGACCTCGCAAGACTTATTTTGAGCGACTGTCAGAAATGGTAACTGAATTAACATGTATACTGAATTAAAAACGTACATATACGAGCAGTTCATACTGGTTTCGTACCTCGATTGCCTGCAATTTGCTCGTACGTGCGAAGTGGGCTTGCCCTCCTAATTACGCTCGCTGCCCTGCGCCCGCGCATAGCCAATTTATTTGAGCGCAACTACTACGTGCCTGCGGTTTTGCATGGCTACAACAATAATGACAACGTATTTGTTTGTAATTATGATTAAGCTGGCACCTGTCAAGCAGTTTATCCGTTAGATGCGCTTGTGGTGTAAATACGTTTAAAAATATATTTTATCAGACCTCTGTAGGCTCTGTACCATCAAGGTTTGTGAGGTCGGTTGTCGATCTTGCAACACACATCGATCAAGAAGTAGCCTACTCAAATTATCTTCTTTTTATTAAAATGTCAAAACTGTACTTTCTTCTTGTTTTGTTGGTGGCTAAATCGATAACTAAATATATGGCCATAATGTTAGGCCATCCTATGGTCGATTGTGTTTAGTGTTTTTTTATTTGATTCTTAATAAACTAAATAAATTATTCATTTATTCATTCACTATAAAATTAACCACAAACTTGATTTTTACGAATAGTTTAGTCCGATCTATTTCCTGGGTAGAGTAAAATAATTCATTATGAATACAGGCAATCCAGACAAATACCATATGGCTGACTTCATCAGAATCGCGTCGGGAGCGATTGATGATTTCAAGATTGAATAGATCATTGCCTGCAATATTGGTGCAATCTAGAGATTCTGCAGATGCAATCAGTTGCACTCGACATTTGTACAAATAGCTTTCTTGTAGATAGCTCTTGTAGCAAATTATGGCTGTTGTCAGGTAGATATAGAGTCGGTAATTTTAAATTTTTTACTTCAAATAGAGTGTATGTATTCTGTGTCATAATTATTATTTGATGAAGAGATTTTTATTTAGAATAGAATAGAATATACTTTATTGCACACAAGAGATACTCAGAAAAAAAACCTGTTCAAATAATAGTGTACAAAAAGGCGGCATTACAATTGCTAAGGTAGCAATTTCTTCCAGGCAATTTTTCTTATTTCTCAGTTGGCCATTAATGTTGTTTTTTTAATTGAGCATTTGTGTCCCTCCAGCTGAAAAATAATAATGGAGTACGATAATGTCGTAGCTCGGCTCCTAAAGTTAGAAATAAAATGCACTTGTTGATTGATTGATAGATTGATATATACTTTATTGCACCAAAAAAGGGGTGTACAAAGGCGAACTTAATGCTATATAGCATTTTCTACCAGCTAACCTTGTTCGTTTTTCTGTGGCATAAAAAAGTGTAAAATGTAGGTATGAGTCACAGCAAAGAAATACGACTCGCATAATCCAACTCCAGGGCCCCGTTTCACGAAGCTACAAGTTACAAATTACAAGTACAATTCGACGTACATTGCGTAGACGATTAGATAAAACGATAAGGGCTTACAGTTTAGTTAGGCGAATTAGCTAACGCAATGTATCTCAAATTGTAACTTGTAACTAGTAACTTGTTGCTTCGTGAAACGGGGCCCAGTCAGAGGAGGGGTTAGTTTTGAAACGCTATAAAAAGTCTTAAATTGAATAAACAAGATGATTTATGTCCACTTTTAACGCATTCAAACATTACATCAAGTACGCAAAAACATTTATAAGTGCTCGTCTTGTCCACTCCACCGAAGGCCTGACTCCTTAGTCTGTCTTATAGGCGGCAGCATCCACATATCACAGCATCCAACATCGCCAGTAAAAACACTTATAAATGCGCAGACATCTTGGATTCTTCACACATGGCTATTGCTTCCTGTTTTCCATATTGGACGTGTTTTATTGAGCAGATAGTGAAGTCGGCTTAGCCTAGCTATTACCTAGAAGGCTACGGATTAGGTGGTGCAACTTAAGCGTTAGATAATGTAATTTATTATTAAAATAACAACGCACGTAAAGATTAATCAAAATCTTTATTTTTACGATCTTGACTTGTCAGATCTCTTAGCTTCGTTATTACAATTTTTGGGTGAGTACAATGCAATGGCGAACTCTGTGAAGGATAGAAAGGAAAGCTCGCCAAGCTTAATTTATAAATACGGGTTACATTACCTTGTATGAATATATTTAAGGATTTTACAAAACTTTGAAGAAAAAATCATTTTGTTTATTTGATCAATCGATTTGAGCACCTGAATAGCTACATGATTGATTAAGCACTTCAATCTTTAACATAACGATCATGAGTTAGTATAAGATTAGAGGGATTTTATGGCATGGTCCATAGTAAGATGTGATTGCACTACCAAATCCGACTTCTGCTTATAAGGCATTAGAGACGCCGACTGTTGAAGGCGATTGATTGACTTGCAAAAGGCGTCAGTTTGAATGCCTATGCGCATGGGTCTAGCTTGGGGCAAGGAATTCTATAATATTCGTATTTCCCGTACTTATAAGTAGGCATTAGAGCGTCGGTGGTCTAGTGGCTAAGGCCGCTGCCTCCCATCCGGGAGATGCGGGTTGTGTTTTCGAATTTCAAATTCATATGTACGTTTATTCGACGCTCTCACGGTGAAGGAAAACATCGTGATAAAATCTGCACGCACATTCCTGCGAAGAAATTCAAAGGTTGTGTGTGAAGTCAGGTGAAGTTGACCAACCCGCACTGGGCCAGCGTGGTCGACTAAGGCCTAATCGCCCTAATTCAGGGTAGAATCGAGCTGTTGATGATAAGTAGGCATTAAATGACGTCACTAGCACTAACCGCTTTCGTGAGCGGTATAACGTTCGGGCTCTTGTTGCGTTGGTTTTGGGTTCGAACCCTGTTCTTGATTTTGTTAAGCCATTGCAAACAGTGACGTAATACAGCCTGCAATCATTGCAGGCCTCATTGTCCGAAAAATAAGGCGTAGACAACTAAGAAAGACAAGACAACTCCGTGCTCCAGGAAACACGTTGAGCTGGTCCTGGCTATTATTTGTGGAAATTGTCGTTACACGAGTAATTCAGAAACCTTTGGCGGCTCAATAATTTCGACTGACACCAGGTTTTGAAAGATTGACTTTACAACCCACACCATAAAAAGAAAAAGTAGTTTTACCATGAACCCATGGACTATTATTTTGCCTGTCCTATTTCTTGCAGCCTTCAAGTAGACTTCGAGAAATTCCTGTGTGTAGAGCAATAAAGGTATTAAGTATTATTATAGTTACCATCGACACGAAAAAGCATGTTTTTCAGAGCTAAGTTGGTCGAAACTGCCCACGTCCAGAAACGCTCAGGCATCCGGTCGCACTCGTGGCCAAGGGTCTGTGGTGTCGGTACACGTTTTTTTTGTTGCAAACGAAATTACGGGCCAAGCGGCGCCGCGCGGGCGCAGCGGCTGGGGTTGCCATGATTTACAGTTTGAAAATTCGGACAAACACTTTGAAAATATAATTAAAAAATACATTCACTTACTAAATTTAACACGCCTACTATAAACAGAGAAATGACCAATAATCTCCCACGGAAATAAATAGACTTTGAATATACCAAATTCAGCTAAAATCGTAACATCCGATCATTTAATTTTTTGTAATATATTGTTTAAGGAATAAATAAATAAATTTCATAAACGAAGTTTGATTGAGATTATTATTTTGAATTGTGTTACTCTAATTTTTGTTGAGAGGCCAACATAACTTGCAGCTATAGACCTATACTAACTTATCTGTGAAATAAATGGCGGCGGCGCTAGCAGTAATACAAATTGCATTTCAGCCAATTCTGACTCTTTTGAAAGTTAACATTTCTATAGTCCACAAACTGCGTTAGCTCAGTATGATAGTTTGTAAAAACCATAATTTTGAGCTAACGCAGTTTGTGAACGCACCACAGCAGCTAATTCCAATCTGTCAAATGAACGTAAACATGTTTCGTGCAATTTTAATTAAAATGTTTACTTTCTTTAAAAAGACAAAACAGCGTTACAATGGTCGTAGTTCCAATTTTAGCCATTTCACAGATTCAGTGGTAGGTCTGTATCAGAATTGTGAATTTAGTTCCTATGATGACTCTAGCTAGAGAAAGTTTTACTGCTGGAAGGCAAGGTGTAGTTTTTTGTAAAACACAAATTACGTGTCATATTATGTAATATTTCCAAGTCTTGCGTGCCAGCCATAAAACTGACGAATATCCCATCTAATATCTTAAAAAGTTTTTACAAAATCCAGACATCCAGTTACTTCCTGAACTCATGGTCCCCTTACACCAACTCGTCTTATTGCCGCGCGTCCAATTTTATTATTTTCATTTAACACCTGCGCCCGCGCAGTAATCTCTGTTCGACGATCTCCCGAACGCTTAACTCTTTTTGTAGCCTTTTTGCCCAAGATTTATTTGAGGTCCAAAAGTGTCGTTTAATTTTCAATGTCGCGTCGGCGTTCGATTTTGTTTGGGCTTGATTACATTGAGGTTGTTGACTGAGCTGTTAGATGATGAACCTTGGAGGAGAAAGACCAAGGAACGAATTGATTGTGTAGTTAGACAAGCGATTTGCCATGCTTAAGATATAGAAGGGTAACGGAAAAAAGCGCGAGAAGAAACACTAAGAAAGGGAGAATTTCAGAAGGGTTTACTTTGGGATTTCAAATCTGGGACATTTTACATAAACTTTCATACATAAATCACTTTACTATCCGAATACACATTTTCTAAATGGACAGGTTCAAACGTTAAGGCCTAATTAACGACCTTTTAATTCTGGCTCCCGTTTCACGAAGCAACAATTTACAAGTAACAAGTTACAATTTGATATTCATTGCGTAGCCAATTCGCTTAAACTGTTAGCTCTTACCGTTTTATCTCATTGTCTACGCAATGTACGTCGAATTGTACTTGTAATTTGTAACTTCGTGAAACGGCCCCCAGGTATCACAAATCTTCTAAAACTTGTTGTTGGCCTTATTTTACACATTCAAATTGGGTTATTCCAATAGTCCTTATTTACTTACCCCTATTACATTTATTCACGTGAGATTCACTCAAATATTCAACAAAAATTAGAGTAGTAAGTGGGTGGTGGCTGGATGAGGAAAGCGGGTGATCTTTGTGCGCTTTGGCGTGCCCTTGGGGAGGCCTACGTCCAGCAGTGGACTGCAATAGGCTGATTGATTGATTGATTGACGTGAGATTAAAACCTTCCTCATTGCCCCGCGCAGTTGAGTAGAGATATCTCCACTACAAGTAGTCTAAACTCTGATTAAGTAGATTAAAGATAGTCAAATCTCAACTAACCCTTTTAGTGGTCAATAAAGGCTCCCGCTAGGTCATCGTAGTTAAATGCCGGGTCTTAGGGCCGGCTGATGTAATAGCGGTGTAAGCATACCGAGTAAACGGTAATTGCTACCGGCAGCGTCCCGCCATGTGCTGGCGCCGATCGGGTAGTGACGCCAAACTATCGATAGTTTTTAACCACAAAGTGAAACCTTATCGAGAGCTTTTAGTATCGATGGTTCGAAACAAAGCAATATTATTGACGGTGTGCAATATTCATAGTATTGTTGTTCAGAGATAAGAAACATCAATACTATCAATAGTCCAAACCGATCGATACTATCGAGAAGTTTTAAGATAGTCCAAAAAACCTATACTATTGAATAAACTACATATTAGTCAATAGACTCATGCTAGTATTATTCCTTAGTAGCTAGTAGTAGCAGATAATGCCATATCTGTGGCAGAGTACTGGTCTTCCCAAATTTACTCGCCGAATCGACTCGTAAAGAAGAAGAAGAAGTCGTGGCTAAATAAAAAGACCCAAAGATCGGGTTCAGTCGAGGCTTGTGCCCAGCGGTGCGCGGTGGATTGACTCAGGATGTTGATAAAAACTTATCTTCAGAGCATGTATTATTAACCCGAAGCTATAATCCTAAATCTTTCCGATTATCTACGCGTGGCTGCTACAACTGGCTACAATTCCAAATAACCGCAGCTAAAATTCAAGTGTAGGAGGGAATGAATAAATTCAAAGTAATACTCCTACATATTTTTGTTTTAAATTCTGTTAATAGACTTTTTATCAATAACCATGTAGAAATATAAAATGGTTTTCACACTTCCAAACATCTTTTGATTTCTTTAATTCAACTGTATGGAATCCTAGCACGCAAAGCTTTTTATGTTGTATGGTTTGGCTCTACGGTATGTAGCAATGTTTTGATCTGACTTCTTCACTGCTCTATATTAGATAGAATCCTCCTTGAATCTCAAAGATTTTTATTTATTATTTGATTCAAAAGTATTTAATCAAGTAGCTACTAGCTAACTATTAGCTAATGACTGTTTGACTTAGTAAAGTTGAAGCACCTCTATTAGTTTACTGCATCATCATTTACCAACATTTTATTTTTAATACCTAATAATAGTGTGTAACATCAGTGAGAGTGCATCTTTTCTATGAAACCCACCCCGCATGATAAATTATTCAAATTATTGGATTGTTTTAAATAATTTTGTTCTAATTACAAGTTTTTAACAACACCTTTTTGATGGCTTTTAAATCTTTGTACGAGACCAAGTTGTGTCAAAATTTACAGAAACGGTCGTTATAATGATAATTATTTTCTAATTGTCGTATTCTTAAGGTTTCATCAAGTACTTTTTACACTAAAAAAAAGACTTCCGTTGCATACCAGTGTCGATTTATCTTTTTAACTACTTGAAAAAATATTTTCTTATCTTACTAAGTTAACTAAGAAAACCGTTGTTTCATTATGTTTAGTTATCGCATGTATTCCATAGTAATTCCGGCACGTGGAGCTATAGAATATTTATTCTTATCGCGTAATACTTTAATTAAATAACCACTTGAGAGCGCGACTTATCTGCGAATTTATAATGTGTCTAGAGTCGGCTGGGCTGAGAACATGGGCCGATTTAGATATCAATTAGATGACGTTACCTGGAGATCATTCGCGTTTAATACGTAAGATGGCGTTGATTTGTTTGTATTTTTTGTGTGCGACTGAGCTGTAGTGTCTTAGTAGTATCTATGTTTGCTATGAAAATATAGACGTTGTTCCTTTCGTAGCTTTTGCGTTACTGTTTTTGTTTTTACGCGAAGGCGTCAATAAACTAAGAAAGAAAATGTTCATCTAATTACAAAACTTGATCCAGAGTTATACCGTTTCCGAAAAATATAATATTATATTCACTTATAGTACATGATTTTCAGTAATGTTTTTCGTTCAAGGTATAGTAGGCGCAAGATCTGAATGCAGCTATGATGTATGTGAATTCTAGGCTTGCATTCAGCGATCAGTAATTAATTCAGTGGTGGTGGCTTCGATCATTTTTCTGTGATCGATTTAAAACGTTTTTATTTAATTTATAATGATGATAACAGAGCAACGGTCGTGACAATGCATACGCATAACATTTATGTCATAATGTTTAACGGGCTTACCACAGAAATAGTTTATTTGTTTGGTGTCATGCGATGTGTGTGCTTACGCATTTTCTTCAATACTTAATAGAAACTCTTTCCATATGTTTTCAAAAGTATTCTGTCTTGCTGACGGACAATAAAGATTCAAATAATGGCATTAATTCTGTCGCTAATGACTAAATAATAGTCCAATATCTTAACCCATTTTATTAACTGTTCACTTCATTTTGATTTGATACCCAAATCAAACGTGTAATTTGGTCATTTCAGATAAGGCAGCTTCTGTAAATTGCGGATTATGCTGATATACCTGACCGCATCTTGAATATTATACCTGTGGCTTCGGCATTCGGATTCGACCTTCGAATAAAATAAAACTCCCTCAGGTTTAAAAAAAAGCCGGCCTGGTGGCGCCTGCGCAGCCCGCTACAAACTTTTATATTACGATCGTCTTAAATCTTATCTTTATCGTTTTAAGGGTTTATTTTGTTCGTTTTGTGGAGTATTTGTAATTTGTTATACTATAAATCATATTCGCCTGTTGCCCTATGAACGTATGTTTTTACACGAAGCATCTCATTAACAAAACGAATAAATGTAGTG
The DNA here is from genome assembly GCA_951230895.1 of Carpatolechia fugitivella. NCBI lineage: Eukaryota > Metazoa > Arthropoda > Insecta > Lepidoptera > Gelechiidae > Carpatolechia > Carpatolechia fugitivella. Next base: position 14,667,461 of record OX579663.1, read on the forward strand.
TTTTTTATGACAAACGGCTGACGGTTAAGGCGTTGTGCTCCTAATTTCTGTTGTCTTTTGTATAATTTCCTCTGTAATTATGGAAATTAGACCATTTGTTCTTAGTATGTATGTTTCGTATGCAAATATGCATTTGTTAAGAAGACATTGAGCTTTACGTTAAATGAGTGCTTCTATGCTTGTAACGGCACAGATATTTCTATATTTCTCTTCACCTATATGGAGATCTTGGCTCGTCCCTTTAATTCCCAATCTGGTGTTCTTTTCGGAGACACCCGATTTCCATATTTGTTACTTTCTGTCTTCAGAAAAACGTATTAGATGATATACTCGTACGTGTCATGTTGGGACTTTGTTCATTAGATTCTTGGTATTATGACGTCAGAAAGATCTATCTAATAGTTACTTAAACATGATTCGAAGGAATTCATCCGTTTGATGTACAACCTAGCCGTTACATAGTCAATTAAACACATATGGAAATTGTTGGTGTGATCCAGTCCTATAAACAATCCTGCGCACTGGCAGGCGCCAATTAATTGTTCTGTACCTAGGGTTGCCAAAAATATAACTGTTAACTATAAACGTTATACCTAAAAAATCTTGTTTAAGTTTTATCATTACATGCATTTCAGTAATAATTTCCTTAAAAAAGTATCTCTTTTATAGCTTACAGGTTTTATTTCTTTTTAAACCTGATGCTTCTAAAATTTCGCTCTCTTTGTATGCAAGTAAAGCGCCACAAACTGATATTTCCTGAATTTTAAAAACAGGTGCCAGCCCTAATTCCGGCTCTTAAATTAATATCATTCGTAGAATCATAAACATTTTGCTCCATCCAGGCGGCGCTATCAAAGCTAAATACTATTTTTTCCGCCCATCTATTCAGACCCAAGTTTTTGCCCAAAACCATTCGTTATGCAAAATGTTTTGATAATTAAAAGCACTTCTAATTCCCGTTATGAGCTGTAACAGGAAATGCCACCGGCTTAGTTTCAAAACATTTAAGTATATCTTATGTTAATTCACCTATTTCCGTAGTTTTGTAAGCTTAAGCAAATATATTTGAGCGTTTAAGCCGTTTATCGTCTCCGGATGTAGCTAACAGTGTTTTGAATACTTTAATTCTTTTAATACTCTCTGATGAGTTCTGTTAAGTTTATTTGGAATGCAATCAGTATCTTAGTGATCGTTGTCAGTTTCTTGCGATTCGTTTTGGTTTAATGATTTATGTGTATTGGTCGTGTATTGTTCGGATGATGTATGCGGTACTTGATTGACGTTTCTTGTGGTTCGTTAAGGTTCTCTTTAGAACTAAGCTATAGCTTCAATCCCATTTTCACTATTATGTTTCACTGTAATATCTTCTGAGTTTTACGATGTGTGATATTTCATGTGGTCGGCTTAAAATTTGTACAGCTTTTTATATCTCAAGAACGTAACACTTGGGCTCCAGTGGTTCTTATAGCCACTATTTAAGAGTGAAGGGTCCTTTTATGTCTATACTGCCGCCATTAGCCATAAATGCGGTTTCCAGATTTGTGAACCATCAGTTGTGATTTGCGTTAAGCATGAAATAAAACATCGAATACACTCTCCTAAAAATCAGATGCTATACCGTTCATTGCTGTTGCAGTTCTAATTGACCGTCTCAAGTGCTACTCAAACGCAGCAATGTAATTCAAATGATTCACCAGATTTAGAGAGATGTAATCACTGCTTAATTGTGTAGCAAAATTGATGCATTAGAAAGAAAGAAAATACATTTATTCAGATCTCAATGAATGCTACTAAGATACAAAATAATAACTTAGGTATAATTTGCACAAAACAAAACAATTTACATTTGCGCAAAGCAACATGCAGTGCGATGTGAAAAGGTGCTGCCTCAGCATTAACGTTGCAAGTAAAAATACTTTCAACACTGATTTTCAGTCAACACCCTAGATAATAAAGAGTTACACGCTCGCTAACTCAATCAGCTTGCTTGATGACCCACAAAAATTATTGCAAATTAGCATAAAGCATTACAAAAATTGTTACTAAAGCAGTTGATAGTCTAGTCGCACGGTGATTTAATGATGTTGGTTGACTTTATGGGACAAAATGAATCTTGCATTCCAGTAAGTTCAATACGTGCGAAAATCACCAACTTCAACCACTAAGTTACAAAATCTTATTTCTTTAATCCTGCTTGAAAACATAAAACATTCGAGACGTTATTTTATTTCTCGCATTCCATAACGTTTCAATTCTATAGAAACTGCTTACAGTCATAACATAATCGAGCAGAAAGGGAAGTTGTTGTTTGTCGAACAATATGAAATTTACGAGTCGGGTCGAAAGGGCTGGGTTATTTTAGTTAGTTTTATTAGGTTGGTAGACTCTAGCAATGATATACGTCCGTCAGAGTGATTGACGGCAGGCGCCGGTATTCCTACGTCTATTCCACACAAGATTTTCATGTAACTCAAGTGTTGGTACTACTGATCTTGCCGGATTTCGATCTGACGCCTTTTGGATTGGGTTTTCTAAGTTGTATTAACCAGGCATAGTTATTGTTATATTTTTGTATATGTATTTTATTTTGAATAAACTTATGTAGTAAGGCTACTGATTAAAATAGCAGTTATGGATAACAATCTGATAACAGAACTCATACGAAATTTAATTGCTATAAGTATATAGATAGGTTGATTGAGAACCTAACCTGCGGAATTTATGAGATTCTGTATATGATTATATTTATTTCTTATGTTTATTTAATAATTTCTTGCTTTGATATCTGAACACAATAATATACAACGTTTATTCTATAGTTATGTCTATCACATTACGCAACTAATCCTGTAATGTAAATACAGCTGCAAACACAACTGACTTAACTTTCCAAAGACTGTTTACTTAATCCAGCGTAGGCGACGTCACTCAAAAACCAACCTACGTTGAACAAATCTAAAATAAATGAAATGGCCATTCGCCACGCTCAAATAAATGATTTCCTGTCGCGGAGGCGTCTACAAAGAGCTCATTAACAAAATCCCGCACCGGGTCTAATCCTTTCGTTAGAGGTCCATTGTAAACCCACACCGGCCTGAGCCTCTCTGAAGAAAAAGCCCAGTTATTTATAACCTCCATATGTAACTTGGTGTCAGACAGTTCTGGGATTTGGTGGTCCTTTGTCATGCTTAGGTGGAGTAAAGCCTCTCGAAGACTAAATCTTGACAAATCTGCCTTCGAGCGAATGATTAGCTTCGGTCCAATAATTTCACGGTTCAAGTGATTTACGTGAGACCGGAATCCTAAGAAATATTACACCGAATGCATACTGTTTTCCTTGTTAATTACAAGGATTCATTAGTAAAAGTTTGCATGATGCAATGATGCAAATGTTATATAATATCTCACTCGCAGTTAAAGTTTTGATGAAGAGATCTACGCAAAGAGTGTTGGTGAACTGGAAAATAGTTGTTGAATATTACATTTTTTTAAGGAGTTAAGGGGTGGTTTTCTGAAAGCTGAAAACCACCCCTTAACTCCTTAAAAAAATGTAATGCTCTCAGAAATATCTAGCTTATTTACAAAGCTGACGGCATTCCCGACATTGATACTCTGCACATGACACGTCTAAATGAATTTGATTACCAGTATAAATTAAATTGCCTGTCCAAGTCCGATGCAGTATACTGTGCAAAGGAACAACGAGCTCAATTGGCCCGATTGCTCCAATCAGTGTATGACACACCGCCGAATATTGTCCTGCCATTGCTATTCCATTGCTTGCTGCATGACGTCATACTTACAGCTAACGTAACAAATGTTTTTGGAGAATTTCAACCACCTTCTTATATAGTACGCATTTGCTATTTGTGTTTGCTGTATACAACGTGTTACAAAAAATACCAAAAAAAAGAATATTTATATCAAAGGCATTTAATTAAAATTTTCCCATCTCTAGTGATCAGCTGTGTCAAAGAATATTCGGACCAAATATGTAATTTTAGGTTAATGTGCCTATTTTTATCGCTATGGTTAAAAATGTTTACGTACTACTTGTACCATAACATTTATATTAGAACAATTAATTTCAAATGAAAAAAATACAAATAAATAAAAAAAGCTTTGTTAAATAATTGTTATGAAATAATAAATTAATGAACTAAATATTTCAAAATGATATTTATGTTTGTAAATACGTAAACAAGATAATTAAGGCAAAAAACAAAATGTTTTCTAACATAAATTGATTTCAGAACATCACATTTAAAAATGTAGGCACAAATAGTTAACAAATACTTTTCCGTTCTGAGAATCGATAGTCTATATTTTAGGTGTCAATTGACACTAGAGATGGGAAAATTTTAATTGAATGCCTGTAATGACGAATATTCATTTTTTTTTTGGTGATGAAAACTGACACTAGCTTAGCTGCCTAATATTATTCGATATTGATAACTATGATAGATAACATAGGGTTATTTTATGTAATTGGCATGGTCTATGTTGATCAAACCTCTATAAAAAAAAAAAAAATTAAAATTTAAAAAAAAACATAGGGTTCTATAAATTTCAGTACTAAATTAAACAAATATTTTTTATTACCTATATTGTCTTTATAAATACCAGAATTTGAGTTATTTAGTTTTCTATGATAAATACAAAAAGGATTTCTTATTGATGCCACTTTCCGTTAAACATAGACTATAATAAGCAGAAATTTTATTAAACTTCTTGCTAAAAATATAATTTAACTGCATCATTAGCAGATCCTGTCCTTTTTACGATGTTTACTTCAGGGTTTTATTGTTCAGTTTAATAACTGTCGTAAATAATTACACGATTTCGCAGGACGAGAGCTTTAATGTTGACATAGCGACATGAGATGGTCAGATAAATATGCATGATTGTTTAGAAATGTTATTTTTATCCGCAGATAAGCGGCGCAATTCCTTTTATTATCATTTTTGCTTAACTAGTGTAATTTCATGCTTTTATGTTCCGACTCAGTATTTTAATGTTTCATTTCAATAATAATATTTCTAGTTTATTTTATAGCTATAGGCCCTATAGCACACTTCACTTGAGAATGTTAGCTCTTCTCGCCTAATAAGGATTATGAGCGTGATCTGATAAGGTCCCTTTCAATAGGATCCGGCAATAATGTAAAAAAGATATTTTTTGACACTAACTTTCCAAAGACAAAAAATACTTTGATGAGTAAAAAATTAATATGGCAGTTTTAAAAATTATTGAAAGTTTTGTCCTCCGAGTAATTTTTTTATTAAAATAACTATCATAAAGAAGTTATAGGGGGCAAAATGATTGTAAGAAGAATGTATGGTTCCTTGAAATGTGAATATGATCAGGATTGATACTCAAATGTAAGTAATTACGGAGTAATCGTGTTTAAATTGGTTTGTTTACATTATTGCCGGATTCTATTGAAAGGGACTTTACAATGTGTTAGCAAAATAACGCGAAACTCTCGGGTGGTAAGTCAGCCCATGAAACTGAACAACGTTCGACAACTTTTTAAAATTCGCAAAATACACATTGACTCGATCTGCTGATCAGTTTGTATGAACGTCAAATATTAATTGATTGATTGATCGCTATCCCAGGACTCGATAGTCTCTAGCTATTACGGTTTATTGAAATAGCTAAGTTATGGTAGCAGGACTTTATTAACATTGTACTTTAACGTGAAATTGCCATGTAACACAAAGTATCAAACCACTTTCTTCAAGGTTTTACCCTACACAAACGTATTAAAAAATAAATGTCCTTACTTAACGACACTCGTTATTAAAGCTATAACATTTTACATACTTTCGGAAATACCTCTGTTAATTGTGCCTCTTTAAGAGGATTTTTTTTAAGTCGAAGCTCGTCCATAAAATAAATTTAATAAAAGGTGGTCGCAGGCGGCGAGATCAAAGCGGCTGCTATCTCACGTTGACAGCTAACAAAATCCTTTTAATTAGGTGGTGTGGGATCGACGCGGGCGCACTGTACGGTCGACACAACAAAAGTTATGTATTTTTTTTTCAAATACCGATTTAAGTGAATGATGCAAATATCCTTAAAGTGTTAGATTATTTCCGGCTAAGGAACATGCACGTTTATTCGCGCTCTTTAAAGGTTGTGTGTGAGTCAACCCGCATTGGGCCAGTGTGGTCGAAGGTCTAATAGCCCTTATTTAGAAACGTTAACGAGCTGAATGTCGATGACTTTTTCTTGTGTTCTGTTTTTAATTATGTACTTATTGTTTGTTTCAGGTAAGCCTCCTTCGTCATGTTCAACGCCTGTTTCATCAGTCAAAGATGCAGTAAGAAAAAAAATACCGGTAAAATTATATTTATCCGGGCAGTCTGAGTAGACTTTTAATTACAATCTTAACAGACGTGTGTTTGATATTGGATCTTTGAAAACTGTCCTAAATAAACCTTTCTAATTTCGTTGCTGACCGTACGTTTGTATCTACATTAAATCGAGCTGCCCTACTCCCACGAAGCGACACTTGCCTCCGCAAGTAAGTCATTTCCGATTACGACGATATATCTTAAGCTGGCTTTTTTAAATTCTTCAATAGGTACCTTCTTCAACTACCCGTATTAAATGCGTTTTATTTTTTGTGTCCATATTACAAATACATAGTTTAAATTTTAGGTAATATCCGCAAGCTATTTGGTCTTGTAATGTTTGTTATGTCGTGTTTCCAAAATTAAAAAGTAATTGTTAAATTAACGAATGAAATATTCTTTATTGCACATCATCTCAGCCGGAAGTCCATCCATAGGTTTCCAACGTGAACGGTCCTGCGCTACTTGCATCCACCGGCGGCGCCCAGCGCAACCTTCACCAAGTCATCTGTCCACCTTGCCGTCCAACACTTCCGGCCCGTGCAAGCCAGGAGATAACCTTTCTTCCCCATCGGTTATCAGTTCGTCGAGCTATATGGCCTGCCCATTGCCACTTCAAATTGCTTATCTTAAAAGCTATGTTGATGACATTGGTCTTTCTACGTATCTCCTCATTTCTTCGCGAAATTATTTTGTGTTTACATATTTATTAGTTGTATGCAATCTATTCTGTTAAAAGTAATTAAAAATTTGATAGAGGCGCTTCAAAATGGTTCCTCTCATTCTGCTGAATTAGTTTATTTTGATTTCTCCACGCACATCTCCACCTTGTTCTGTTTTATTAACATTCAAAGTACAAAGTTGAGATGATAGAACGCGCTCACATTGTTTATTATGGTGGTTCTCTTAACTCGTTAGTTCGTTCCTGTAATGTTACTTATTTTCAAAACAAAGTCCACTCTTTGAACATTTTGATGTGTTCTATGAAACTGTTCCGCCAGTTCATATCTTGTTAGATCTGTATTTTGTTTCTCGGTAGTTACCTACTGTAACGATAATGTTACATTGTTGTACTATGTAGGTGTACTTACGATGCGAGATAAATTAACCCTCATACGAGATTTTTGTAGTGACGTCAATGCAATGCCTATGCGAAATTCCAAATAACGTATTTATTTAAATTTATTAACATCGAATAATAGACCAACTTTAAAATGTACTTGTACAAGTAAAAAAGTCTGTACAAATATCATAGAAAAATATTTTGATGAATGTTAACTGTTTTAAACAGGCACCTAAGTACTATTGGACAACTACGGAACCCTTGCACTTTACCTGGTCCGACACGTGCTTGGCCGTTTTTTTTTATTATGTTCCTTCATAAAGTTTAGTTACACGGTGTTTACCTGCAGTTTTATAGAGCGCAACGAAATGCACCTTAATACTACACTTGATTGTCTAATACCTATTGTAATGTCCAGTGAATGAGTGTAATCGGTGCCATCGTAAAAGCGTCCTTATCGCCACTCGTAAAACGCGCGCAGTTTATACTCTCATGAAAACAGCTTTATTTATGTTTTGGTCACGGACATAGAGTTAATGGAAACGGTAAACCATGTGAACATTCAATCAATCTGCCTTTTGCAGTCCACTGCTGAACGTAGGTCTCCCCAAGGGTCCGCCAAAGCGCACGATCTCCCGCTTTCCTCATCCAGCCACCACCATATTGATATTAAACATTATGCTATGATACCTACTGAATTCCTGCAGAGACAGAAAATATCAAAACAATGTTAATTTATAAAGATGTCTTTTCTCGATATCAGATTTAACATAATATTTTTTCGACGTCAAAACCGGTTGATAATATTTATTTGTGATTTTGAGTGTAGCAAATTACTTCTAATCGCTAGGCCTAGTCTACGTATCTTACTTGTTATCTATTAAAAAAAAAAACACTTGCGAAGAATGTGGATATATTTTTCGATCCTTGTGTAAATATAGAAGAGATGTGTATAAATATCTGACATATTTTTAAAACACCCGGCGCTACGTGATTTGTAGTGAATGTGTATTTTTTACCTTACTCGCAATTTCAGATTAGTCCTATCCATGTTTTCTTATTTCCTATTTACAAATTCGACCCCCTTGTTCGGTTTATGACAGATTATTTTTAAGACAAGATTCAATTCAATTTTTTTTTAATAAATGGCGTTTGCAAGGTTTAAGACAGATTCTTGATATGACGAAATTGTTGACAGGAGACGCTCATTCGTCGCTCGGGCTCGATTCGTGATGTTAGCTAGTTGGCGCATTTTTTTTAACTCTTATTTCATACAAGGCGTCTTAGTCAGCTGATGAAAAGAAGTGTTTTTTTTAGTATGTGGAGTAAAAGTGGTTTAGTTTCAAGAGCTGAGCTGCCGCCTATGAGCTTTTATTTTATGTAGCTAACTCGTAGTATATGTCGCTTCCAGCCGATCTAAGCTCGCGTCTGTGCTAGTCTGTGTTTAGTGCGAGGAAGCCTACGGGCATCCGGCGGCAGAAACGTCTCCCGAAATATATCGTCGCGAAATAGATTCCGCGACGTCTGGCTCGGCGAACTCTGCCTAACTACTTTAGTATCGTTTATATTTATACATGCGGAATTAAAATTAGAATAATCACACAGACCATAATAGTACATTACGATACAAGGATCGTAGGTGGCTTATTACAAACGAGGTGACTTTTGTAAGCCCGAGCCGCAGGCGAGGGTTTATAATGTCACGAGTTTGTTATAAAACCTAAGATCCGTGCGTTGTACGACGTTTTTCAATACACTTGTGAGAAAACTGATAGTAAATAATTAAATTGAAATGGTTAAGAAGGTACCCCTACAAAAGCTATGATACTACAGGTAAAATTGATCATGTAAAAGTTGTAAAAACTAACCTTTATTATATCGTGCGCAGTTTGAGCATCCTTACTATTCACATTTATCACTAAATATCAACACTTAATCACTCATAAAACAACATTCAATGTAAAACAATTAAATGAAAATTTCACAAAATTGGCGCCAACCACAAATCGATATTATGTTTCTTTTTTATAAGCATAATTACGGAGAAAAGGCTCTGGCGGACCTTCAGCCTCTACGAATTGATTCTTTGTTAAATCGAGATAATTTTATTTTTATAATTAAAATATTACTGGCTGATAATATTTTTGATACAATTTGTTGAAATAAAATACTTTTCTCTTTGTATGAATCGATTTAAATATTTTTTTGGGTCAAAATGATCCTGGCTGAATAATAATTTTGAAGACCGTAGGAATTAAAAAAAAATTGTAAGAAAATCGCACTAGTGCGGTAAAACGTATTTACCGCACAGTTTACTGCCTTCGTAAGTTCAATTTTCGAGCAAGGTGCATTGAAAATAATAATAAATATGTGGGGACATTTTCACACACGGCCATCCCAAACTAAACAGAGCTTGTACTATGGGTATCAGACAGCAATGTATATCACATTACATAAATAGATAAATACATACTTACATAGATAAACAACATCCAGACACAAGGCAAACACAAGCGCTCATCACGCGAATGTTTGCCCTGGGCGGGATTCGAACCCGCGACCCTGTGCTTCGAAGGCAGGCGCACTACCATCTAGGCTACGGAGCCGTCAATAATAAAAAAGAACTTCCCTAACCTTAACATTTATGAGACATTTTACGGGCTTACCGCGATATTATTTTTGTTGAGGAGACCCGATATTTCGGCGCTGTTGCAAGCACCATGGTCGCGGGTAGACTGGGGAGACGTTGCGAGTAGAACTAGGGACAGACATATCTGTCTACCCTCATACTTCAAAAAAAAAATATCGCGGTAAGCCCGTAAAATGTCTCATAAATGTTATGATAATGACCGCGAAAGTTTAAAATTATATATTCCCTAACTTTATTCCAAAAGATGTTATTTCCTGGACGCGTAGGCCAATCGAACTGCTGGCTGATCATATTCTGCACAAGCGTCCACTGATCTTGCTATTGCAATAACAAAAATAAGATGATTCCGTGCTTCGGAAGGCTGTGGGTATAATCTAAGGATATAGTTGTTACATGAACCATTTCAAAAGTCAATAGGGGATCGGACTACATTTTTAAAATTTTATAAATCCAATCTTCTTAATTTCTGCTATCGAACACTAAAAGAATTTTTGCTCTATCTTTAAAATTGAGTGAGTTATAAAGGTTTGAAATTTTCAAGATTAGACAGAGAGGCACATACCCACTTATGAAGTCATTTGTTAGCAACGCCATATAATCTCCATACAAAAAATCGTTTTTGAAAGAGACAGACATATTGAAACTTTAAAAAATCACTGTAAATTCGTTTTTGCAACCGATTCTGTTTTTTTCATCGCGAATCGTCTGCTACTAATTTATATTTTATAATAATTCATAAAATATGGTGAACAGTCCGATCCCCTATTAAACTTAGACTAGGTTTGGTTTTTATTCACACAACGCCAATAATAGCTTTGCTTATTATAATTGATCGTCAGAAAGCGTCTTGTAAAAGCAGCATTATGACGTCAAACATGTTCTTATTATCGACGCCAATAAATTAGTCTTCACCCCCAATTTGATAGCTCAATTAATCCCATGTTAGCGTCGTTGGTAAGTGTGTGACAGATTAAGTACAGGAGCAAAAGGTGTCGGTATGGACGTTATTCACGGCGATTTATCGTCGCATTGCGATGTCTAAGTCTAGATTTAAGATGAGACAGTCATTGACCGGTAAATTAGTTTCCATACGTGAAATATACTGAGTCTTAGGGATTTTTTTTATTCATTGATCCGTTCATTTATTAGGACTCTTCTGATATGTGATGTCTTTAAATGATTAAATGTGGTCAATGGATGCTTATATTACAAACTGTTACATATTTTATGTTCTCTGACAATATTACACTTGTTTTATATTTATAAGATTATGGTTTCACCTTTCTTCCATGAATATATTGTAAGCATAGACTTCCAGACTTTAGAAATTAAAATTTACACAAGAAAGACCTCATATTTACAACTTGTAAATTACAATTATTTTATTTACGTGGCTGTCTCCATCTTCGTCTGTATTTAAATGGCCACCGACGAGACGATGACGGGCCCCTGAATGTCCTCAAATTCCACTCTCAGATCATTAATAATGAAGACATGAATCTCAGTAAAAGAAAAGCTACCGAAAAGGTTCATCGCTCGCTTATATGGTACTAGTTGTCTGTCCGCGGCTGTACCCTTGATTCTTTTAGATTTTTCTCTTAGGAATATATGATAAGTTTTTGTGGATCTTTTCCTTGTCGTGTGGGATGTTAAGTTGATGACCGGATAAATTGATATCGTGTTAGCGTTAGCAGGCAACTAGCTTCTGTTTGCATACCAACTAACTCTGTTTTTTGAGTTTTTGAGCTCCTATACTTCATTTCAAATAACATTGGAAAAAAAATAAAAAAATATGTATGGTAGAAAAATGGTTATTCGTGATTTACGCCCGTGTTTACACTTGTCAGCTAATCGAGATAGACAAAAATGTAAATGTAATGTCTGGAAATGTATCCTATAAAAGATTTTTCCAATGTTATCTAAAACAGGGTATAAATGACTTGAATACCTTCTACTCTACCCTTCCATACAACTGGATCTACTCGACTGGTGTGTATTACTGTCTTACGACAAAACTGATGAAATTATAAAGTGACTAGCGGTGATAATTCTGACACCAGGGTTGTTGGGGTCGATCTTTGATCTTACAACCGATCGGTGCTGAAGGTTATTAGTGTCCTTTAAATGCTTGCGGAAGCACAGAAAATGCTCCAGTTATACAACTAAAATAAGCGGTCACCCATCTAAGCCCTGGTACTTTCTATAACACACTAATTTAAAATCAGAATCCTTGAATATTCGAACTCCAAGTGCGGCAGGTTGTAGCTGGTGTGAAGTCCCGTGGTGCCCAATTATTGTGCGCGCGCAGGCGCCTGGCCCCCTATCGCGGTGCGCCATCGATAATGCAGACCGGTTACTTCCAGCCACAGATAATAATAATATGGCTCGAACCGTTTTCGGTTATGGGTCGGACTGAGATCGGTATCCCACTTCCAATGTGCGTTGGATGGGTTAATTCAGTATGTGCGAATCGTCTTTGATTGAAAGGTGGTTTTGAATAATTTCATGGAATGCGATGCTATTATTTAGCTGCGTTCTTCTTGCATTCTAGCATGCACAGCTATCATGCATTACAACGGTGTACAGCTAGTATGCAGTTAGTGTAAAGCCTCGGCCACACAGAGCGGGAGCGGCGCGTTCCAGGGCTGGGAAAGCGGATCTTTGTATGGCGCGGCGTAGCACCGTCCCGCTTTCCCGGCCCCGGACCACGCCGCTCCCGCTCTGTGTATTCGCTTGAACTATACGTAGAGAGCGTTGGTGACGTAATGGTTAGGACCGCTGCCTTCTGTCCGAGAAAAGCGAGTTTGATTCGAATCTCACCACGCACATAAGTGTTATCGATTTGACGCTCTTACTGAAGAAGGCAATTATCGTGAGGAAGACTGCACACTCCTGCGAAGAAATTCAAAGGACTGAAGTGGACCAACCTGCTCTGGGCCAACGTACCGTACGTAATGCCTGATCGCCTTAATTCAGGGTAGTCTCGATTCCGAATCATATAGCCTAAACGGTATAGGAGCTGTTGATTGATACATCGAAGCGGACAGCAGTCATGACAACTGCACTCTGACTGTATTCAATGCGCTATTTAAATGCATCTGTGTACTCGTAGACCTTAAGATCCTCTGTGATTTGAACAAGTCTTCGCCTTGTTTTTATCCTAAGCAGCTTACTCAATACACATAATTAGTCACTTCCTCAGTAGCTAAGCTAATACCTTCAAAGCAGCTGTTTTTCTACTCAAAGGAATTTGATTTCTTGCCTTCGCTACGTCAGGTTTCTACTATTCATTATTTTTTTAAACAAGGGATTTCCCAGTAAGGCGATGCGATTATTTGTTACTCATACTTTGTTAAAGATAAATTGCTACATGATTAATAGATATATACAGTAGCGGAATGCATAAGAGAATTCTCATTGCGAGGTATACTCAAGGCACAGATTAGATTAGGGAAGCTGGTAACGACTGGATAGCCAATAATACTTTAAGTAAAACTGCTGTAGAAAACGATCCCAAAAAAACTGACTTCAATTTTTTTATATAAATATAGATTCGTCAATCAGTTCATCATTCTAATCTGATCTGCTCAGCTGCTGAGAATTAAACCCGTGACCTTGCTAAGAATACTCCATCCTGCTATTCATATTGGTGAAATCAGGCTGTAAGAAACGGCTTATTCCAATATTTCGCTCCGAAGAACCTTACCTTCAGGAGGGAAAATGAATCCTTATGTAAAAAACATCTAAAAATCCCCTGCTTCATTTTGGACTATTATACTTTTCCTCTCACCCTTATAAACCTAAAAAGGGTTTTCAGGTTTCTCTATTTATCATACATGGAGGTCTCGCTTTCAGGTAAAAAGACATGTAATATAGAAGTAGCAATTTGGTTCCCAGTTCGCACACGACCCCGTAGAGGCCGTGAGATAATCGCGAGCGGTAGTGTCCGCGCACGTACTAGCTCCTTATTAGGGAGACAAGTTTTTTTTCCGCTGACTCTCGGAATGGATTGAGCGCGCATGTGTAATGCGGACCACCTCTACTATAAACCTCATTGATTTATTGTCCGCTTTCCAATTTGTGGCTGGACGTTTGCGGTTATCCTCCCTCCTTATCAATACGCGTTATTAGCTCGTGTAATCCCATCAAGGGGCTCGAGCATACTTTAAATTGAGGCCCGGTAGTGATCTGAAATTACAATTTAAACTTCACTCATTCAGCAAACTGGAGACTATCTTTTGATGTCATTGTGTCGCGCTACATATAAGTTCCATCTCTGTGAAAGAAATTGCTACGTAGAAATAAGGCCGCCTAATTGAACACTTTCTATATCTTCGTTTGTAATTGTATATGTTTGTTCCTTAGTGTGCAATGAAGTATGTATATTCAATTCATTCACCTCACAGTTTCTCCTCACCTCATAGTTTTGAATTTTGATGCCCAATTTTGATAACTTTGTCAGACATTTAATTACTTAGTTCTCCCTACATCCTGCCTTAAGCAAGACCAGTATTTCAATTTGAAAACTTTCCACCTTCGTATTCACGCACGATGAGGCGATTACGTTCTAAATATACCTTCTGGTCTTGAAGACCGAAACTCCGGCGCAGATTTTCTGATACTTTTTTCATCCCGAAAGTAATTTTCAAATTTTAATAGGGCGATTGAATCGGCCCTTGCCTCCCATAAACGTCAGGCGCGAGTGTTACAGTGAAATATGATAATTTCCCTCGTCATGCGCGGACGCAACAAAAAGAATCGACGACGCTGCGCTGGCGCCGGCGGTCCTGTCGCGTTCTACCTTTAAACGTCCAACGACCAAGCTTTTTATTCCGTTCCTATATGGACCATTAAAATGAGCAGATTCTTAACTGCGTTATGGCTCTTATTGTTTTGTAAACATTAATTTATATAAAAAGCGCGAGTCTTAAACACACATAGACAAACATTCTTCCTTTACAAAAGCAACTGGTTTACCAGAAAATAATAGCATATCGTTGTTGTTATTATAAATTTTTCGACTGCTAGCCTAGAGCTAATTAGTTGACTCCTTTCAAATAATTTGACAATTATTTTACTTCTTTTAAAAAAAATCGATGTTTCTTCTGGGTAAAGGCCCATAATGCCAGATAAACTTGTACATTGTACTCACGATATCTAAGAAAACACTTTAGTTAGTGAACGGTATTGAACTCGGACTCTCCATTCAGTTTCGCGTCGTTACCACCAGGGAACTCTGCAGAAATGCCATAAACTAAGCCGCATTTTGAAGTAAGTCACGCTCGTGAGCGTAATGTCTTGTTAACGTCAAAGTTTAAATATGGAACAAAGCCGCTTGCGCAAGTCGCCGATAAGAGCCGTATCTCGGAGCTTTGTCTGCGTTTAATCTTGTATCTGATCGAGCTACAATGAATTTAAGAGTTGGGCAACTATTTGTCTCATGAGCAATAGGGAATATGCACAATTTTTTTAAATTCATTGGTCGAAATATTTCAAGTTCCAGATAAACACATAAAAAAAAACAAATATCTTGCTCAGAAACAAAGTTATATAAGTATAAGGCTTCAAAGTTGATGGTTAGACAGGCTTTCGTAAGAAGGACAGATATATTTGTTTAATAATGTTGTATCTAGTTTGTTATTCGATCAATTTCAATTTCAAAAATAAATTAATAAATTAAAAAGAAAATTCTGTTTTGACTGTCAGTATTCTATTTTTGTATACTTTCAGATGAACTTTGAAAAAAAACTAATAATTTTTTAATGTATATTCCCTATTGGATCAAATCACTGTAACACTGGGATGAAAATAAAAGAGACATGTTCGTGACTGCTCGAAGGCTGAAGTAGAAATGTAGTAGCAGAAAAAGGTTATATGTATCTGCAATCTGGGGCAGACGATACTTAGAGTGGAGACCGCTAATCGGCAAACGCCCCGTCTTGGCAAGACGATCATAATATGCAGCTAGTAGGCACAGTATGAATGGAGCTGAAGATCGTAATTAGATGCGTCAGCATCGAGACTCTTACAGAAAAAAAAAACAATTCGCAATAAGGGATCGGACTGTTCCTAAATTTACCATATTTTGCAATATTTTATGATTTATTTTTAAAATATAGATTAGTAGCAGACGATTCGTGATTACAGTGATTTTTTAAAGTTTAAATATGTCTGACTCCTTCAAAAACGATATTTTGTATAGAGATTATATAGCGTCACGTTGGCGTTACCTCTTTTACTGTTCTGTGGGCGTTACTAACAAATGACGTCACAAGTGGGTATGTGCCTCTCTGTCTAATCTTGAATTTCAAACCTTTATAACTCGGTCAATTTTAAAGATAGAGCAAAAATTCTTTTAGTTTTCGATAGCAGAAACTAAGAAGTTTGGACTTATAAAATAAAAAAAAAAGTACATAGTCCGACCCCCTATTCAAAATATATAAACTTTTTGATTGAAATATGAAAACCGCCACAGTCAATAAGCGACAACAAAGGAAGCTGAACCTTACAGTACTGACCGTGCAATAGTATAGCAGAGGCCTTAGTCCTGCTGTTGACTGACATGGTCTGGTATAGAACGTGATTGATATTCAATTTAGGGCGCTGCTGGTATTTTTTTTCTATAAATTTGTTTTTTATTCAGCCTGGCTACATTAATTTAGTCTTGTAGCACTTATCAGGTATCAAGTAAATGAAGGCATTTTTTTACTTCCGCGCAAAAATACCCACCTATATTTCAACACCTAGAGTTACCCGACTAATGTTATCTCTCGCTTTTACGACCTAAACCGAGAATAAATCAACGTCAACGAAGTACCTATGCTCCCGTACGTCACCTGGCAAATATGGTCACGTATCTGTCCTATTAGGTGGTGTCCAATTACACCATAAGGCACAATTTGAACTATGTAATAAAGCCTTGTTTGGCGCCCCGGAAGTATTGTGATCCTGGCATCGTAGCCGCGAAGCCCAGAAACCTTTGCCAGGGCCGGATTCGCACGTGCTTAAGTTTAGGGCCTCTTTTGTGGCGTGACCTAAATTGCAGTGTAAGTGGACCCTGAAGGGCTCTACTCACTTACGTCCAATTCTCTTACTATAACTACGAAAGCTTTATTTAAACATAAGTTGTATCGGTAGGATCAGATAGAAACTGGTGCAGTTATGTTTATTCCTTACTTGCTTCAAATCTTTCCAAAATCGCATGTTTATTACAATCACACTAATATTATAAATGTGAAAATATATTTGGATGTTTGTTCCGCTTTCACGCCTAAACTACTGAACGGATTTGGATGAAAGGGTCTAGTAGACCCTTTGGAATGAAGATAGTTTGTAACCTGGATTAACACATAGGATACATTTTACTTGAAAATTTTACACAACGCGAGCGTAGCCGGGGGCGAACTGCTACTACAACATAATATGTTAAATTGTAATAAATTAAGTAATACTAATAAATAACATTCTGTTCTAATGAAGAACGTTATAGCAAGCTTAGATATTTTACAAACAGACAATGAGGTTGGATAAAGAGACCTCCGATTTCTCATATTTTGACCTATTTCAGAGGCCTTTGGCGGATTAACACGAGTAACTCAGATATCCGAATTTGTGAGGGACCTTATAACAAGGGCCTCAAACGCATGAAGTGCTCAGGGGCCTCACTAAGCTGTTCCCGGCCCTGCCCATGCCCTTATGAATTAACCAAAGGCCTCGCCAACTTACCGGCGCCTGCGCTTGCACAATATGCGACGTTTTTATACCACAGACAAGATCACGTCGATCGTTTGCCTAATTAGATTGAAACCTTGATTTTAAGGAAAGGAGCGAATTTGTAAGGGCGACTAAAATTAATTGTACTTATAACCATTTTAATTTTAATGGAAAGACATTGCCGGGCTAAGATTATTAAAGACTAAAAATATTATGACAATGCACTGATTACCGAAATAGGTGTTATAAGAGCAATCCTTGAGGCCTTGTTCCATTAGCTTGATATTTTCGTAGATAATAGCCGGAACCAATCACTTAACGTGCCTTCGGAAACAAGGAATCGTCTTACTTTCAAACACCATTTGCCTGCTATTACCACTTTAATAGAAATTGCAATTAGGGCCGTTTAGGAAAAAAAACAATCAGGAGTGATTCAGCCTGCAAAGTTCCAAATTCAATCTGAGTACAGTGTCCTTACTAGGATTTAAACCCGGAACACTTGTAATGATTAGAGACCTCAAATCAAATCAACGGCCCGTTACAGTCCACTGCTGGACTATGAGCCTCCTCCACTTAAGTGTTTGGTTTTGCCATAATCTCCACGCTTGGCAGGCGGGTTGGAGATCGCAGATTAAAAGGTTACTGTATCAGAGAGCGCTGCTGCCTGTTTCCTGTTCAATGTGTAGTCCCTAAGTCGCCTCTTACGACACCCACGGGAAGAGTAGGGGTTGGTGACAAATGTATTCTACTCTGCCGTCACCACACGGCAAACACCTCAACTGCTATTGGAAAATACATTTATGGGCCCGTAGAACTCGAATATTTTATAGATATACGTTTCTAAGACCCAACATGTAATTCCATTGCAATCTATAGATCTTAATCTTCGCAATCAATACCATAGATTACATATAATAATGATAGATGAATCTAATACCATGAACCCGCTTACAAACTATTGACAACATGTAACTAAACTAAACGATATCGACTGATTGCAAGCTATAGATAAACAGACGAGTTTCCCTAAATGGATTGTCAATGGATGCCATTATACGTGTCATTATGTGCACTTGTCTAGTCGTTTACATTGATTATTATTGCCCTGCGATAAGAATATAAAAAAGTTGTTATTGCTTGAGAATATGTTTGTTCTCCATAATATATTGTTTTTAGCCTTGTAATGCCTGCAGTAACCAAACAAGCACATTTCATACCTTGAAACACTTTTTATATCAACAGTACAAGCTGAAAACAATAGAAAAAATAACAAAAGAAAATGTAATCAAATTTATCAAAATGGTGAACCTCCGGGACGGTGCCCTCGGGGATCGGTAACCTCGGGGAATAACCCGATGCAACTAGGTGTTACTTGCATTTGCGAAAAAAATACAAAAAATATCGAATACAAGAGTTAGCTAGTAAATAGTTAATACAAAGAAATTAAGATATAAATTATATAAGGCTGCCTGGAAGAAATTGCTACCTTAGCAATAAGGCCGCCTATCTGTACACTATTATTTGAACTGATTTTTCTCTGTGTATCTCTTGTGTGCAATAAAGTATATTCTATTCTATTTCTATTATATTTCGGTATCAAAAAACGTTTGGGACACTGCTTTCTCTTAAAATGATCCGTTAAACAACCGTCCGCCGGCTTCGATTATTTTTTTACTTCCGAAGAGACAACCTCTAATAACTAAATTATTTCCTAGGTGTTTCCAATACAATTTCATTAGGTACTCAGCTTCTGAGTCAATAATTGCTCCGCAGCTGGTGTCGTAAGTCTTGTTCAGCTATAATAATAATAATAATATATTTTTATTTGCAAGACATGGTAATACATGGTGTTACATATAAGGTTTGGAGTGTCCTATGTTCTACCTCTATTGTCAGGCATGCAAATGTTAGTTATTTTTAAGTCAATTAGAAAATTACAAAATTCATCCGATATTATTTTAAAATTGTTAACTAAGTATATTACAAATACAGACACACATAACTATAATTATTTAGGGTTGCAAATATTCCCCAACTGTATAAAAACGTTTTTCACTCAGCCATTTCGTCAAAGATCTTTTAAACATGTTAAAATTATCCAACACTTTAATATCCTCCGGTAATTTGTTATACAGCTGAATACACATATTAAAACAGTTTTTTTTATAAATAAAAGTACGACATCTTGGGGCATGTAGTGCATAGGCATATTGCGATCGAACTCGTTTGCCTATTACTTCAGAGTATAATTTAAAATATTTAGGGTGCTGTTTTACCATGCAGCAAACGTCTCTGATATACATACATGGTAGAGGAAGTATATTTAATTTAGTAAATAGTGGCTTACAGCTTTCCCAAAAACCTGCTTTACTTATAGCCCTTATACATTTTTTTTGTAGTTTAAAAACTTTATCAGCATCTACCGAGTTTCCCCACAAAATCAGTCCATAACTAAGCACCGAAGAAACATAGCCGTGGTAGGCTGTCAGGGCTGCTTCCGTTGAAATAGTTTGACGCAATCTTTTGAGGGCAAAGACAAATCGATCTAATCGTTTACATATTTGGTCGACATGCTCTTTCCAGTTGAGGTGTTTGTCAACCATTATTCCTAGGAATTTATGGAAGTCAACTTGTTCTAAGTTATAGTTATCAAATTGAAAATGCAATGGTCTAAGTTTTGTATTATACGATTGAAATGTCATAGTTTTTGTTTTAGTTATATTTATTTGTAAGTCGTTTTCTTTTAGCCAATCAATAGTGTGATTGAGGGCTTCATTAGCATTTGATTCCAAAGTATTAATGTCATTAGATTTTATGAAGATTGTTATATCATCGGCAAATAATATAGTTTGGTTGGTGGTGATATTTGGTAGATCATTTACGTATAATAAAAATAACAATGGTGCTAGAACTCCCCCCTGCGGAACCCCTCTATTAATATTTTTTTGCTCTGATTTATATTTTAGTTTTATCATTGCTTTTCTATCAGGTGTTATTTTGGATATTTCAGTGTATTGTTTTCTATTAGAGAGATAACTAGTGAGCCAGTCATGCGCCTTTCCTCTAATGCCGTAGAGATGTAGTTTACTTAGAAGTTTATTATGGTTAACAAAATCAAAAGCTTTGCTCATATCGAGATAAATAGAAGCTATTTTTTCTCCTTTATTAATACATTCAGTTACTGACTTAACTAATTCAAAACAAGCTAATGTGGTAGAGCTGCCTTTTCGAAAACCAAATTGATTTGGGTGCAAAACATTAAATTTAGAGAGAAAACTAATAAGTCTATCATACATAGCCTTTTCTAGTATTTTGGAAAATATTGATAACAAAGAGATTGGTCTATAATTGCTTGGGTCTAATTTATCACCTTTTTTATATAGTGGTTTAACTAAAGCTGTTTTCAATTTATTTGGAAAAATACCCTGACTAAAAGATAAATTGACAATATGTGTAATAGGTCGACTCAAAATTGAGGCACATAATTTTATTATTTTCGTTGATATATCATCAAATCCGGTTGCATTGCTATTTTTCAATCCCATAATTATCCTAAAGACTTCATTTTCAAGAATTGGTGTTAAAAAAATTGTATTTGGATTAGAATTAAATGTATTATTTGGAATTTTATGTCGGGGATTATTTGAGTTAGATTTATTTGTTACATGTATAAAATGATCATTAAGAATGTCACAGATTTTTTGAGGTTCATCAATAATGTCACCATTAAATTTTATTGAGTTAATGTCATTGCTATTTCTATTATAGGAAAATGTTTTAGAGATAGTGTTCCACACCGCTTTGGGATTTTTTCCGTTACGGGTAATATAATTTTGATTACTTATTTTTTGAGCCCTTAGCAAACATTTTTTAAAGAGTTTATTGTATCTTTTATACTTTATTTTTTTTAAGGATTGTCCTGCACGTGAATGTGTGTATTCAAAATATAATTTTCGTTTAGTTACACATGACCTTCTTAACCCTTTAGTTAACCATGTCAGTCTTGATAGTCGATTATTTATTTTAACTTTGATAAACGGAAAGCACAGATCATAAAAAAGACGGAGAGAGTCATAAAATTTATCAAATGCATCAGATGCATCATTACAATCCAACACATCCTGAAAGGATAGAGCTGAAATACAGCTAGAAAACTTATCCTGGTTTTCTTTACTATAGTCTCTCTTATATTCAAACCATGTTGAAAATGTATTACGTTTTTTAATGTTAATAGTGATTGTTTGTGCCGTATCATGATCAGACAAGTAAAGTTTGTGTGTGTTGCCAACAACATTCTTTTGATTACTGGCAATTTGGTCTATACAGGATTTTTTCCTTGTTGGAGATTTAATATGTGCTTGAAAATTATGTTGACTTAAAGTGCTGATAAGATGAGTACTTTTTAGTATATCTATATTCCAGTCTCCACAAATTACAATTTTCTTCCGTCCGTATTTTTCAGTTAATTGGTGAAGAAGGTTATCAAGCTTATAGAGAAAAATTCCAGTATGCGATTTTGTTTGATTTGGAACTCTATAAATAACTATTACTATCAAATTTAGGCCGACAACTTCAATTCCACAAGATTCAAAGTATGAGTTTGCAACCATAGGTGTCAGTAGATTTAATGGTTTTGTATCCATTGACTTTTTAACCATTATGCAGCTGCCTCCTCGACTATTACCCCTACAAAATGATGCGACCAGTTTATAATTGTTTAGCTTTATATTATTTTCAGAACCCAGTTTAACGAAACTTTCACTAAAGCAAAGAATGTCTGGATCCTGATTTCTGTTACAGAATTCTGAAAGAGTAACTTCTAATAAATCTGATTTATTCAAAATGCCAGCTATATTTTGATGAAAAATTACCAATTTATCCATGTCTTTTTGAGGTTGTAGAAGTGGCTGAGCAAAAAGCGAATTATTACTATTATTAGGATCGAAATAAACAATTAATTACACTTTCATTTTTGTTTATAGAGTTCTGTTCAAGTATTGAGTTATCTATATTTTTACAAACTTTGGTAATATTTGTTAAATAATCTATATGATATCTTAAAAAATCGATTTCTACATTTAGTTTAAAACAAAGTTGATTCTTAGTTAAAGCAAAACTATCAGCTTCTGTACTTATAATTCTCGCTTCGTTCCCATTGCGTCGGGCGTGTCCATACAATGCCCACCCAAAGGACTTCGCACACCCGCATACCTGAAATGAAATGAATAGTTTATTAACTTTTGGATATTACGAGTACATCTCTTAGTTTCGTCATTACATTTTTTTGGGTGAGTTCACTACATGATGTGCGGACTCTGTGGAGAATAACTCACCAAAGAAACTCCACATGCGTCGCATCTTTTTGTCAAATAATAATACCTTTAAAGTCATTTACAAAATTCATGTCATTCAAGAAATCTATTCCCATGGATATCTGTCCTCTAAGTAGTCAGATATCCTCTGCCCCATCGCCATCTTTGTTCAATCTTTGGACGGAAGCCTCCTCTGTTCCACTGGTTATTCATGACTATGTCTCGCATAATTTACTAATCAAAACATTAGATAAATACTTTCTGTTTAATCTGGAATGGACACGGCTTGGGTAGGTCAAAGGAAAAACGATTTTCTGGCATGAAAAAATCTACGTAGGTGCTCCTCAGTATATCATCATCATCATCATCAACAGCTCATATCCGTCCCCACTGAAGGCCTCGAGCCTACCCTGGAGCAGGGCGGTTAGACCATACCAAGCTGGCCCAGTGCGGATTGGTCGACTTCACACACAACCTTAAAATTACTTCGCAGGAGTATGCAGGTTTCCTCACGATGTTTTCCTTCACCGTCACCTCAGTATATATAGGTACATATATTATAGTCCCAATTATAACTTTTCGTGTCTACAGAATATAGCTGGAATCACTGGAATTTGGTCGGCCTAGTTCTCTTATTAAAACTGTCTATGCAACTGCTTTACTGCATTTAAACAACTAGTGCGCTAGGAGCCTTAGCTCTGGCAGTTTATCTTAGTAACATAACGGATGGAAGGTGCGCACGCGACGGTGTGTTCGCAACACCTGAATGTACTGGCTGATAAATGTTCTACCAGAATTTAATGTCTAAATCTTGATACCTTTGTTTGTTGTTCGTGATAACTTGGGTTAGCATGTTCGGCTTCTAGTATCCACAGATATGAAGAAATTCACAGATATTTTTTGTCAAACATAAATTTGCAATCATCACCTTCGTTTCTTATAATGTTTCTTGTGTTTCTTCGTTTCTTATAGTGTTTCTGTACTGTAGTTCAAAGATCGGTGTGCTTTTCTATAGGTGCGTAAAATACCGAATCTTAACCCAACAATGTTGCCAAACGTGGTTTTAATTTGTGCTACCTGTGTTGTGGGTCAATTTAAGCTCCGCTCAGTCCTCAGCTCACCCCTATAGGGAATATGTAGTTTTGCCACTCGATAGTCCAATATCGATAGCCTATCGATATACTATCGATATTTTAAGTAAAAACGATTGTATCTATATCTATCTACTGTATAGATATTTCTTTTAGTGCAAACTATCGATATCGATAGTATAGATCGTTGAAAACGAAAAACTATCGATAGTATTGCTCCTCAATATTTCGTAAACTTTTCGTTTACTTTCGATAGGTTTGTACTATCGATAGTGATCTTTATTTCTATATCGATAGTATCGATGCTATCGATAGTTTTTTACGTTTTCAACGATCGATACTATCGATAGGCCTATCGGTGGGGTACATGTTTTTGGCGTTTTACTATCAATTGTAAAACTATCGATTATGTATGTCTGTCAGTCTGTAGTACTAATTATCCTCCTACCTTCAAGTTATTCATATACATCTGTCGTCGACACTGCTAACGAGCAATTCAATTAATTATAATGTGTACTTTTACTAATATAACCGTTAGTAGCTTCGAATTAACGATTTGATGATGCCGATATGCGTTTCTGTCGATTTATAGGCGCTAATTTGCTCATTCCGGATGCGTGCGCGCTTCTTCCAATTTATAGGCCGGAAAGAGAGATTTATTATCTGTATCCACAATAAAACTATTTTTACGACTGGCAACCCGCGACTGAGTCGTCGTCATTGAAATAATAAGCATGTGGACTGTCTATGCCGCTGTACGGTACTGGACAAGACATCTATTTTTAATGTACCGTGTGACTTTATAAATATGTAAGTAAATATTCAATTAAATGTTTTGATCTATATATAGGTATATAATATAGGTATATAAAAATGAACCCCTATTTCTCTAATAATTTCTTTTGTCCTTGATCTTTCAGGGATTTAATATTTTAAGGTTTTTTTGTAAGATCAATTTAACTCATTCATTGTAAAGCTTATTATATTTTTATAATTACTTGAAGTGTCCAAATAAGTGCAATCAATAAGTATGTAAGTAGAGTACGGTAAAGACAAGACGATCTATACAGAACCAATATAAACAGGCTTGCTCTGCTAATATTTCGAAAGGCGTCATATCTCAGCTTATAATGGAAAAGTGTCCCTTGAAATAATTATCTAATAGGTTTTCTAAGACGCAATAATTCTTTTACATAGTATAAAATGAAGTTGCTGCCGCTGTCTGTTCGCTTAGATATTTTAAACTAGGTACTCAACGGATTTCAATGCAGTTTTCAGCAATACCTATAGATAGTGATTGAAGAGAAAGGTTTATTTGTATAATACATACCTACACATTATAGTACAGAAATAAATGTGAAAATATATTTGGATGTTTGTTCCGCCTTCACGCTTTAAGTACTAAACGGATTTGGATGAAATTTGGAATGGAGATGGTTTGTAACCTGGATACTTTTTACGGGAAATAGTCTTATTGACCCCGATTCACACTGACACGCTCTAATCCTTAATTTAAGTTAGTCTGTCCTTTTTACCTTTTAAAGATTGAAAAGGGAAAGTAGATGGCCATTCTAATATTAGAGCTGTCAAACATCGAATTTGAACCTTATGAACGTGTCGATTGCACAATTTTAGAGAGCACTTAAAACATGCGACTTAAAAATCTCTTAAACTGACAGCTATGCCCTTATTTTAGGTTATCATTCGTTCAAATTAATATCATTCGTTCATCACCTCTCTTTCTTTGATCATAAAAACGAAAAGGATAGCTGGATTTTAAAATTAGAATTAGAGCATGACATCCCGAATCGAGGCCATTCCCACGGGAGAATCTTACACAACGCGAACGTAGCCGCGGGCAGACCGCTAGTATACAATATACGAACATGATTGTTTCGCCCATATTTTATGTGGAAATGACAGGTTCAAAGCTTATAATGAAGAGCTGCCTCTTTGATTTTGAGATTTATTTGCACGCCCATTAATTTTTTGTTATTGTTCAGGAAGTCTATGGCTACCGATTTATAATGGTCTCGATTCTCGCAAAAACCTGATGAGACTGAATTTAGCGAGCGAAGCGTCTCTGTTTTAGCTTGGCCAAATTTGCTTTTGTATGTCCTTCTGTCCATTTGTTTGTTTGTTTCACTCTACAGGTCGCGTTTCTCAACTGATTCTCGTGAGATTTTGTGAGCAGGTTCGATAAATTAATCGAATTATTTTTGTCGAGTAAGTTTTTGGAAATTTTAAAAAACGACGGAGTTATGGGGTTTGCCAGTTTACAAAGTCTACCGCTGAGGCTGTTTTCATCTACAGGTCACATTTCTTAACCAATAAAATAAAATAAAGTTTAAAAAAGAGAAAAAAAAAAACATATGAAAAGTTATACAGACTCGCGAGGTCTATAGCTCACAGAGCCACTAGTTTTTATTTCGTTTAGGCATTCTCAGAATAATGGCCAGCTAAAATGATGCGAGATGACTTATTTATAAAACTTTCCTTTGATAGCAAAAATTACAGGGAAGAACATATTTCTAGTTAACCTAACGT
The DNA here is from genome assembly GCA_951230895.1 of Carpatolechia fugitivella. Taxonomy (NCBI): domain Eukaryota; kingdom Metazoa; phylum Arthropoda; class Insecta; order Lepidoptera; family Gelechiidae; genus Carpatolechia; species Carpatolechia fugitivella. Next base: position 14,694,199 of record OX579663.1, read on the forward strand.
TAACGCTGACCATTGTGAAGGATGACAGGAAAATGTGAATAGTGCAATACCAATCGTCGGATTAGCCGTGTGGTGACAGCAGAGTAGAATACATTTGTCACCAACCCCTACTCTTCCCGTGGGTGTCGTAAGAGGCGACTTAGGGACTACACATTGAACAGGGAACGGGCAGCAGCGCTCTCTGATACAGTAACCTTTTAATCTGCGATCTCCAACCCGCCTGCCAAGCGTGGAGATTATGGCAAAACCAAACACTTAAGTGGAGGAGGCTCATAGTCCAGCAGTGGACTGTAACGGGCCGTTGATGAATCGTCGAATATTGGAGGAGGCCTTTGTCCTGTTATGATCGTATTTCGATATGACGGTAGTTGTAAGAATTGAGACCGAATCTTTCGACAACCTGTGTTTAGATGAATTGAATTGGAAATAGCCAGTTTTGACTTACGCCGCTCGTGATCAACTTATCACTGTAAGATGGAGTTTCTATAACATTTTAATTGGCGGAAGATACCATTTGCATGTAAAATTAATTATTTTTTATTGATAGGTGATGTTAAATTATTTAATAGTCTTACTACTGCGAGCGATGTTGGTTAGCGAAAACTCGTTTTTTAATTACTGTGCCATCGTCGGTTTATTATTTAAGATAGGCATTTGTTATTTCTTCATCGGATATTCAGCGATTGACGAGCGTCCCATATAACTAATTAATTTTCTGACTTTTATTTCAAACTAGCGGTCCGCCCGCGGCTACGCTCGCGTTATGGAAGATTTTCCCGTAGGAATAGGACTTTTTCCCGTAAAAAGTGTGTTATGTTTTATTCCAGGTTATAAACTATCTCCATTCCAAATTTCATCCAAATCCGGCAGAGTAAATGAAAAATGTAATCGATTTAAAATCTAAGTCAATAATAGGCAAGTTATATTAACGAAAAAAAAAACTATGGTTATCGCTTTAAGTTCAAGGACGTCAAAAAATATTTATGCTGCCTTTTTTTTAAATCTTGTGCTTCGTATTTCTAAATTATTATAAAGTATTTTAAAATTTTACTCGATTTAAAATTTAATTAAGGATATATTCTGTTAGCACATTTTTTTTTTTATTTATAGCATCAGTAGAAGTGCTAGTATTTGATCGTGAAAGTAGCGACTATGGGCGGTATTTCCACATAACCCCGCCTTCAATAATCTGAAAGAGCAGGGCATGTTACACTGGTCGGCCATAGGAACCTATTTATGTCGATGCAACAAAATTTTAAAACTAAATCGTATGCGTGTTAGAATCGACCCAAATATCTACGTTTGTGGTAAATGTTATTACGTGTGGAAAATGAAAGCTAACAAAAATATCGAAACGCTATTTTTGGATCAAGGCTACGGCTACGGTTTGTTGTAGGAAGTGCGCGTGAATTGTCTAGACGGGATAGTGGACTTCATCAATCGACTACGGAAAGTAGGGCTGCCAAATTTTAATATCGCACTCACACTAATATTTATTATGAAATGTGAAGATATGATAAGATATGTCTGTCGCAGAATCGATGAGCGTTGGAGCAGACGGGTTCTCGAATGGAGACCACGTCTCGGAAAACGTAGTGTGGGACGCCCCCCTGCCAGGTGGACTGATGACCTGAGGAAGGTCGCTGGTGGTGGCTGGATGAAGAAAGCGGATGATCGTGCGCTTTGGCGTGCCCAAGGGGAGGCCTACGTCCAGCAGTGGACTGCAATAGCCTGATTTGATTCACGCTTCAATCTTACACAATGCGAGCGTAGTCGCGGACGGACAGGACGGGAGATTGTCGGCTCTTTTGAACGTCAAATTTTATGTCACAAACGCCAATTTTAAGCGGGATCCTAAAACAAGCCGTTTAAAATTACATTGCACACGTCAAAACTTGACATTTGCGCTATAAAATTTGGCGCTCACAATGGTTGACAATCGCCGGTGTTTTTCATGGTCGTGGGTCAGTGACAAGACTAATATTAAACTTAAATTTAGTTTCGCTGCGGGAATTGACACCACTGTCTTAGATAATTACTACCCCCATTTCGTCTAGCGTGACCGGGAATATAATAAACATCATCGTAAAAAATCTTCACGCGCTGCAGAAAAATGCATTAGTGTTTTTATGTCGACCGTTTTGTCTGCTCTTAATGCCAAATTGAGCGTATACTTACATTTGGCTGCAGGACTATTACCCAGATGGGTAAATCCAGGATTAGCGAATTGGAAGCTTGTATCAATTAAAATAAGAAATCGGGACGCGTCGATGACTCACTATAGTTAACACCACCAACAATGTGACAGCGACAGATATCGGCTACCATTGCTACTTTATATTTATAACTAACCCCAAAAACTTCCTTGGAAATAAGTTTTCAAAAATTTTAATCCTGGTGGAATACGATTTAGAATCATGAGCTTCATTGTAAATTATTAATATGCAATACATCATTTCTGGAACTGATTTCATTCTTGAAGCAATGAATGTGCAGACAATGTTAATATCTTTAATTGTAGTCGCTTAGTCAATGCGAACGGCACTCTGAAGCCACAACTCATGAATGGTCCGCTACGTGCGCGCGCGCAGAATACCTAATTATTCTAGATTCGCATAAAGACGCGTGTAACGTCGTAAAGTTTTATTATAGCCTGCGTAAATCTTTTTGGCGGAGATACGGTGTTGGAACTGCAAATGCAGAACGTAGTGTACGAGTACCATAATAATACGCTATATGTTGATTTGGTTGAGAAAATATTGAAGTGTGATTGGATTTTATTGCATATAGTAGCCACTAGCCAGTACAAGTTGGACACTCGCTACAGAAATACTGCAGGACAAAAGCGCTCCCAAATACAGCCGCATGTTCTTGCAACCTGTACTTATAGTATACTGAAATGATTGCTCGATTGGATTTCTCGGGATATGAAGCTTGAAACTCCGGGACTGAAAATAGCCGATAAGAGTTTGCCTTAAAAATATCCATATTTTTTTTGTCCATTAAAATCACCTGTCTGTTATTCAGAGCTGAAACTCAAAAGCTGCACATGTAAAATAGAATAGAATAGTAAAATCTTTAATCTGTAAACTGTGCAACACATGAACGTGCGATTTCTTACGCTTTGTGGGTTTTTAATTTAATTACCACACCCTATCAGTGATAATGTTATACCGTGTGCCATGCTTCTTGCACTAGAGCAATAAAGTTGTCAAAGATTGCAAATTGCGTGTCGAGTCTAAATTCTCACTCGACTACTTTCGACTGAGCTGTTAAACTTATCTCTCCAAGCTATTACCTTGTCACTCGGTTTTCTAACGTTGAAAACTTGTAAGTTGAAGCTTGGAAATCGCTTGAAGTAGCTCCTAACTCAGGTGAATTGTTGGATTTGTTAACAATAGTTAGTCCTGGTTATCCAAGAGCGAGCGCGGATTTCGATCGGTCCTCGGGGCCATCTTGAGTCTCATCATCAATAATTTCTCCATCCGTACGTTTACCCGCGGTAAATAGTAGTCTATTTACTAAAACTTGATACATCTTTGTGTCGTTTATTCAAACTTTGATATTAAATGTTAGTGGGATACCTTTGCATTCATATTTTTTTAACAACCTTTTAGCTAGAACAACCTGTTTTGAGACCCATTTAGTTTTACCCTCCAGCTATTCCATGCTTCTGCCTTATATAACAAAGTTTTATACATTCTAATTTTAAATTCGCCGCATCGCCTACGGTGCCTGCCTACCTCAACTCTTACAGACCCTCAATTAGCATAATACATTTTCCAAGATATTTCCATGTCACGGGTCATTACAAGTTAGTCAAATTATGGAGAGGGCTAACCGTGGACAGTTCGTGCTTGCGCACGCGTCGTTCGATTAGTGATTCGCCACGGCACGAAATGCTTGTGACAAATCTGTAGTGTTGGTATTGGAAACTACACTCTTAGTAAAGAGGCAGAAAAACAAACATAAACGAGGTGCCTTTTTAGCGCCCGAGCGATATATTTTCCGAGTTGACTTGTAAAAGGATTTCTTTTCACTATTGATACAATTCCCCGAAGAAACGTAGGCGCAAAGACGACAAAGTAATTTAGACCTCTCTCACTTGAAAATGCGTCAACTGTGAACTCAATTTTATATAGGCGACCTACAAAAATTAACCTTATATCATCTGAAATGATGCCTCTACGCAGAATATCCTGAAAAAAAAACCATAGTTTGAGAGAGCCAGATCGGCAAATGAAAGATCTATTGGACCATAATGACTCCTTGATGGGCGAAGGTGAGAAGAGGAATATTTGAAATAAGGAGCAAAAATTAGAGTCGTTCACTTAATGCGCACACGTATGATAAAACAAAAATCACGCATGTAAACAAAAGCAACGACGTAAAACAGTGCAGTAAGTCATTGATGCCATTCAAGGACATGTTAGCGACATCAGCAACTTGGCAATCGTCCAGAAAAAAATGTTGATAGAGCCGCAGCAGTAAGAATGTAAAAACATGGTAATAACCCAGATCTAAGAGATGCTACCATTGGCAATGTTTATGTGAAGAAACAGGCTGACACGAGGAGAAAATACTAGGCAATGTCTTCAAATTTATATTCAATGTGAGTCCCGGAAAATATTATATTTTTGAAATTATAGTTGGAACGTTTACAATCAAAATGTCCAATGTTCTGTGAAGAAGGACGGACCCAAATACTACACAGGGATTATGTGCGTCTCTTGCATTTTGAAAATAAAACAGTCATAATAAATATCTAATCTATTCTGATGAAATTTTATATACTTCTACAGTTTACCAATCTGCACAATTATACGAAATTTCATAACAAGTCATTAATATTACCGGAAAATACTTCATTGGTTTCAAGCTGCCTATCTTCTTTGCAGACTATCCATACTGTGTGTATTTGTACCTTGTGATTAGTTGTGATCCTGCCCTGTTCTCCAGTTGATTTGATGGATGATTCTCGAAGTCGCTCCTGGTACAGCTGTCAAATCACGAGAGGGTGTTCCTACTGTCCAATATAAAATGATAAATTGTTGTTCTCCGATCTTAACTCGGAACTTTTTGCGGCAAACCTCGATTTGCAGCTCTGATCGTATCTCATCATTGCTAAAAATTGTTCGGTTGATCTCAGACGAAGATAAGCATCGAGTTAATCGCTTGATCGTCATTTGGAAATCATTGGTGGAACGCATTTGCAAGTTAAACTACGACATTCTTCTGACATACTTAAAGCGATTGGATTACGATGGTGTCCATTCTGAGTAACACAACTAAAATTAAGTAAATTCAATATTATGTAGAAATATATGTAGATGATTCTATTATTTTAAAACAGGTCAGAGTAAGACCAGTAAAAAAAGTCTATTAGCTTCCTAAATAAATTAAATATTCATATTTCTAAAATTAACTGTTACTGTAATTTACATAATTAATCAGGATGCTGATGGTCCTGTGGGTCGTTGCGTTTTTTCGCATTAGAATAAAAGCCCAGCTGTGGACTGATATTCCTATTGTAAGTAATGATGATAATAATATTTGTAGGAATTAGGATCATTGTTTTATCCGATTGAGTGACACAATTCTTGTAACATGTTTGTTGTGGAGATAGACAAGATAGCGTTGCAATGCGTTGTGATGGCGGCTGCATCGCGTTCCAAATCAGATGTGGCGATAACGTCAACAGAAACAAACACATGCTGCTACTATCAAGCTACTGTTTGCAGATCTCAGATCAGTAGAATAAAATAGACTGTGTATGAGGATTATGAGAGTGATCTTAAGAATAAGTGACTGACTGGCTGTCCCAACTCTGTGTCCACTTGTCCAGTGATATCCTTTCATTGTTCAGTCTTCGTTCAGAAACAGATAAAGCAATAATACAGGCAGCAGCGTTGCGAATTATGGGCGCTGACCTTGAATGCACAATTACGAATATATCTTTCATTCACTCGAAACTATTACATAATATTAGGTCCTTACATATGAAATTGGCGTTTTGTCGTACTGGCCACTTTGATCACAAATTTCTCCTATTTGGTTAGGAATTCGAAATTCAAATTTATACAGCTATTTCCACATGTAGTTGTGTTTCGTAAACCGTCATTCATTTGTTTTTTTACTTATCTTTTTTCTGTTTGCATCGCTCGATTTACAAAATGGAAAATTTGAAATATCGCGTTATTTACGAGAACGAGTTCCACCGTGGCACCAGTGCTGCGGAAACGGCTCGAAGGGTTAATGATGTGTATGGCGGTTGTGTCGCAAAAGAAAACACAGTGCGTTTTTGGTTCCAACGTTTTCGTTCTGAAAATTTCGACCTGCAAAACAAGCCCCGTGGACGGCCGGAGACCCAAGTTGATAATGAAGCATTGAAGGCTATTGTGGAAGCGGATCCATCGCAAACCACGTCCGAGTTAGCTGCAGGCTTCGGTGTTAGTGATAAAACTGTTTTAATCCACTTGAAGCAAATTGGGAAGATTAAAAAACTTGAAAGGTGGGTTCCTCACGAATTGAGTGAAGCAAACCGGCAAACGCGCGTCAACTGCTGCGTTACATTACTTGACCGGCACAATAACGAAGGGATTTTAAATCGAATCATTACCTGTGATGAAAAGTGGATTCTCTACGATAATCGGAAGCGCTCATCGCAATGGCTGGACCCTGGCAAGCCAGCCAAAGCCTGCTCCAAGCGAAAATTGACCAATAAAAAGTTACTTGTAAGCGTTTGGTGGACTAGCGCCGGTGTCGTTCATTACAGTTTTCTCAAATCTGGCCAGACGATTACGGCAGATGACTATTGTCAGCAATTGCAAACCATGATGGAAAAGCTAGCTGGTAAACAACCGAGGCTGGTCAATCGCTCTACGCCACTGCTGCTTCACGACAACGCTAGACCACACACTGCACAACAGACGGCTAGCAAATTAGAAGAGCTTCAATTGGAATGTCTAAGGCATCCACCGTACTCCCCGGACCTTGCTCCAACAGATTACCATTTTTTTCGAAATTTGGATAACTTCTTGCAAGGGAAAAAATTCAACTCAGATGGGGCAGTCCAAATCGCCTTCAAAGATTTTATTGATTCCCGTCCGAATGGTTTTTTTAGTAAAGGGATCAATGAACTACCTATGAGATGGCAAAAGTGCATAGATTACAATGGCTCATACTTTGATTAAATAAATATACTATATAAAAATTTTTCGACTTTTTGTTCCTCCCATACAAAACGCCAATTTCATATGTAAGGACCTAATATTTAGGTAGGTAGTTTTTTTCTTATGTTTTGTGACCGCTTCTGGCCGGAGTGACAGTTTTGTACCTTAAATCATCATCATCAATCATTAATCCCAGTTCATCTTGGCGACACTTTTTAACTATTCAGATTACGTCTACCTTTTTCACTTGCTCGGTAAATCACTGATTACCACATAAATCGTAGCATAGTTTCCATTGATCTTTATTGCTATTTTGATGCGTCCTGTTTAGCTTGGATCTGCACGGTGTGATGCTCCGGATTCCTGGTCTATATCTCGTCAGTTTGTTTATCTATTTCACGGTGTTTATTAGATTTTGTCGGTTTTAAAACATAATTTGGTTCAAGCGAGTAATATTTGGCATCTTCGGTGGCGTAATTGATGAAGATGTGGGTATCCGATTGGTAGTTTCCGGTTTTAATACGGGCCACGTTTGCAGTTTTGTATGATGAATTAAACCGTTCTATGGAAATCAATTTCTCATCGAGGCTATATTGCAAGCTGAATAATCACCGTGAAAAAAATAAGGATATAAAAATAAATTGGGGAGAAAAATTATCACTAGTGCGAAAGGGTTCTTGATGAAGGGATGATGATGATGATGGGCTCTTATATAACATGTTAAGTATATGACTCTCGGTTGATATTCAAAACCTTGAAAATGAACAACTTTTGTTCGACAACTCTATAAAACTTTTTTTATCATACAACTTGTTCCAGTCTGCTGATTCGTTTGTATAAAAAAAAATCCTTAGAGATTTTAGAAAAGTTCCGAAACAAAAGTTAAACGAACTTGCAGCAAATATATTTCATTTCATTTCATTTCGAATAACTACCCGAGAGCAACGAATTATCTGTAGTCAAGAAACGTAACTACGCTTCAAACTTGACCCCACCAAATGAATACCAAAGAAGCCGAGGAAAAACAAAACTATACCATGCGACATTCGAATACGCGGTACAATGATGTTTTATATAACTCTGTTTGCCGAAAGTAAGCTTCAGTGTACAGCAGCGACATCATCTGCCTGTCTATCGTCGTCGTCGTCTGTCAAAATTAATACTTTTTTTTTAATTTTATAAATCCAAACTTCTTATTTTCTGCTATCGAACACTAAAAGATTTTTGCTCTATCTTTAAAATTGACCGAGTTATAAAGGTTTGAAATTCAAGATTAGACAGAGAGGCACATACCCACTTGTGACGTCATTTGTTAGTAACGCCATATAATCTCCATACAAAATATCGTTTTTGAAAGAGACAGACATATTGAAACTTAAAAAATCACTGTAAATTCGTTTTTCAACCGATTCTGATTTTTTCTTCGCGAACTGTCTGCTACTAATCTATATTTTAAAAATAATTCATGAAATATGGTAAAGAACAGTCCGATCCCCTATTGTGCGAGTTAGGTGCTAGCTATGTTGTAGCGGGCCTTGCTAGGCGGTTACTGTTCAAAGCTATTGTAGTTCGTTGATCGAGAGGTTTTGCGTTATTTAGTGGACATGTTGTATTTTAAATCATACGAAGAATCGCCTAACAATCGCTAATATATAAGGGCTATAAGTGGTTACTTGCGTCATTTAAGAGTCTTGTGGCATATTCCTACTATTTACGATACGTCTGTTACAAGTTTTATGTGTTTACATGGCCATCATATAAAACAGAAGGTCTCAGTTTTATTTGCATATCCGTGTGTGGTCTTAAGAACAATTTAATTGCATATCTATTGACACATGGAAATAAAATATGCCTATAATAAAACTGAAGAATTTGATTGATGCAACAGCTTTGTTTATCGTCAGAGCCTTTCAAATCTGTTTACTTATTCGTGTTTATTAAACTGTCTTTAAAACATCCTGAAAATTAGATAGATCACACGAAATTTGTAAATAAAGGTATATATGGAATGGTTGTATATTTGGAAATAAACGCAAAAGATGCGCCTCTTTTTGAGTTTCTTTGATGAGCTCTTCACAGATTGCGCCTCTCTTAGCCAAAAAAGTGTAATGGCGAAGCTAAGAGATGTACGTGAACATGTACATTGCTGCGTTTGGGTCGAACTTGGGACAGTACATTAGTACTGTACTACTGTAACAGAAATGATTGTTGGCATCCGACAATCAGGGTTTCGCTGCTTCTAATTCTAATCCCTCCTTATTTAGGATGTTACCTTCTGATAAAAATAATGAAGTTTCAAGATTTCTACGACCGTTGCTTACGTTAGATATTCTTCAACAGACCAGTTTTTTTCTACTATTAATAAATTAAAAAGAGAATAAATCAAAGCGGTGTCGATTGTCTCGGTACTAGCCACGCGTGTGCGCCGATCAGAGACGCAGACGCGCTGTCGGCCCGATTACCGTGTGATGGCTAATTTGTGGTCAGCCTTTGGAATCCGATACCCGTGGTACTTTGTTTTGTCTACTCTTTGTTGTTCTTTTGGTATCTTGACGACTTTAGCGTTAGTTAGACCACATCTACGAGGAGGGATCATAAAGTAGTGAGAATGAAATAGAATATAATGACTAAACTTAATAATTTATTTTTCTACATAGTCTCCGAGTCTCTCTACACACCGAGTCCAGCGCTTTTCCAAGGCTTCAATCCCTTTAAAAAAATAGTTTTGTCTTGGTCCTGCAAAAAGCTCTCCACGGCATCCATCACCTCGTTATCGTCTTCGTACCAAAATCGCTAGGTGCCAGATCTGGTGAATAAGGGGGGTGGTCAACCAATTCGAAGCCAGCTTGCTGAATGGCAGCCATCGCAACTGCCGACCTGTGCGCGGGTGCGTTGTCGTGATGAAACAGCACGCCCCTTCGAAGTTTCCCTCTCCTCTTTGATGGCATTCCTCAACTTGGGAATTAAAGCTGCATAATATTGGCCTGTAATAGTGGTTCCACGCTCTAGGTAATCAATCAACAATATCCCTTCTGAGTCCCAAAATATTGAGGCCATAACCTTGCCAGCCGATGCCACGGCACGAAACTTCTTCGGGGTCGGTGATGATGGCCGTTTCCATTGCGAAGATTGCTGTTTTGTGTCAGGATCAAAATGATGGACCCATGTTTCGTCCATTGTTTGTTACGAAACGAGACAAAAAGTTCTCAGAATCTTCTTGAAACTTGTCCAACAATATCTTCGAAATGTCAAGTCGATTTTGTTTCTGACTGTCGGTTAACATTCTCGGCACCCATCTTGCGGAAACTTTTCTCATATTCAAAGATTGTTTCAATATGGATTGAATACGTCCATATGAAATGCCCGTTTCTTGAATTAAGTATCGGATGGTAACTCTTCGATCGCTCAATACAATTTTCTCGACTTTCGCAACATTTTCTTGGGTGACTGACGTCGATGGACGACCGCAACGATGTTCGTCTTCCGTGCTCGTTCTCCCTACTCGAACCTCTCGGACGGACTCTCGAACTCGGCCTCTGATTTGCTCCGACATGGCTCATGTAACGACTAATTTCCAAAGAAGAAGAGTTAGTGAACCAGGAACGTCGTCCACTTAACGTTTCTTCCAAAGCGCGAAAATATGTAGCTTTTCGGACAATCAGGTTATACAGCTTGCAATGGCCTTACCAAACTGAAAAATGCCTCTCAATTGTTATGTCCCGACCGGAGTTCCAACCCGGAACCTCCGTGATAAGAAACAAACGATTTATCGCTCAGTCACGGAAACTGCTTGTAGCTCGGTCCGTGAAACATTTTTTTAACTGTTCAGCTCTTCTGTTCTGACCATGTCATTTTGTCTCCTCTTGAGGCTTATCCGATGAATTAGGAGGTTTGAAAAGGATTTTTAATTAAAACTGTTTGTAAGCAAAGATGTGTAGGAACGCGCAGTTTTCCGCACGATTACACTTTCTACACGATAACAAGTCCCATAGTCGATACTCATATCTGTTCTTCACTGTAATTTTCCCTTATCTTGCTACTTTCGTTACCTTTTCCTACCTTCTGCAATTTCTCCTTTAATAGTCAAGGATAATAATTTTTACTTACAATCAATAATATTAATATTTTTACGATCATTAATAAATTTAATGTATTATAAAAGTGAGGAAGTTCATTGATATTGATATAGTGGTACAGTACAGTGTAGTTAGTACCAGTTTGGTCTTTGGCCCGATGTGTCACCATTTTATAAACTACGTGTCTTGATTGGTCATCCTTTCGAAATGAATTTAAAATAATTCTCAGTTTTATTGGACAAAGATACGTCTGTATGTATCTCAATAAATTAATTGACAAAATCAACAACAAAATACTAAGTCATATTTTTTATTGCTAATAAAATTTAACAATGAAAATTTGCGCAAGCAAAATATTGATTATTATAATAACCTACGTATCCGAATTGGTAAAGTTAGACGACAGTTGTTAGAACCACAGTCTTTCTTGAATTACACAACCCTCTCAATCTATACGTATTTTCTAGCGTGTGAAAATAAACATTTAACAGGTCAGAAAAGATGAAAACTCTGTTTCCTCGCGTTTTCCCCAAATAAACGCAGGATTCGCGCCGCGTCGCGTCGCTTGTTTTCAGTGCAATATTATGACCGTGTTTTACGCTACGACACGACTCTTGATTTTCCGGCACGCCATGAACCATTACAAAAACTGTTTAAGAATTAATTTTACCAGTCTTATGCGATACACGTACTGTCAAAGTTGAGACGACTAACCCATTTTCCATTTAAACCTCAAGCGCTCTTAGCGCTGGATCCCTTCATACACTTCTGCACTTTGCTTTCTTCTTCTTCATCACGTGGCCCGTGGGTTGTGAGGTAAACTACTTACCTCACAAACCTGGAGACTGTTTTAGAGCCGCCCAAAGGACCGTAGAGATTTGTCTGACTCGCAGGATGTGAGGTCTAATCCTCTAGAATCTAGATAATGTACGTGGATGATCTGGTCGACATCGAGGCGGCACAAGAAGTGGTTGTCGGAAATAAACACTATATAAATATTTTTAAGATTAACTGTTTGCAATGCTAGTTTTTACATTTCATACTATCTCCCTCCACAGTTAAATAAATCATATTGCTCTAAAGTGTCAAGTCCAGTTAGTAAAATTATTTACATGGAAAATGTGTTGATATTGTTTTACGTAGAGTAATATATTAAAAGTGCGTTAACATTACGCCCACATCCGTAGCCCAGGTGGTAGTGTATCTGCCTCCGACGCACAGAGTCGCGGGTTCGAATCCCGCCCAGGGTAAACATTTGTGTGATGAGCACTTGTATTTGCCTTGTGTCTGGTTGTTGTTTATCTATATAAATGTGTATTTATCTATTTAAGTAATGTATATCAGCTGTCTGGTACCCATAGTAAGCTCTGCTTAGTTTGGGATTTTTTTTTATTTTTTTTTTTTATTAGGGTATTACTTATTCTAACTTACAAGCTAAACAGAGTTTATTGTACAACCTGCACCGACAACCACAGATTAGGGATCAGATGGCCATGTGTGAAGATGTCCCCACATATTTATTTATTATTATTAAATTCGGACTAGTATAAAAAATGTCCATATCCTGTCCATAAAATATCCTCTGCTACTTCAGTAACGGTTTGAATCACAACTACAAATCTTCGTATACCATTACTACCACTTAGAGTCTTATTCGATCAATTTAAATTGTCTCCCTGGATGATGGACGCCACCCCGGGACTTCCGGCCATCATTCCATTGCCGGGTAATAATATGATTGTGCTAATAGCCCGGTAGGCCCGGAGTCTCTGATCTCAGCTTTATTGTCATTGAATAGGGTGCTGGGAGGATGTTAGGCCTGATCGAACATGCGGCCCCTGGCCAGAGGCCCATTCGTGTAAATTGATACGACTTGATGGTGAGGTTATTGCCATTTTGTTTAGATGTTCAATCCAAGTACCAGTATCAGCTTGTATTCCAGAATTTTCAAAGATACTCTCATTTAAACGTGTCGCGGTAAAATAAGAAAAGTCAGTAAGGCTAACTTGTAAGACAATTTTTCAATTATGCAGAAACAAATGAGAGAAAAGGTACAAAGCTTATACATGTAGTTAATAATGAAAGTGTCAGGCAGTGACTAAAAGAACATCATCAATCAAGAATTCGCAGAGACCGTACAAAATTTGAAAAGAGTCGCTTGCGGCACGAGACAAATTGAACAATTTCAAATGCAGAGTGACTGCGAACGGAGGAAACATTAATATTAATTCGTACAATTCCTCGGCTGCATAAATCAGAGGTGTGGAGTATGCCGCGGGCGGTTTGTCATTACGTCCACCTGCAATGAAGCAGTATTGCATACAGCCTCTACTTAAGTCATGGGCCCCTGGTACTTTGCAACAGGATTTGTATCTAAAATGCTAGAACTGTCGCATAATGTGGAATTAGAATCGCAATTCCGAGATAAAGGCAATGCAAGCGCGCCAAGGTTCCGCATTAACGTCGATTTATCCAAACACAACTCTGTATAAACTGAATATTGCATGCAAAATTTACATGAATGGCGGCTTAAATTAGTAACAACAGAATATGAGATAGAAATCGTGTTAAGAACGAAAAAGGAACTCAAAGTCCAACTTAATTGGGAGTTGCGTTCACGCGTCTGGATCTTGTAAGAAAAACAAAATGTCTGCCGCCAGCCGCATCCAGGAACATATAAAATATAGTAGGAACACGCGTATAGGCGCTGCGGGGAGCGAATAAATCGAATCCACCATTGTCCTGTCGCGCCACAAAAATGCACTTTTGGTTGACGCCATCGCACAACACCCGTAGAGAGGAACAAATCTAATAAACTTGGTATTTCTTTTAATATAAGTAAAGTATCTTGCGGAATAAAACGAACGCAATCAAAAATAATGATATGATCATATGCAACTTGTTTAAAAAGATGTCGTTTTTCAAAAGAGGTCAATTAACGAAATATCACAAGACGACAGACCGAAAGTACCTACCACTTATTAGCGGATTGCATTGCATCCCAAGTAATTATTTTAGTGGCAACATTTCCGTTACTTAATGGCCGGTACACACGCCACTCTACTTGTTGAAAGCTCCTCGCTTTCGTGTTCCTTTGGCTCGCCGCGGAGCGCATATTATGCGAATGTACGACTCCTTCCAACGAGAGTTTTTGCTCGTTTTCGACGCGGGAAGTGTGAAATTCGCGCCGACAGGACAATAAAAATAGCCATTTACATGGAAACGCTTGTATTCCTCACGATCACCAAAAAAACTAATCCGACTGTGTTGCTCGACATAAAATGTTAGGAACGCACTAAAATTTAACACAATAAAACTCTAAAAAGGTTCTTGTAATCCGATTTATATAATTTCCATCGTAAATTATTAAAATCCTTTACAGAGCTTCGTGCCTCAGACATGTAACACGTTTAGTTACGATCTTTCTCGATATTTTTATTGATCTACGTCTATAAATCTCTGAGGTATAAATGCGTGGACTATAGTTACAAGGTGCTGCGTCTCACACCCGAGAGATCGTTTTAACGATAAATCATCCGAAGGAGAATGGTCGTTATTAAGCACCCCTCCCATGCCACAATCGACATTTCTTTCCTATTGATCATAATATTTACTGCTCTGAAGAATATTTAGATATTTTATACAGCCCAGAGCCTTGGGTCCTTTAGATCTTGATACATTCGGAACGGGTTTAAACATTTCTAAGAATGGATTTGTCCATGTGCACGGAAATGTTCTGTTTACTTTCATTCCGTTTTCGGACAACTCCTTTTAAGTCGCCCGTTTATGGTGCACGGTAACAACGGATTTTGTAACGCAGCTATTTCTGGTGTACAATGGACTGGTATCTCCTTACATTCGGTGGGTGGATTGAATGCAAGTGCATTTCGAAACGATTGACCGTTTTGGACTGCTCTCGGGTTCTTGCATGTTTGTATTGTCTACTCCTACGATGATGTAGGATTAGGTTCGCGGTATAAAAAGGTTTCGTAAGCTCGTGTCCAATGTTTCTATTCTAACGTTCAGCGTCCGGCTGGGTACAGTCCCTAACAATGTTCGTTTCCTTATGCAAAGCGGACACCTATTTATTTTTGTATGGAAATGCGGCGGCGGCGGCGGTTAAGGCTTACAGCGGTCACTTTAGAACGTGTCCATTTAATTCCCGGAGTGGTCGCAGCATTCCGACACGGGTTTACTCTCGGCCCTCACATTTTTGTGGCCCCAAACAGTTTTGTTTTTCTCGCCGGCCATTTCCTCACCTCGTCTTAAGAATTTAAACGGGGGTACTGATTTTGATCGCGCCCTCCATCTGAACTTTCTGACTTCGTGCGAGAAAAATTGTAGGACTTTGAACAATTTAAAAATAAGTATACTCGCTGTCGGCGGTAGTTTTTTGTGCCCAGACATTCTTTCAGAGCAGTGGCAACAATGCGTAAAAGTTTAGTATCGCTTTAAATGTCGTCTGTCTGTAGAGATGTTTTCAAAAATTCCCTAGGAAAGGTTGTTCTTGAGCAGTTTTAAACGACTCGTAGACGCATAAACATGATCGTTGTCTTCCCAACTCGACAACTCTACCGAACGTGGTCAGTTCGTACAAGCATTTATCAGGCCTGCAGCGAGAGCGTATAAGGTAGTTTCTTGCCATTGTATCGAAGGAAATATGTATTTGGTTTTGCTTGATTGTTTTGTTTTTGGTGGAGCATCGTGCGATGGACAGCGGGATTAACAAGGGCGTCGGCGCCAGGCGCGCGGCCCGCTCGGCGGCTGCATAGCAAATGCGCCTCCGTGTGTGGTGACCACGTATCTAGATGGGGCATGCGCTCCCGAGATGCGCGCGATTGGATACATTAACATAGTACCGCGGTGTTTTTATTAAAACCAATGCATTGTGCACTCGCGGGCTCTTTTGTAATTCATATTTTGATTTATTTATGCTTTACGGACTTGGTTGAAACGTTGCAAATTTATGTCGCCTACAGTCTCGACGCAGACGTCTTTCTAGACCAGAGTGTAATATTATTACAGGTCGTGTAATAGATTTGTTTTGGAAATGCACCATTCGATTTGTCTCCAGCCAGAAATATTTTTTTATTAAGCAAAACTTGCTATTGACAAAATAGTTGGATGAGTATCGGGAATTAAAATAGATGGATAGTTTGACTAACCTTGTCGTCAGAATTTTCAAGCCATCATTATAGCTTTTGAAGTAGGTACGGAAGATGTGCATCTTGACAAAATAAATTATAACCACTAACTGTTGTCCATCCGGCTGGCCAGATCTGCGGCTAACTTTTTAAACGACCGCATGATATATAAAGTACACGTAACTTAAAGCCAGAGAATATGGAACTCCACATCCAACATCAGATAATCTAACAAGCAACACAACACGAGTTAGACAGTTGCATGAGTGATGGACCACCCACTCTATTAGGAGACGTGACGTCATGACAAGCCTCCGCGAGTGATTTGCCTAATTTATCTTATCACAGCCAGCCTGATAGTGTTTCACGCGGTGATGGATGGTGGAGGGCACCTTTAGCGTCTCTTGTTGCTAGTTAATTATTACTGGGTTTCCTTTTGTTCGCTGTTTTCAATTAGGTTTGGATGTGGCTTTTGCGGAATAATTAGCCAAGATAATTAATTATTGTTGGTTATTATTGGATACTATATCATTGGGATATCTCGCCTAAATTACCTTATCCTATAAATGTGATAGTAATTTGGGCTGCAACTGACTCAGCATCCTGGCTAGGCATCAGTTTTTTACTGTGCTTCGACATTCGGTTTAGCTAGCCTTTTAAAGCTCGGAAAATAATTATTATGTAGTTAGTGGTACACATTTACGTTAGTGTGTTAAGATTAGACAAAGGCTTCATAATTTTCCATTATGATACTTCTTCAAGAAGAGACTATATGGTAATAATTTTTCAGTTTGTTAGTTCAGTAATAATTTATATTGTTATCTAAAACGTTTAAAGATAACAATATAAATTATTACTGAACTAACAAACTGAAAAATTATTACCGTATAGTCTCTAGAGCCTAGAGACACTTTAAGATCATAATTGGTTTAGATATTTGGACTTACTTAAAAATACTAAGTTACCAGGGCTATCCGCCTGGCCGTCCGTCAACTAATTGACGATGGCGTTGTGCCTTCAAATTGTGGTTAAATATTAGCTTGCTGGCCCCGTAAAGCGCACAGTAAATACTGGACTGTTTGCCGAGCTGTGTTGCCAACTCGAAACATAATATATTTTCTTTAATCTTTGTTTATTTACTAGAGTTTTATGTCCAATTTTCTAGTCCAACATATTTAAAAGTTTGTAAACGTAATGTCATTTGATTTTGTTGTTATTTGCTAAATGCACCGTTTTTGACCCTCAACGAAAATGAGGCGCTTACAGAACAGAACAGACAGCTTCTAAATGAATTCACAAATAAAATTAAAATGTAGCCTTTTACTTAAAACTTGGGCGGTTTGGTTCTTATCTTATAAAAAGTCTATACTTTTTATTACCTGTGTACATACAACAGAACAAAAAAATAGGGATTTTTTTTTTAATTAACGTAAATGATATCTATAGGTATGTCTCAAAAATATTAATAGAACAGTAAAGTTGGCAACACCGCTCTGTTTGTAGAGTCCGAGGCTCATGTTTGCTGTCCATCCGACGTGATCTGAGCACGGCCGGTAGAAAGGAAAGCTCGGCTCGTCTCTCGAGGCAAATCTCTTACGGGATCAAGAGGACACGTCTCGCGTTAAGATTATGAGGGTTGCGGTTTTTCCGTCGTAGATTACTGATCTTTTGGATTAACACGAGAAGCCTTTGTGGGAGGTAATGCAGTGGAATAGTGTAAGATAATAATAATAATGATAAAAATGGAGCGCATAATCTAGAGCTATTTCCGGACTTCGGAAGGCACGGTAAACCACTTCATGCAATTTAATCTAAGTCCATTTTGAGGGTTACAATTTACTATAATTTTAATTAACGCACAAATTAATTTATCTGTTGTTTATTTTGTTACAGGTATGTACTGCACCTCACTCAACTGTCACTCAAACTTAAAGTCGTCAGAAGCGGTATGTTAGGAGTAGATTTCCCTACTAGATAAAGGGGTTCAGAGTGGATTGGTCACCTTTGTAACCTTAAATTATGCAGGTTTCTTTGCGATGTTTCGGACCGGAATTCGTCCTTAGAACCGGACAAACCGTACAGTATCTGTTTGGACAGAATCATAGAATTACTGCGACAACACCAAAATGCTGGATACTTAAAGGTAATTTTACCATCCCTATATTGTTTCGCACGCTTGTCGCCAGTCGAGTCAGGGTTTCGCTCAATTTATTTCTGGTCAATTTTAAAGCTGTTGGGGTTATTTCACGGCAGTTAGGTCTCTTTTTAATGGGTTTTAGATCTTTGTCTTATTGCAACAATGTTGTAGAGGGGCTTAGTACATCACACCGAAAGTTAGATACACTCTTTTAAAAGTGAAGGTGTTTTAGTACGTATATTCTTTTTCTGTGTATAAAATTGTAGAGACCCGTGTTTAAAAAATTATTAACTTTAAACCTTGATGTGATTTGATAAATATTGTTTCTCAGCACAGCCTTACTTAAAATTTTACTCGATGAAACGATTCTCTAATGACAAATAGATGTATGAAGCCAACAAAGGAGCAATTCATTCCTGAAAATATACAAAAACCACGCGAATTCCCAAATGACTGTATAAAAGTAACCGAACTTAGACAATGAACTGCAACACGTCTTATTAACATAGTTCACACAAAGTAAACGTTCCACAACAAGCGCTGAACGCTCAGCTCATTTCGTCGGAATCTAACCAGGGTGACCATTGGAAAAATGTAGAATCTGCTACACACTATAGCTGAAATCTGGCAAAATCAGCCGAAGATCTGAAGATCGTGCCACATATATTGGGGATGATACTAACAAGTCATGTTTATTTCAAAGAAAATGTTCAATTTTACGCCAATAAGAATTTGGACCTTCACATGGAGACTTAAAAGCTATAATTCCGTCTTGGAACAAAAATTCCGAGGTCGGTAAAATGATTTCCTACAAAATAAATACCCATAATTGGTGTTACATAGCAAACTGTCAACTTGTTTCCCTAAAATTAAAAGGAGATAAATTCTCAAATATGTCAAACTCTGCCACATATTTCAAATCGTCAATAATATGCCAAAGTTAAAAAACTACAAATTGGCAGAAATCTGCAACAAATGGTCACCCTAACTCTAATACCCAGGCGCAACAAGGAATAGTTTAATCGGCGCGCATGCGCTAATCGCTCTAATTAGGCGCCCGGCACGCGAACTATGCGCGCCGGCCGTGATCTAAGAAAGGTCTTAGCCTGTGAATGTACTAGGCTACGCAATTCTGACAATCCTTTGTTTCAATTGACAATATTGGAATGTTAATCTAAAAGGTCTCGCATTTCAGATGATAGTAATCTGTTGTCATTAGCTCTAGCTTCTAACTTTGTATCTGAGTTTTCAGTAGAATAGTTGACTAAAAACATTTTTAATTTGCCAGTTAGATTACTAAAAAATATTGTACCTATATACTATATGTATTTTCTATTGTTGCGCTCGCTCGGTCAGTGATGTCAATGACAATTACTCTATAATTTTACTATGCGGCTTAATTAGTCTGTATATCTCTTTATATTGATTTTTTTCCTTGAAATGTATTTATCTCAAATATTAATTTATTTTTATTATTTTTTTATTCTTTGAGAAATGTGACCTGTAGAGGAAAACAACCTCAGCGGTAGACCTTGTAAGCTGACAAACCCCATAACTTCGTAATTTAAAACAAAAAAACAAATCGATTAATTTATCGAACCTGCTCACAAATTTTCACTAGAATCGGTTGTGAAACGCGACCTGCAGAGTGGAACAAACAGACAGATGGATAGACAGATAGACATACAAAAGCAATTTTGGCCGAGATGAAACGGAGTTGCTTCGCCTCGGTCAATAAGAAGGTAAAACAAAATGTACTTTTTCATTTATGTAATCAGTTTCTTCACTGTAACATTTTTACAAGTCAGTTAAACATTTGTAAATCATCAACGGCCCGTTACAGTCCACTGCTGGACTATGAGCCTCCTCCACTTAAGTGGAGGGTTTTGCCATAACTCCACGCTTGGCAGGCGGGTTGGAGATCGCAGATTAGAAGGTTACTGTATCAGAGAGCGCTGCTGCCCGTTCCCTGTTCAATGTGTAGTCCCTAAGTCTCCTCTTACGACACCCACGGGAAGAGTAGGGGTTGGTGACCAATGTATTCTACTCTGCCGTCACTACACGGCTAATTTTGTAACCATTAAAACAAAAATCGACCCTACATCATCATATCTACCCTACACGATAAGTAAACATTTAGTTGTATATAAAATATAATTTGTAACGTAAGGTATTTTGCTAAATGTTACAAATAAATTGTTCAGTGTCTCATGTATTTAATTACCTATACATACGAGTAATACTCGTTCAAGTAATAACAAAATACCTTCGTTTTATATGTCACAGTCCATTTAATATAGCCAAATCGGGCGAAACTGCCATTTTGTTCGAGAAACATAAACTTGATTGCAATGGTCGTAATTTGGTAGACCTTTAAACTTTATGTGGCGTTATCATCAGTGACATGCGACATGTCCTAGCCCACGCGTGGGCTAAATGTCGGGTGTAACTGACCATAACATTTACCTGTAAATGCCTTCCCACTGATATGCAAGTTTCGAACTTAATAATGCAGGACTGGCAGGCAGTTGAACTTTAAGTGACATCTTAAGTCAATCGCTATTTTGTAATAATGAGTTCCAAACATGACTAAGAGTTGTGTCCAGGGTCTGATGATGAAGCCGGAAAGTTATAGGAACTCCTCAACTAAACAAGATAACTTCTCCGTGTTTGGACTCGTTGGATTTGTATTTACAAGAATAACCTTATTTATGTAGATGTGAAAGTAGTAAACATACCCACAAAGTAAGTAAAGCGGCGCGCGGGGCCCCATGAGACCATAATTCAGTATCCATACACAAGAACAAAAAAAAAAAGGAAAATAAAAATCGGCGCATACACGCTTCTGTACCCAAAGGGGTGAGCAGATCTTTAGTTGGCAGGCGCATGCAATAGATAAATATATTTATGCACATAATTCGCGCACTCGGTGTTAAGTTATTCAGTCGCTACTTTATGCAGGTAATATGATATTATGTATATATATCTGTTCTTGGAAACTATAGTTTCCATTCCGCAGGTGCGCGTGATTCGATGCGGGTCCGATTTCCTCGCGGTTTTTCCTTTTTCATGGAATTTGTTGATTATAATTAATGCGGTTATTTTGTAATCGTCACGAGCATTAAAGAAGTGGAATGGAAGATTGTGATCGACGCATTAAATACTAAATGAGTCAATAACATCGTTTTTCAAGATTTAAGCGAAGTTTTTAATTTTTACAAGTTTCTTTTATGCTTGATTTGTGCGTGTCTGCTTTTCCATTACAAAATTTTAGTTAATCCATCATCATCATCATCATCTCAGACGGAAGACGTCCACTGCTGAACATAGGCCTCCCCCATAGGTTTCCACCGCGAACGATCCTGCGCTACTTGCATGTGGATTATCTTATTAGGTAATCTATTATTAGATAATCCACATGCTGGCTTCGGAATTAACCTGACTTTAGAAGGCATACCTTTTATTATTTTGGATAATGCAATAATAAAATACAATACAAATATCCTTCTGGTGGTAACCCCACCCACCGGCGGGGACGCGGAACTAATCGAACCAATTCAGTAAGGCCCAGTCTGGGTTTCTCCAACGCGTTTTTCGCTCTAGCAACGTCTGGGCCGAGGTTGTCAGAGATTTTTAAGGGGTACGAGCTTTCTGCTCCCCCACAAACCCGTGTCCGCTATAATTATTACTCTGGTAGAAATTATCATTAGTACGTCCAAATAAAAATATAAAAAATAATAATAATTTTTTATGCTTTTTTGACACTAAAAACATAATAATGTAAATACGGAACAAGACAGTAAAAATATGCTTTGAATACGTTATTATGGAAATCATTGGGCAGCTTCAGGAACTTCAAAAATGCAAACACTTTAAGTAAGGGTAAGTTCGAGCTCGTCGGTGGGGACGTGTATGAGCTAATGATGATGATGATGATGAGACAGACTGTCATTGTCTTCCACGTTAATTAACAATCATTATAGCACATTCGAGGTATCTGCGAAAAAGGATACGCAGATACCTCGTGACCTGCTCTGCATAAGGCAAGCCGTATTCCGATGCAATACCGCGAAGACATTTACCACCGACAAAGCCTGACAGATGTTCCTTTGCTACAAAACATACATAATTACAATGACATATTAGTTCTAGTAAAGAGTTAATTACATGCTAAATGGCTGGTGAATGTGTGTGAAGGCATTCGACCGGCGCCCGCGCCGCCTTGACCGCCGATCGTGGCTAGTCGCTCACGATACTATTCCAAATATGCAAATAATTATTGTCTGCCTATATTCTGGCTAGTGACATTATTGATCGACGATCGATTTCGACTAGCAAAAACCCCCACCACAAAATTTCATGAGAATCGGTTGAGAAACGCGACCTGTAGATGGGAGAGAACAAACAGATCGACAGATGGACAGATAGACCATACAAAAGCAATTTTGGCCAACCTGAAACGGAAACGCTTCGCGCTCGCTCTGTCAATTAAAAAGAAGGACAAACATCGCGGGTTAACTGATTACCCTCCCACCCAAATTTAATGGTATAAATCGAATAAACGTGCATATGATATGGAAATTCAAAAACAATAAATATGTTGTGAACATACTGCCATCCATTTCGAAGGTGCGAGCTAACGTTACTCTACCACAATATATTCCGTGACTCCACCAACACTCTTTTTTTATTGTATCTTGAAATCGATACTACCTATGCAAAAAGAGCTACTGAATCGCGAACGCAGCTGTGTTATTTGCATTTGACAACGGTATCACCATGGTACCTTTATCTGTAGTAGCGACCATACGTGCGGTCAATCACAACTAAACATACCCCCCAATGCGTCGTAAGTCATTGAAATGAAGCTTGTATTAGTTGTAAAATGTAGATGTTAGTGAGTGGCTGTCTGTACTGGAATAATTGACGTCTCCGGATGCAATAACAACGCGCCCTCACGCCCCGAGGCTGCTGACATTGCAGTCATGCGATCTATAGATGCACTACTGGGTGCAGTGTTTGACTGACAATGTCTGCACTCAGGTGAATGGTTAATAATGTGGATGTAAAATTTTACACATCATCATCACTTCACGCTTAAATGCCCTATCGCACATAATAAAAGTGTTGTAATCAGCTACATTGTAAATTGCAGCGACGCGATTTTAGCTACCTATATAATAATCCGGAGGTTATTGAACTTTAGGCGACCACATTTTGCTTTAAATGTTCAAGGGCTAATTTTTGGTACACTTGTTTTTTAGACCCTACTCTTCAATATAAGAAGGGTTGCTCAGCTTTGGGGCCCCGTGGAAGGGCCATTTACAGCATGATTAGGTAATCATAAGGGACGAATTCGAATTCGTGTTCATTATGAAGTTTAAAAGTGGCGTCGGGGGCTGGAATTTGGTACACATGTGGACATTTGGAATTTGTAAGGCCACAAGCAAGTGTCTCAGGTCTGTAACACAATCATGGTTTTACAAAAAACTAACTGTACACTACCTAAAGTCGCAGAAAATCTTACGAGGAATAAAAAAAAAACACTCGAGGCGTTTCAAGCATTAAGTGTTATCACGTTATTTCAATAATAATAACTTAACTACTTAGCAGGATTACGTCAACAATTTACGTACATAATTTCTCAGTATTTCATTCGGTTGTTTCCATATTTTTATTAGGTCAAACTCTTTCGATTACTTATACGAGATTCATATTTTAAATACCTTATTTTTCAGAGCTTTTACTACCGTTAAAAACTAAAATCAACTTTTTATTTTATGTCGCCTTTTCTATTACCGTATTTGCAGCACCATTGCACAAACATTGTCTTTTCCTCAGTTTAAAGTCTTTACAAGCTATTAGTAACATGAGACTTCCTTTCATAAGTACTACTCGGAGTCAATACACGCACTTTGTGTCGAGCTTACATTGAAATCGATCGCAACTAACCCCTAATCACTGGACTGTTAACGATTTAATAGTAACAGAGTACTGGCTGTAAGGAAGCGCGCTTATTGGTGCGATAAAGCGAGCGTTGCAGCGGAGATAGAAGTCTAATGGGTTTATGATATCATGGTACATGTCATGCAGGATAATAAAGCTATCTTAGTCGAATTATAAATTTTCGCGGTAATCAATTTGTTAGTAAACGAGTCTGGCCAACGAAAGCTGCCCCAATAAAACCGCGGCAATTTTAAAATTGCGCCAAAAATGGGCGGTTTAGTACATTATAACGGTAGATTTTCTTTATTTTTCCAAGAAAATCGTTTGCCAGACAGCTTTCGTTGGCCAGACTCTAGATGCTGACTGGTGCTAAATATGTTTTATGTTTTTCTTCTTTTGTCCTGTCGATGGGTGGTTAATATTGTGATCATCAAATTTTGATTGTCATAAATCTTGGTATAGGTACCTTTTTGAATGTCATTTGAATGCATGCAACTTTTTTGGATATCAATTGCATTGATGTTTCACAGTAATTCTGTATAGAACCGAGTTTTCTAATGAGAGTGCAAGTTAATCCCAACATCAATAATTTGTACCTCAGTAAAATATTGAATTACCAAAGATTTTCTAATAACGTGAATCTATTAAACTGAAAAGTATAGTGATATTAGAATATCAGAAGTTCCGAAAATCTGACGTTTCTAGCTTTTGCTTTCGATCTATACATGATACAACCCACATTGTGTGAAAATCGCGAGAGTTTAAAACGTTATTTTACAACCCACATGATTTTGCAAATTTAACATTTTGGGAATTATGGCCCGGAAGGATGAAAAAGAAGGCATGTTGACGAAGACCGCATTCGTCCAAAGAAAAAGTTGCATAGCACCTATCCGATATACGTTACAAAGAATTCTTGTTAGAGCTTTGACTCGCTGTCGCTGCAGCTTACCCTGTGATACTGAGTTTAATACAGTGACTCGGACGCGACAGAGCGTGTCATGGATCCGTTGAGCCGATCTAGAACGCAGTCTGGCCTAGGCAGTGCGTTGAACCTACTTCACGTACACCTACCAGGATTACTAGTGAGGTATTTGTTATATTGTACTCTTATTTTTATTTAGAATTACAGAGCTACGTATTAAACGTGTAAAGAGGCATCTTATCGAAATCGAAGTCACGTTTTGTTCAGATTTTTACCTTGTTTTTTGATTCGCAACTCTATTATAACCTATGTTTAATCAGCTGACAACACTCTGAAGCTCTGCTCACCCCATAAATGCCATTTACAGATGCAAGGTGAGTATCCTTATCCATTTTCACCTACCGCTCTTAAACCGCTAACTAAGCCAAAACATAACCAAAGAGACGTTGGAACAAGAATTAAATCCACGCATTCGTAACCCTCATATTACACTTCAAAACATATTATCCAAACAATCCCAAATTGGTTCAAATCTTCCAGCTAGTTCCTAATTGGATACGCAGACCAAATAAGTCGTCGGCTTTGTGTACTTCTTTCTTTTCAAAAGGGACATTCGAAATACAAAGTTCAACCGCTGTAGAGACGTGTCTCTTAACAAATAAGCCAACAAAAGGCAGGACGCAGCAACAATTTACAGCCCGAGGTACGTGTTCACGGAATCCAGTCTTTGTTGCGTCTGAAATCTTGGAATCGTCAAGAATTCCGTAGAGGTGCCACTTCTTCCAGGGTCAACGGGCGTGCGTCTCAGAAATTACTTTTTGCATTCTGAGTTTAAAAAGCTGGTAAAGCTACAGTCCAATCTAAACAAAAAGTGTTGGTTTCTATAGTATCAGCTTAAATTATGTTTTCTTCGTAATAGATATAACAATATCTTCATCATCAACCTATATCAGTTCACCGATGTCGTTAATGTTCAGACGAAAGAGTCTCCAAAAAAAGTAACGTAGAAAGTGGTAAACTTTTTCGTGAGGGCTACTACATATTAATATCGTGTCCTATTAAACTTCTGACCAACCGGACTACTTGGCTGCCTTAGCGAGATTTATGACTTTACTATGAAACATACATCCTACATACAGAACCAAGCCGTCTACATCGCACAATTTGACTCATATCGGAATTTTTCTTAGATCATCTTCAAAGGTCACATTATTGCCACGTTCTATTTCTTCGATTTGCTATGTCACGACATACAAAAGTTCGCTTCGGACCGCGCCGCTCGTGCCCGACCATATTTTTTTTTTTCTTATTCCTCCTCGCCGCCATCTTTCTCAGAACTGTCGCTGTTACAAAAAGTAGTCGAGTTGAGACGCTCGCGCCGGCTGAGGTGTGAATATAATTAATGGTTTATCAAAGGACCCGCCTCTCCATTGCAACCGATTTGGACATGAGCTCGTTTGATGCGGTGTGATTTGTACAATTCCCTTTTAGGGGTATCGATAAAAAATCTTAAAGCCTTGCTCTTTGCTTTTAGTGAAGATCTGTATGTAGAATTTCGTTTAAACTTCTTCTGAAGTGACGATGGTTTTCTTTACTGAGTAGAATAAACCTGCACTTTTTTGTAATATTAATTAATTTTATGTGTGTGCAAAAAGTATAGTTTCCATAATTTATTTCAAAACTAAGACAAAGAAAAAGAGACAAGCGAAAGGGTTTTCACCCTTTAGTTTTTCTGATCTGTAGTTTTCACCATCATCATCAGAATATTTCGTGCATTTTTCAAAACCACCAACGAATAAGTACTTGTTTATTCTTTTTTACATAAAACTCTTCGCTTCTTCTATAATAATAGCCTTCTTCTTATAGCCCGGTTCGTAAACTCTGCAACCGACCTTACAAAGCCTGCATATCTAACTACAGAATCCTCCAAGAATTATCCAGATCTCTCTCACCACCAACTTGTGGCTTACAAATTAATAAATCCATTAATTCAAAGATTATTTGCGCGCTCCAACCTGGATGCGGCAACCGTTGGATTAAATTAGTGCGTCAATAAATCTTCGTTATGGAGACCGCATCCAATTTTATCGCCGTGTGTAGGAATCATTATTGGGATCCACCTGTATGTACGATAAAAAATATTATAAAGTGTTAGAATATAAACTATTATACTTAGTATTGGCAATGAAATAATATAAATTGGAGACGTGAACTGGAGGAGCTGCAATAACCATAAAGCACATAACAGAACCATGCTAGTCTGAATAATCACTAAACCAATCATATTATTATATCGTAAAGTTTTAGGATTTCATTCGATTTCAGGTTAGCTGGTAGAAAATGCTATATAGCATTAAGTTCGCCTTTTTACATCTTATTTTTGGTGTAATAAAGTATAAAGCACATAACAGAACCATGCTAGTCTGAATAATCACTAAACCAATCATATTATTATATCGTAAAGTTTTAGGATTTCATTCGATTTCAGGTTAGCTGGTAGAAAATGCTATATAGCATTAAGTTCGCCTTTTTACATCTTATTTTTGGTGTAATAAAGTATAAAGCACATAACAGAACCATGCTAGTCTGAATAATCACTAAACCAATCATATTATTATATCGTAAAGTTTTAGGATTTCATTCGATTTCAGGTTAGCTGGTAGAAAATGCTATATAGCATTAAGTTCGCCTTTTTACATCTTATTTTTGGTGTAATAAAGTATAAAGCACATAACAGAATCATGCTAGTCTGAATAATCACTAAACCAATCATATTATTATATCGTAAAGTTTTAGGATTTCATTCGATTTCAGGTTAGCTGGTAGAAAATGCTATATAGCATTAAGTTCGCCTTTTTACATCTTATTTTTGGTGCAATAAAGTATATATCAATCAATCAATCAATCAGGTTGACCTTTCCAAGAGTGATGGAAGAAAAAATCCTGTATATTAAATAACCTTTGCAACATACAGTAAATCAGGAAATAGGGGATCGGACTGTTCCTAAATTTACCATATTTTATGGATTATTTTTAAAATATAGATTAGTAGCAGACAATTCGCGAAGAAAAAAACAGAATCGGCTGAAAAACGAATTTACAGTGATTTTTTAAAGTTTCAATATGTCTTTTTCAAAAACGATTGTTTGTATGGAGATTATAATGGCGTTACTAACAAATGATGTCACAAGGGGGTATGTGCCTCTCTGTATAATCTTGAATTTCAAACCCTAACTCGGTTTGAGTGTTCGACAGCAGAAACTAAGAAGTTTGGATTTATAAAATAAAAAATGTAGTCCGATCCCCTATTAACAAACTAATTGGCTTTTCTGAATGATCTCTGAATTTTGATATACCTTTTCATCTGAACTTTGGCTGGCTGTAATAATGTCAATTTACTTGATTAAGTATCTCCTAAATTATACTAGCCCACATTATAAAATTTACCAGAGTTTATATTAAACCGTTAATTTCCTAAGCTCAGAATGGCGCACCTGCCTTGCGCAGACGCAAGCAAGCCATTAGTCCGCACCTCGGATCCTATATCTGTCACATCTGACGCGCCGGTCCTCATATTTCTACAGACTATTTCTGCTACCCTAGTAGTATAGTATTACGTCTGGATAAAGGAGAATGTTCACTAAAC
This sequence comes from Carpatolechia fugitivella, assembly GCA_951230895.1. Lineage (NCBI taxonomy): Eukaryota > Metazoa > Arthropoda > Insecta > Lepidoptera > Gelechiidae > Carpatolechia > Carpatolechia fugitivella. The sequence continues at coordinate 14,723,245 of OX579663.1, forward strand.
TTGACCGTTCTAAGATTTTCGGTTAAATTTTCTTCAATATCACACACACAATGATCTCCTATTTCCAGCGAAAAAATAATAAAACAACCAACCAACACCACTATCACCAACCAACATTGACCACCACCAACTATCGTATCGTCTTTATTTGTCTTTGTCTATGAGAGCTGTGAAATATGCAAAACGGCTCGGTTAATTTAAAATTTGCGGTTGCTTTATCATCCAAAAGAAATTATTATTTTCGACGGACCAAATCGCAATTTCAACCAGGGTAATATAGCGGGTGCAGACTTGACAAAAAGAAATACGATAAATAAATACCTTACATACGAGCAAAAAAGACTGTTAGATCATTTTTTTAACCCTTTATAAAAATCGCATAATCCTTCAAACATATAAATCAGTTGAGTACTAGTTAGTTTAATCTCAAAAAACACACAGACCGGCAACTCTTCCTTGTCAAATTGTTAAAATAAAAATCGTTATAATTATCGTGATCGTGGTCTACTAGTGTGCGGTCTCCATTACAACTGCCGGCTAAGCCCGTTTTGTCTTATCAACTAATCTTACAATGTTATGTGATCCTAGACCGTATATTCTATGAGATTTATGTCTGGGTTTTAAATGATAAGTCGACTCTTATAGCCACTAAGATAACATGCTCGAGCTTAGTTTGCTTAATAGACTGACATATGAAACTATGGAATATTTCGTTCAGAAGGATGACTAGGTTAGGTGTCCGTGTGATCAACTGAGTCAATTACCTGAAATTTGATGTTGTCGCCCTGAGCTTGCGATACGCGGAATGGCTACCAGTTAATTTTTATACTTCCCTGGTACCTGGTAGCGTTAAATGCTGTTTTTTGTACGGCACTTTCCATTACTTTTTCTTGGACTATAAAGCCGAGAAAAGAGGAATGAATACATAAGAGGAACTTTGAAAGTTGCGCCTGTAATAGATAGGATGATAGAAATCGCCTTGCCTGGTATGGGCATGTCATGCAGAGGAATGAATTTCGTGAAGGCAAAGGTATTAAAGAATGTGGATATGGTTATGTTGGGAGAGTACGACCAAAGAAAAGATTTGTGCGAAGGATGATAATATGTTCAGAGGGATGTGAGGAAGAAAAAAATATACTGCGCCGAATCTAAATGATGGGGCAAGCGAATGATGAGAAAAGAGAAAGCTATTTTTACACAGTATCTAATCGTCTTCGCTACTATGAATTATTTATATCCCCAGGTACTTTATCTTTTGCTTTTCTTTGCATGAAATGTTTGTGATTATTAAGTTACTTACATTAAATAACAACCAGCCTAAAAGCTTTATTCTCTCTCTCTTCTCTTCTTCAACCTTTGTCTACCCAATGCTGAGTATAGGTCTCTTCCATAAAAGCTTTATTAATAATATTTAATCAAATTAAATTTATTAACATATTCAATAACAGTAGCAATTCGTTTTGCGAATGGCAAAAACCTTTAAATCAGTCGTAAAATCAGTCTTTTATGATCAATGCGTTCGTTACCATTGATTGAATTTTTATTAATGTAACGGGCCAATTTTGTTGATACCAATATTTTTTTATATAAAATACATTATGTATGTTGTTTTATTTCTTTATTATGTGTTTATGGCGTTGTATAGATGGAAATTTAAACAAATGTGATTTCTTATTAAAATGTTACATCCAAGTAAGGTTGCCATATGGTATACGTCTATAAAATCCCTACAAAAAGCCTGGTTTCTAATAAAAAGTCCTGACATTACGCTAAAGCACCCGCCCATCACAGTTGTGTAGCAAAAATAAGAAGGTTAGATATCCACCCTGCCTGTGACCGAAGATCTATTCGCGTAAAATTTATAAGTAGAAAAAAAGTTTCAGTTTTTAGTTCTTTTTTAGTTTTGATTGTGTTGATTATTATTTACTGCCAATGTAGATCGTTACCAAAGAAAAGATCAATAAATAAAACTAAATTTCTATGATTAGTTTTACTCTAAAATCCAAAATTGCTGACACTTTCCACACTTCCACAATCCTGACAGGGACCAAAAAATCCTGACGTATGGCAACCCTACATCCAAGTAGCTTGGACTGGACTATCTTGCAATGACATCACAAAATTTGTGCGTGATTTTACTGTCCTTATTCTTTTCCTGCTAACGCTGTGTACTGCGTATAAGTCTCTATTTCTTAATATCTATTTGAATCATCATCACCACAAGATCGAACTAAATAATATGGTTATTTGTTTACGATTCCAAAAACTTGAATAATATAATTTGAATAGCAGTCACAACTCCAATTGAACAGTCAGACATTCCGTCGTCAGGAATTCCAACAATCACACATTCAGGTGCACATGTGCCTTACATTTCCGACGGGCCATTGTTCTTGGTGTCTAGTACTGTCTCATTACTGAAAGCATCGTCGCTGTAATCTGGTATGTCTACCGTCTTTGATATCTCGCGTTACGATACTCCAGCGAGTACGCAGAATGGACGGGTCAACGGCACGGCCTTTTACTTTTGTCTGGGGCACCTTAGGAGTAGAATACACTAAGGTTTCTTTCTATTAGGTTTAGGATTTGTAACTATCTAAATTGGTTTTAATTCGCTTAGTTAAATTGCAAGTACAAAATCTAATGCCAAAGCGTCAGTACAATTAGGTCCTATGAATAATCGCACGATAGGCATTCTATCTTCATTGAGAACGTCATTTTATAATTATGTATTTTTAAACAACTCTTCTGCAATGTTGTGTTTATTTTTACTCTTACTGATTATCTTCCAAACCAGCCAAATTTCGCCCACAGTTTCAACCTTATGAGCACCTGGTACCTGCCGCGTCTAATTGCGACGGACATTATGATTTAGGTAATGACGCAGTTACGCCCTATGCTTGCGATACGCGGAATGGCTACCCGTTACTTTTTATACCTCCCTGGTACCTGGTAGCGTTAAATGCTGTCTTTTGTACGGCACTTTTCATTACTTTTTCTCGGACTAACACACTGACCCGTCTTGAGTCGCCTTTAAGTGTAAATGTTTTTAATTTATTTCATCTATATAATTATAATTAATATAATTAATAAAACTTATCATCGTGTCATTCGTCTTTCAAAACAGTTTTTTGTTTACAACATTACAAACGCGAACCTGCATCCAAAATAGCACCGAAAATCTTGTTCCAGAATTTCGGTTGCTTCGAACTTACACAAAAGCAGGTACGTCGCGTCGCAGGTAGTTTCACAATCAAAAGATTAAGCCCGGATCTTTCCAAAACGACCGTAGAAACTTAGCCCCTTATTGTCCCACGAACCAGACGACACTGTGTCTGCCAGATGCGACGACTCTTTGTGTTTTTATGCTCTTGGATATGAGAAAAGACCACTTTCCGAGAACCGAAGCATTGTGGCACATGTGCTTTTGAGATATTTAGGAGAACTACCTGTTCTCTGAAATAGAACCTTTACTACGCTGTAGAATCCTGGCGACATTATAAAATTGTTAAAAGCATTTTTACGGCTAAAGATTTTTCTCTTTTTGAATAGTTTAAGGTAATGCTGTTTCCGATCTATTGCAAAAGCAGGAAGCGGTTTGTCCGACAGAATTTATGGTATGTTTGTTTATCCATTCTTGGCTTTTTGTATTTAATTTTATGGTTACTTCCTTATGAAACTATGAAATGGTCGATTGAGTAAGAGTGTTCACTCAACTAAAAAAAAATAGTATGTAGAAAGACACATTTCAACAAAACACAACATTCTATTAAAAAGGTTACAGTCTATTACATATATCGATGCCTGTGTTTTGTTGAAGCATTAATCTTCAAAAGTAGTTAACTATAGGTATATTCGTACAATACAATCCCAACAATTCGATGAAATTCTCGTTAAAAGTCGCGAATATACAAACACTTTCACCGCGTATTGATCAAGTTTATGTTTCATGACCTTTTGAGTCTGGTTATATTTTACAGTTGTGCTGACAAGAAGATAAATTATCTAATCGTTTTCGCTACCATAAAAGTCTCTACATTGTACGTCCAATGCATGGTGCTTGTATTTATGGTGACAGCAGCTATAAAGTTGTACAATTTCTGATTGATCCTTGGATCAAACAGAAACGCGTTTTGGTATCCTGGCTTTGGTGTCATGTAAGATTTAATGTAAATGGTTTCAAGGCTCTACAAAAAAAAATGTTCTTTGATTGGCAAAGGAACAATCGCGAACTATCTCAAAACATCAATTGTAATCCATTCTGAATATAGCTAGTGTGTCACCGTATCAAAACCGATTCGGCGCAGACGGTGCGGCGCTCAGAAATATCCACACGACACTTGGCAACGCATCGTATGACGCGTCATACCTGTGTTTCATGATTTTACTAGTACGGGAGATAAAGGTCGGCGTGTTGGCTTCGAGTACAGTCTGGTTACACGCGAACATCTGTCGTCTGCTGTGCTACATAGTTTGGAAGTCACTTATTCGCGATTGATGGCACTTTATTTAGATACATTCGTCACACCTGTATTACTTGCATCTTGTCATTTAATAATACATGTTCTATAAATCTTTAAAACTGCTTCTGATGCTAATAACATGTGTTACAAGAACGCTCTTAAAATCTAGAGTTTAGTAATCATATAGGTTTCTTTCTTCTTAGCACGTAAGCAGGACTTGAACGGCTGTCCTGAATTGGCCTCTCGTTTTGCAAGTTTGAAAACTCGAGCCAAAAAAGGCACATCGCAACCGTGTCAAACAGATGGTTGCTTATCGTATGCACTTAACCAGGACAGACATTAAAAACTTGGTGGGCGTAAAGCAGAATCTAGACAAAACCGGAACAGGCACGTCATCGAGCCAATCACCTAGGCTCGTGATCGTGGGAACTAATTAGACTAATCATCAGAATCAATCAACAGGAAACGTCCCACGTTAGACAAATGTCATGTCGAATGTAGCCGCGATCTTGCGAAAGTAACCTGTCGGAAATGTACGTGACTGCCTAATGTGAATACGCCTGTGTCTGTCCCGGATTGCCGCAGATTCAAATCCTATCAATGATCGTATTTTTTTACTTTTTCCTTTACGTAATAGTTTTATGACTGACTCAAAGAACTTAATATACTTAAAATGTTATTAATGTTGTATTTTTGTTTTCAGTTTCAGGTAAGCTACGGTTTCTGAGGTGCCAGACATTGTGCCAGATTGCTTCTGATGATTGGGCGTAAGTTTAATTTATGGCCTTGGCAGAGTTAGTTTAAAGTTAATTTATTACAAGCCACTATTGATTTTACTAATTAGGTATTGCTATTTATTTGAATAACTAGAAAATAATTGTTTTTAATATTCTTTAAGAGAATGTCATGTTCTTAATCACATTACTTAGATAACGTCACTTAGTACGAGTATAACATATTATAAATACTTTTTGAGCAATGATAGAACTCTCGCGTGTGGTCCGATAACAACAAGTTCGTGAATGACTTTAGTTTACGCTTCATGGCTGGGATCTCTGGAGCAAAGGTCGTAATCCTCTCGTCACACGAGCAATATAATGAGAAGATCAGGATGTTCTTGTGTGGTCTGATAGCAGAATGAGGGCGTGGGCTCTTTCAAAAGCGGCAGCATTGTAACCGCTGAGCAATTCTTCTGCTGTTCAGCATGTATGCCCACTATTGCCCACTGCTGGTTCTTCCTTCACTGCCTTGTTTATTTCTGGTCCAGATATGCCCTTTTGTCTTTTTGAAATCTTTTTGATGTCTATTATTTTGCCTGCAGGTAATATTTGATCAGCGATTTCTTATTTTATATTGATAACCCAACGTACATAGAATTATTGTAGTAAATACATAAATAACTGTATGTTCGTGAATTGGATCCAGGATGACATCATCCGCTCCGGATCGGCGCTGCGCGGGATCGCCGGAAATCGACGATAATTGGCGGCTGCGCAGATCTAGAACGAGATGCGGACGTGTATCTGTGTTAGGGGTGATAGGCGATATTTTTCATCATTTTATCTACTTTTTACAATACCTTCTTTTCAAGGAAGCCTCTGTCCAGAAATAGACATCTTTTGGCTGACGTGATGATGATGATGATACTTCAAACACAATTTTATTGAACTAACGAACACACTAACCTTTTCTAAGTCACAATTCAAACCAACAACAGAGGGTTCACATGTAGTTTTGCTGAATCGCTACCTTTTCTGTTATTCCACAAGGCATACCATAACATAATGCGGTACCTAATTCAATAGGGGATCGGACTACTTTTTTTTTATTTTATAAATCCAAACTTGTTAGTTTTTGCTATCGAACACTAAAAGAATTTTTGCTTTATCTTTAAAATTGACCGAGTTATAAAGGTTTGAAATTCAAGATTAGACAGAGAGGCACATACCCACTTGTGACGTCATTTGTTAGTAACGCCATATAATCTCCATACAAAAAATAGTTTTTGAAAGAGACAGACATATTGAAACTTTAAAAATTCACTGTAAATTAGTTATTCAACCGATTCTGTTTTTTTCTTCGCGAATCGTCTGCTACTAATCTATATTTTAAAAATAATTCATAAAATATTGTAAATTTAGGAACAGTCCGATACCCTATTAATTAGCAATTTTTTACCCTTATTGTACTTCTTGTGTTTAGGTGGAGTCACAGGAATAAATATTATCTATTCTATTTACTCTCCAATTATTAGCTAACATTGATTGACTTCTGTCCGCCTTGATAATCCCTGCGTACATTACTGCGACTGGGAGATTTAGTGGTTCCTTTGAACTAGCTCGCTCTACATGTGAACGAAGCTCGTCTATTTGCAGCTACGAAACTAATGCATAACCAAATCTATGCTAATGTTACTATAACAGTCTTAATCTAATAGCTTTGAGCAATTTGCACGTTTATGAACGATAATTTTATACAACGCTTAATATTCTGTCTGTCGTGTAGAATCACAATACCGTGACATTTGTCTTAATTTTTGGTTAGAAATAAATATTAAAAAATTAACTCTTTTACTAATATAGTATAGGTAGACTTGTTTGTCTTTTAAAAGGAAACATGTTGGCAGTACTGTATAGTGTTGTATCCGGTGCTTCTGACATTAATTTCTTGCCTATATTTTACGCCATTATCATCCATCATAATTTTCTATCACACACAGTTCACCATGATGATTGACTACTTAAGACCCGCATTTTCGGAAGTTTTTCATTAAATTGTTTATAACAAAAAATATGTCTTTTGTGCTATCCTGAAGCTCACAAATTAAGTAAATGAAAATAATTGATACCAATAATTCGATCTAGCCATACATTCTCAGATATTCAATTAACATAATTGCAAGCAATCATCATTTGACGTAGAAGTCTCGTCCATCATCCAGCGAGTAGGGGTACGTACATCAATTTTCTCTCAATACATGGAATGACATGTTGTTCGAGTTCTATTTCAGTGAGCAAGTTTTTCGTTATGGGAGGTCGCACGCGCAACATTGTTGTCGTGAGAGAGTACGTACCTACTAGGTACGTAATTATTGTAACAAATAACTCTGTCATGTTCTGTGTCAAGATTACCACGTATATCAGCTTCCATTGATGTTAGATGTGTTGCAACATATTCATTTTTGTGCAAGGTTGTTTCTGTACCTAGGTACCTTAGTATATTAGATTTTATTACTTTAAAGTGGCAACAAGGTTTAACTTGCAAATACATTTTTTTATATGGAGAACGCGTAAAAATGTTTCATCAAATCCTTACAGTATAACAATGTTCATCTACCTAGTGATGACATAATGGTTAAACTATTTTAAGCGCATTTTAAATAATTTCAATTTTTAGCTCTGAAATGAAATATTGATATTTATTGCAATGAAAATGCTTGCAATGTCCAAATCAAGCTTAGGGAACTCATAAAGAGAATAGAATATAATATACTTATTACACTTACTTAAACTTAATATACTTATTACTTACTTATTATTATAAACCCAAAACCTCCGGGATGAGAGGCGAGTGCTCTACTGCTCGTCCACGGAGGATGAGTAAATACTTAAATACGTCTAAAGTTAAGTAATTGTTTGTATGTATTTGGTTGATAATCTTATCTCATAGAGCCAACAATGTCAAAGGTCTTTCTTTCCTCCGCTGGCACGTTTTGTCTTACGTCTCGATTGATATCTTCACATTTATAATTTCATTCATATTTTTGTCCATTGACCGTTAAACAAACATGTTATGAAAACAATCTTACCATTCGATAAATAGTCGTGATTCATTGGAAATGTTTAAATTACCTCTCTAATGAGCCTCTTTATATGATAGTCTGGTGGGCTTGCTTTTTCCAAATAGATATCTAACACTGGGTACATCAGTCACAGTGGTATTTGGTACCAATATTCAGTTCCTTAAATGGTAATATTTTGTCACAGCAAGTTTGAAAAATAAATAGGCATGTCCTCTAGTGAGAAATTATAAAATAAATAAATCAAAATAAAATATATTTTATTAGTAAAAAATTCGTATGTTGTATATTACATTTTAAAACCGCCGCCGTGGATTACTGTCTTGAGGTCACTAAAAGAAGAACATACAAACTTTACCTATTGAACTATGCAAAGTATTTAAAGAGAGTCAGCCGGTAGATTGTCGATTTGGAGTTATGTGACCCAATATACCCGGCAGAGCGCCTTGAATGTTAAAGCGATAGTAATAGGTGCAGCGTAAGCAACCAACTAATACAATAGATAATTCGTTGAGCGTAAGAATATCCTGACTGGCTGAATGACACTGTGGCCAATAGATACGAATTCTATTAAAGTTCCTTTGACTTGAAGGACCTGTTTCTGCAGACAAGTGTTCATTGGTGAATCATTCACATTGCCATATAAACATCTTTTTGAACGTTCCGGAGACATGTAGGTTCTTGTAGATTTTATAATTAGTGTATAATTTAATTTACAGGCAAAATTCTGAACGAAGACTTTTTATATTTTTAATAATATTTGTTTTGAGATGATTGGCGCAGTGGATAAATGTCGACTGAAATTGATGTTTGAGTATCTAAAACTATTATTCATAGTTTGTGTTACTGAGTTGAGATTACGGAGTGAAGAGATGAAAAACACGAGTTTAGATTTAATACATCATTATAAAAAATACACGCATAAAAACTTAATCGCGCATGACACATCGCATTTTTTTATAAGTTGGTTATTAGATATGTATATTTCCTGTCATGTAAAAGTCGTTTTGCAAAAACTTAATGATACAAATTCATACGCAGCTGGAATGGTACTGGAGCACACGTTGGGCAGTGACGTCAGAGCGACCGAATTGATCGACAGCAGGCCCGCTGTAGTAAATATGCGTACGCGCCGGTGAAATATGTTACTGTTGGAGCAAGCAGTAAAATAAATAAATAAATATGTGGGGGCACACAGTAAAGGTCGCACATTCAATTTTATGCATATTGTGATGATTTTTCCGTCTTTAATTGGCTACAATTACGTACGGATTTGTACAACATTATTGTAAAGTCGGGCAAATATCCAAAATATGACGTCATGTATCTATTCTATGTTTTTTGACCGAAGTTTCTTCCTTTATCGTCAACTTTTGCGCTTTCAATAAAAAAGAATCCTGAAAAATTAAAGTACAGATTAGTTATAATAGCAAGCTCTCTATAGTTTAGTTTATAAATTGTATTGAGAATGTCTTTTTAGAAAATGAAAGTGTTGTTGTTAGATGTCATTATTGTTTTGTATCTGATATCTGGTCTTCTTATTGGCTCTAAACCTAGTATTGATGCTCCTTCAGGTTTATCCTATCCCACGCGACGCGTCATTCACAGATGCGGCCGGAAGATGTGCAGCTGTGTGAGTGACCACGAGACCTGTACACAACACACTTGTGCATGTGTGCGGGGAAATTATGAAGTCATACTTATACCCGACACTGAACGAGCTCCAATACTCCAATACTCTAGTGCCAATATTATTCGTTACTAATGATGCTAAACATCGTCATCAGCTGATATAAATGTTATATTAACAATAGGTTTGCAGCATCATCATCATCAGCCGAAAGACGTTCACTGCTGGACTAAGCCATCCCCCAAGGATTGTTTACTTGCTTTGAAATTTCACGAAAAATACATCTTGATATGGGTAATTTTATGCGTGAGTGTTTTTTATGGTGGTAGCCTCTTCTAAATACTTAAGGATATCTACATAAAGGACAATTCGTGTGCTAGCTGCTGGGAAAATAAGTGACGACAGTTAGTATTCTAAAAAGAGACTTAACGATTTGCGCAGCCTACAATTTCTTGACGCAATTAGTAAAAATGAGTATGATTGGTCTCGCATTTAGCATTAACAGTACCTGTACACCTGCTCGGATGTTTTGACTCTGACGCCAGCGGCCATGTTTTGTCTCTTCGATGTAATGTCATGTAATAAAATAATACCTTAAGTAATTGAAGAGACGCATTGTCTTCGTGAACTGTTTCAGGATTGCAAAACGTGAACTATTCTAGACAATGCCTTAGATTCTTTCAATATTTTAATAGGGCATTGATTGCAGATGTTATGTCAGTACTAGTTTCATAACTAGAGACCAAAAACTGATCCATTAGAATATCGTTTATATTATGTACAATTTCCTGTGTTTTTGATAAGATCTGTTGTGGTCACGATCCGGAAACTGGCCGTTTTTTAACACCTTTCAAATGTGATTCAGTTTATATCGATCGAGCTACATTTAAGATAAGGTTTATCTAACCCCATCCAATCAAAGAAAGTTTATTACTCAATAAAGTGATCTTGGTGGACGCAGAGGTCACAAAGTAGTCTTGGAACTAGTTTCGGTTTCCGAGGTGCAGGAAAGATCACACGATATGCCGGATGTTAACTGTAATGTAGTCGACGAAGCCGTGCGAAATTCGAGATATGAGGACCAGCTGAACCCGCTTTCGGTGTTAGAGAATCAACATAAATAACTTCAGCGACGACTGGATGCGTCTTGTTTGCGCTGGGAAATCCTTCAGTGTTACGAGAAAGCTCAACAAGTGGGGCAGAAACATTTGGATCGCAGTCCTGATTTTACTGCGAACGTTTTCCTCTTTGAAACTTACTAAAGGCTGGGAGTTAATTTGAACAGATTCAATATTTACTAAAGTTTTGATGAATGCATTGACGCTGAATTTATGTTCTCAAGAAGTTTGTCAGTTAACGGATTGAAGTACATTTGTTAGCCGAAACTAGATCTTGAAGCGATAGTTATTATTTCTAATTCTAAAATAAACCACGACAAATCGGTTGAGATTTAACATTTATGTTTTAAATGTTAGATGTTATAGGTGGTCGCCCGTTTGCTGATTAAAGATTATAAAGTAAAAGGTGCACTACCTACTTTGTAACATAAATAAAACCCAATTGTAATGGTCAACTCTCTTAATGAAGTCATCGAGAAGTCTTAAGTCGAATTTAATGATGTTGTTTAACTTGTATGCCTTTAGCGTCTATAACTGAGATGCGATGATAAGATCGCCTTTTAAATTTTATTGCCGTGAGCACATCTATACTTGGACTTGTTCCAAATCAAATAGGAAGACAAGAATTTATTGAAAATATAGATTTAAAAATTAAGGTAGGTTTAACAGGCCAAAACTGCTGATTAGGCATAGATAGTCTGTAGTTGACTGACTATAGTTGGGTTATTATAGGATGGGTTCTGACAGCTTCAAAATTTTTCATACGACGTTAACAACTTTATAAATAATGTTCAGTTTAAAAACCATAATAGCTAAAATATTAAAAAAAAAGTAACTTCACCTCTTATCATTAAACAGTATGTAATTTTACTTAATAAATAAATAAATAAACGAAATAATATTAATAAGTTTTTAAAATTTTAATCTGTCAGAGCTCATCCTATAGTAACCCAAGTATAGTGAAATGAGGTTTGTGTTATATTTATTGAATGGTTAAACAGTGAATTGTTTTTAAAAATTCGAGACAAACGCCGTGTTATCGATTGAATTTTTTCTTAATATAAATCTTCAAGGCGCGCAGGTCTTTTCCCAACAATTTTCAGACATTCTAATTCCTAGAATGTGCAAAATTATTTTGTTTTTAACTCAACCCTATCATATCCCATATTATTTGTTGTTTAAAAATCTTCAATAACTTCTCAATACATGCGATTTTTAAAGCTTTGCTATATTATGTGAGTATGATTTGTATATTCTTTAGATTCAAGTTCATTTATTCTCAACTTTCATCCAATTTACAAAAATAAGCTTTATCGAATTGTGTTAGATATGAATACATACAATGTATTTATATATAACAGCATTATGCAGATTGATGATACACGCTAAAAGCACACCTGTGCGTGACACACCAAAAGCCCCATTCGGTTTTTAAAAATGAGAAACGATAATGGCGAACGTGTTTCTCTCTAGAGACAACTTAACAAGAACTGATTAAATACTTTCATCTATCGGAGAGCGGCAGCCATCTTTTATCATGGCTAGATGAATAAAAAGATAAGTCAGTATTGCCAGGCACAAATATTAAGTTGTTGCAATCAGGTTCATCCACTTTTGTTTACTATAGTTCTCTTTTGCTTGCTAAATAATAATCTATAACAGTACTCATGATATTATGACAATATTTTTATATTAATTTATACATTATTTTAGTTTTTCTTTAAAATTCTACAATTATGACGGTTTTCGTTTGCTTAATTTATAATTTATTGTTAAATCTTCATATATTATATATTTGATCTTGTTGAGCATCTGGTAACACCGGAGCTAGATAAAGTTAAATACCGTTATAGGTCTCAATGGGGCCTCCCTCATCAATGAACACCACAAGACTACAAGTTTCAACATTTGCATACGCATCGTAACCCGCCGCCGGCAGATCACGCTCATTCACCGCTCATTCGAAAGTCGAACGAATATATCGTAATTCATTTGTTTCTGCTCTTTCTGAAATTTGATTTAGATATACTTGCTTGATCGCCATTTGTTTTGATAGTTCGTCTTTCATTGATCGAAGGTTCTTCATTTATAACTTTAGCAACCAACATTTATTCTTATCATTTTCATCTATAACTAACAAGATATGTCTCAGTGTTTATAGTTCATGTTTAAAAAAAAATAGGTATCACAATATTTTTAGAAACAACTATTCTGAAGGTACCTATCCAAAGCAGAGATCATAATAGCGCATAATCTTTTGATTAACTGTTAAATCTAAACTGTCATCTAAAATTACAAACATTTAATCTAAATTCTAATCAAATTTATGTTATTTACTTTTGATTAACTTTATTTTCTCGTCCCACAGAATTGGAATAATAAAACTATTATAATTCTTCCACATCATGTGAACGATCTTCCGGTCAGAATAAAGATGGCTGACAATTGACCTCTCGGAAATAAATAAATTGGAGACTGGTTTGGATTTCGCAATATTAATAATTCGGTTGAACAGGTAGATGATTATCTTCAGAATTTTGATTCCCATAATGGAATTGAGGCCGTGGAGCCCTTTGACCCTCGTTCATATAAAGAAATGCTCGTTTGGAGTCTACGAAAAAGGCTGGCTTTAAAATGAGAAATCTGTTAATTTAGTTTGTATTGATCAGGCTCAGAATAAGTAGTACTTCAAATGTATAAAATTCTTTTGATTTTATGTTATATTATTGACTTCCCAAAGTACAGGGAATTCTAATTTGAGAGCCAGGATTTTTTTCTTTACTTTATAAGAAATAACAGATGTTTTTAGTTTTTCTTTGACTTTAATGGAAAAGGAAAAGTCTATCATTTCCTTAATTTATTATCTTTGAAAACAGCTGATTTTGTAACTAAGAAATTCCATAGAATGAACAATAATAACTTCGGCAATATTAGGTTTTTGATATTCATTGTCGGTAATTTATCCAACAACCAGATTAAATTCTCAACACCAAAACCATTATTGTAATTAGCCGATTAAATCTGAAGGCGGAAATTAAAACTGCTCTCGCGCATTGTATACGAATATCGTTTAAAAGTTAAAAGTGTAACGGAAAATGGATTATGAATATAACTTTCGAGTTTAAACGTTTCTGAGAAGTGTTTTGACAGTTTCGATTGCGTTGGCGACTCGCTTCCCATTTAGATAATGTTATAAGACTTTTTTCTTCTTCCTGGACTTTGCACATCATTGTGGACAAGGGCCCGACTGTCCCTGTTATATTTTTATCAATTTTATCCACCTCCGCGACGGGTAAGGTCAACAGCTTTAACCCTACACTATCAACGCTAATATTTTAATAATTAATTATAATCAGGCCACAGGTTAAATCTTTAACCTCGACGTTTTTGGAATTTGGAAACATTATGACGATGAAACTCATAATCACCAAATCTACTAAAGTTTATGCGACGATGTGAGGTCTATTAGTATACATAATGTCAATAAAATTTTACAAAAGCGGTTTTACGACGCACTTATATATGTTAAAACAATAGATTTTATAGTTTTTGTCGATAATAACAATTTTATAGACGATGAAGAGAAAGCCATTGAGTTTACGACAAATGACTAGTTCACAAACTTGTTTTTTACATGTTTTATCAGTTTTAATAAAAATATAACTTCATTAGCTATTTCTTCCATATACTTGGATAATATCTTGTTTGACTGTTATTACAGAATCATGTGAAACTGGCACTGCCAAACCGCTAGACAGGAAATTATTAATTTTATCTTAATTTCGCATCTGTTTATGGCAGCCAGTGTCGTTAGCTAGATTTTATCTTTATCTCCGAAAGCAGGGTCACCGTTGTCAGGTCAAGTCAGCATGGTTCAGACTTTATTTTACCTACCTTCATAAAAATCTCCGTATCTTTCTCCATTGGCGCCGCCATAACTCCAGTTATTTGGATATTCGCTAATGTGTTTCTAATGCGGTCTTTATTACGATACTAATTTATTAAGGAATCCTGTCACGCCTCGTTATTAACAATATTATCATATTTAGCATCAATATCATATTTCTGTTTATAATATTTATGTGGTTGTCGAAGAGAGCCGTGGCTGCGATACGGCGCGGCGCCCACCTCTTGACCCCTGCTGTTAATCTGGTATTTGAAACATTTTTTTCCGTTTTTTATAATTGCAAAGTCCCCTTTCTAATATTTTCCTGACCACATCCATCATCGTCATCAAGAGATATTGCTTTATTATCGAGTCAGTTTTCGTATTTCTTATCTTGGTTTTATAAAAGGTGTATTTTCTTGTCTTTTCTTCTTATCTAACACATCTATCATTTATTACTGGACTTTGCAAAAGACGACGTAGGCGCGGCACCTATTCATTTATATTTAATAATTGAGAAGAAAATAACTTTACTGATTACGATTCTAAATCTACAAATTGTGATATGACATTAACGATTTCTTTTATTTAGTCTTTAGACACATAGGCAAATAATGTTATATTATGACAACTTAATCTCATACATTACAGTGCACAAGACGCTTCTCCACTGTTGTCTGCTTAACACGCGCACTCATAAACAATGCGCTTTATCGGTGCACCAAAGCCTCCTCCGCATATTCCGCAATGATCATCAATTATGGCGGTAATTGCCGCAGCCTCCACGTTGCGTCACATCCGAAGCGTAGTCTAATTCGCGTGGGCGTCTGACCTCTTGCACGCGTGGGCTGGGCTTTCTACCTCATCCGGGGAGAGGTTAAGCTACGATCTGTGCTTGGACACGAGCTAGATTCGCGTATTTGTTGACCATTATTCCGTTGTTAGATTTTATTTTGACCTTTACCGGCGTATAGGGTCTTTGTGAAATGAATACGATCAAATACTTGTTGAATGCTTATTTGTTATTGTTTATCGTATATGAAATAAACACAAAACTGCGAATAATTTAAGCATATAGATGCTGTATTTTTTATTTATTTTTTTGTATTTTTTATATTCTATTCTATTTTATTTATTTATTTTATTTTATTTTATTTGGGAAGCTTACAGCTATTTTTACAAAACATATTACATAAGTAGTAACTTATATGCCATTTACAAGCTTCCAGCTACAAGCTGTAGTTAGACAAATAATATAAGTTTATATTTTTCTCTGTTTGTTAAGGTTTGTTATCATAAAAGAAAGATAAAGGACGTCCACTGCTGAAATAAGACCCAAGGTATGCCCAGGTATCTCTACATTACAAAAGAATTTGATTGGCTGACGAAATAAGTAATCAAAATCACTAGACCAAACTGCATAGTGTTCGTTTTGTCTCAGTAAGCAAAATCAGATTTCAGTATACATAATTTCGAATGCATATCTCTCTAGACCACCATGAAGAGGGTTTTAATGAATTTCTAAATTGTTTTTTTGCTCTATTCTACATAATAGTGCGTGTGGGCATTTAACCTTTTGCGTGTGTATGCTGAGTCTTTCCACCTGATATAACTCGAGTCATGATCATAAACTAAGCTTGTCTAATATGGTATGCCGCTGGTACGGATTTAACAACTTTGACCTCTGTCAGGAAAGCGAACTGGCTGAAATATAATATGAAACTTAAGATCTGGTTGTAGAGGAATTTATACATTAAATCCTTGAAAACAAATTATATTATGAAAGTCGTTTTTATTATTGTAAAAAAGGTTAAAATTCATATTATAGAGCCTTTGAGTCTGACTAATTTTGTATCAGCGCCTTCTATGCGTTCTTCGCCTATTAAGTCAAGTGAAAAGCTTTCATTAAACACCTATTCTATTATCATAGCTCGTCTCTCATCTTTATCAGGTTTTGTTGCTTGTGTTAGGAAGACACCCACACCGCAAATAAAGTTAGAAATACACGCGTATTACCTGTACGCTTAATCTATGGCGTTGGCGTCGTCATTATGCCTTGGGAAGCTGTTTCCTGATACAACATAATGTACATATCTGCACAATTTATTCTGCTTGTTTATAGGCACATCTAGTTTGTTATTTTTAACTACTAGTGGCTCTGTGAGCTGTAGACCTCGCGAGTCTGTATATCTTTTCATATTTATTTTAATTTTTTCTCCATAATCATTCCCGACCCCTTGATTTTTTAATTTTTAAACTTTATTTTATATTATTTTATTTTATTGGTTTATTAATGTGACCTGTAGATGAAAACAGCCTCAGCGGTAGACCTTGTGAGCTGGCAACCCCCATAAACTGACTCGACAAAAAAAACGATTAATTTATCGAACCTGCTCACAAAATTTCACGAGAATCGGTTGAGAAACGCGACCTGTAGAGTGAAACAAACAAACTAACTAACAGATGGACATACAAAAGCAAATTTGGCCAAGCTGAAACAGAGCATTGAGCTATTATTACTACGTATAGAGAAGACACCGCCCCATCTCAAGCGTTCCGTTCAACTGTGGCCAGCTGGCCACAGTTCACTCAGTTGCTTACTAGCTCTTGAGCGCTTCAGTCTTGTTTGTTTTAAAGCGAAAAAACGTGAAAAATCATCAAATATGCCCTCGTGTGTGTTATGATGTTGCACTAATAATTCTAGTAATACGGCGAAGTGCAAAGGAACAACTTTCCATCGGAGAAAAACTAAATAATCATTTTTAAACTTAATTCGAGCAGAATATTTAGCGGACGCCATGTTGCGTCATTTGTCATAGATGAAACAACTAAGATGTGACATTTGGGTGTGTAACAAGAGTAGATCATAATAATATCTTTTACAGTGGAAAATGATAATCTTACACATTATTTAGTAATAAAATTAGTAGTAAATCAAGAAAGATGAAAAACAATTGTTTTTTTTGATTGATCGTTTTCATTGGTAGATTGTTTGTACAAGTAGATATTATTTATTTATTACGAGATATTTTGTAACATTGTATTACTTCAAGGTTTCCACGTCTGGGCCGTAAAGATAGGGAAAAATTGATAAAGTTCATCGAATATTGTTTGTTTCGCATAGTAAATTTAGTACTTATAATTAAAATAAATATTATATTAAATTTTTTTGTCAGACATCTTTAAATGTTCCCACCCAATTGAATAGGCAGAATATAAACAAAGTGTCGCGTCTATGACGGTGACCTCGCATCTATGACTTATTAGCCGGCCCCCGCGCGCCCCGCACTGCCGCGCTTGTTGCACAGATTTTGTTGGCAGCGTCTTTTCTAGTACGTAGTACATTATACTTCAATGAAACAGAGACGCTTCGCTCGCTCGGTCAATTAAATCTTTGAACCAATCTATCAAATGACAAATAATAAAATTTTGTGGTAGGAGTGAGAGGGGAGACAGAAAAAGGAGAGGGAATTTTAGTAGAATGCAGTTTTTTTTCTTTTTTATCTAATTTTTAAATATAGAACCAACTCTGGTCAAGAAAACAAGGTCTGGCAACTTGAGACCTTAAGCTGACCATCATATACTTCATGTATGCTTTAGTTTTAAGTGAAAAGCAGGTTTTGTTCAAAGCCTACAATTATTAAATTCAGTTAGTAATTGAATATTTATTGAGATATGCACGCGCCCTGTAGTAGGTACGTAAATCAAATCACATAACTTTCATTAGATATTTCTCTCTTTATTTACTTATTTAACCATTTATTGCACACAATAAACAAGAAAATTACAATAAAACAAAAGGAAAACGACACAACATGCCTACTTATTTTTAAAGAATATCTTCAAGCAGACATACGGAAGAGAAAAGTAAGATAACAATAGACGCGGATAAAACGTGCACAACTTAGGAAATAAATACAGTGATAATATAAGAAGGACCAGATAACCTACAGCTACCCTTAGTATCTAAATGTATATTGTACATTATACGCTCTCTTTCATTAATATGGACATTAATATTATTGTCGGCGATCGATACCTTATACTCGTTAGTACGTCATTTGCGACCAAAAACTGGGCTGGCTACACAACAGCTGTCAATTAGGCGTCTTAAGTTTCATATAAAAAATAAAGTATTAGTTGACGAAACCGAAGTCCCCGCTATGTTTTTTGGTCCTTCGCGCCGGATTGAATATTCCTTTCTGGTGTGTATCGTGTTACGGTTTTGGAGCAATCAAGTGTAGCTCAACCATGTTTTATGAAACGTTGTTGACAATTTGTGGTTTTCAACTAGAATTATATATTCAAAAATAATTATAATTTACGTATTGTGATAATATTAATTTGTATTGTGTCGTGGTTTCGTAATTGACACGACGTGTTTTAGTAGCAAACTTTTACTTATGCAAACGATCTGTGTTATTGTGTTTTGTCTATCACGAATTTGATCTTAATCTTTAGTTTTTGTTGATTTTTTTTCACCGTTATGAGAGCAATAATGTGTGTCATCGGTTGTAGGTTCGCCATTAGCTTCATGGCTCACCCACGCGAAACCATTATACACGACCCGACCATACATTTGTTTTGATTACTCTAATCGTATATTAACTTATTATGCAAGCGAGCTGGCATTTCCAAACTTTTATCGTTTCTCTGACAGATCAAGACTTTATTTGTTGTGTTAGAATTGGAAATGGAATCTTGCAGGTGTTCCAAAAGTTGTTTCATTTAGAATGTATTAAATGTTTCATGCGTGTTTTAGAATATTTTTTGTTTTATATTTTGCATTACTAATGTTTAATATAAATATTATGAAATATCTTAACTTTTTCCATTATGACCAAAAACCATACATGCTTTCCCATAAGATGATTCCAAAAGCATCTTAAGTATAAAATGTTATACTCTAGTTGTAGTTCTTTCTGTGCTTTCTGCTTTGTCTTATTTATAACTATCATAAAAGATGCCGAACAATCAAATTTAAACCAATAATGTTTTACGACACCATAAAGGTTACACAGTACCGTTCGCCAAAGACCATCTGCTCCAACTTAACCGGTGAAGAGTTCAGCGGCGCCCACGCATCTTACACTACAAGAATACACGTTCGCTCATTTTACTGATTTCTGGCTGTTATTGCCTGTGACACGGGCCGCAACTCATTAATAACAACCCACTGTGTCCCTACCCGTAACATCTATAGCGCTATATCCTCATCTACATTGGTACAAGGCTCAAATTTGAATGTTCTATTGAAAGAATTAAAATACCCAATCAATAGATTATTGTATATTGATTTGTAAATTCATGTCTCCATAAGGTGTGGTTGTGTCGAGATAGGAATCATTATTTATGACTTTAGAAAATGTTGTTTGATGGATGTGGACGAGGTCAAAAGGTAAACAATTAGTCGTTAAAAATATAGGTTTATAAATAAGAGCTTTATTGTTATTGTCTCGGTCTTATTGTTTCCTATCGCTTTTTGATAAAGTATTTATAAAGTTGGCCTCCATATTTTTCTTAATGCATAATCATCTTCATGATTGTTTTCATATTGCTTAAGATATTTACGACATTCGGCGCCTTTTTAGTTATTTCTGCTTACGACAACGCCTTTGGATATTTGATGATTTGTGGTGCTATTTCAATTTTATTTAACTCTTAGAATAAATTGTGATTATTATAGCTGTTCATCGGCTAAGCTGGTGTAAATTAAAAGCGCACAATTAGTTGAATTGAAGAGTTTTCCTTACTAATATTATCTGTTATTAAACTTTCACAGTCTTCTCTCTTCATCCTTGTTATCCCATTGATCACCCTTGTTACCTTCAAGAAAATTCAGGATACTTTCTACGTATTTCAGTTCATTAGCTTTTGACCTGACCACGCTGCTAGTCCAATAACTCTGTCCCCTGCGGCCAGTCGACTTTCACACTGTGGGCGGCACCTGTCGTACCTTACCGTCCATCTCACCATCTACCACCATCGCCACAACAAGCATAAATTAACCCACTCCACTTGACATAAGAACCACATCGACGGCAGGAATAAGCGTGTCAAGCAATCGCCCACTACCAATCATAGGTTCAGTCTAGCTTAGAATTCTGCATATAAATCTTTACTTGACATTTTGCAACTGCGAGCCAAAACGCGATATATTTCTTACATTTTTTGTAACGAACAAGCCCTAGTTGATTGCACGGACTCGGTACAAAATGTTGGCAATCTAAATGGTGATCTTCAGCGTGTTCAAGCTGGTATTATCGAATTAAACCGATCAGCTTGAATTAACCATAATCTATTCATCCGATATGTCTACCATTACCATTAGAACGTCTTGTAAGTATTGATTTGTTTAGTGTTACATGCATGCATACCAGTTTAGTTACAAGTACGCCTACGTGCGATCGGTTTTTGTCTCGCTATTAAAATGTGATTGTCTGTTATCAATCATGCTGTGAAATTTTAGACATAGATAGGTTTAGGAGTTTTGATTGACAGTGTTTGTATTTCTTTCATAAGAAAATTATCACCCACTTTATTTTATTATCAATTTGTTGGTATCGATTTATTTAATCTTTACATATTTGACAGTTCATTAATTACAACATTCTAATGCGTTTACTTTTACGATGTTATTGTCTTGTGTATTATACATTTTGTAATCATTTACAGTAATCTCTTCGATAAGGGCGACGGTATCAATAACAATTACGTTTTGTTTCCATATCTGTTGATTTCGTATCTTTCTTTATTTCTACTGCGTAGTTTTCTAGAGCTAACTTGAGCTCTCTTGGAACATTTATTTTCATATTTTGCCTTAGTTTCAGGTGTATGAAAGGGCCTTTTTTAAACTGGTTTATCAGCTTTATGTTCTCAAGGATTTGTTTCTGTTATCGCAATTTTTGTTGACACCTGATTCCTCTCCAGTGCTGATAGTGGCCACACCTCTGCAATTTAGATAAACGCTATGATTAATATTTTATATTATAATGCATGCATATTTACTATTAAATTGCGCAGTTTGCACAGTTTTCGTCTAAGTAAAAACATTTTGGTTACTGAATTTATGGCTAAGATTATGTATGATAGCAATGTTTACTGATATTAAAATTTCAGGTCATCTTATTTAGAGCCTTATTCACGTAAAAAATTATATATTATTTATTTTTCAGTAAATTAAAATTGGTATTTAATTTAATTTTTGATAATTACGTCTTCTTCTATTTCTTCTTTTACCTCTTAACTTAAATATAATAAACAGTCTAGACTTTCGAGGAGGAAATAAATTTCTATAAATATCAACATCGATCTATTATTTTAGTCGATAAAATGTAATGAATGATTCTGTTTTGTATTGTGTCCGTGTGTCATATTATAATATTCATAGGTTCGTTATCTAACATATTATTAACAACAAACGCGTAATCGATCTGTTTCTGGTGGAACTCATTCACAGTGCACACACAGCGTCCTCTGATAATATTGTAATAGGAGCTCTTCGTGGGTCAGATGCTACAATGAGCTAAAACTATCAATAGTTGTGTTAACGAATATAATAGAGCTATTTGCGATAGTGCTAGAGCTGGTACATTGAGATCAGTATCACATATTTAACCTATATTGTGCAATGTTTGTAGCAACAACAGTACTGTATGCAAATAACTATAATAATATTGCTAAATATAAGTAAAGGAAATAACTATATTATTTATATAATTATAAATTAGGTTTTAACAATTTCAACAGTAAATCTTCCTACTAAAAGTAATGCAAATAAGTAAACTTTGGGGCGTCGTATTTCACTATTATTAGTGAAAATCCATACGATAAAAAATAATTTTAACAAAAAAAAATAGAAACCTCCTTCAAATTGCCTTATATGGTTATCTCCACTAAAATGTAACAAATAAAATAACATTTCAGATGGAACATGAAAAAAAATATTGCCAATATCCTCAATTAAGTAGATAAGTAGTGTATTAAGTAAATATTTAGAATTTTGTACTTCCTTTTGGAGTCGCTGCCAGCCAAAAATTGAAGATGACGAAACTACGAGTATTATTTATTTATCGAATGAAACCTACCCGGACTTTCTTGGTAGTCGCTCCTGTCGTTATTCGCGTTTGGTCGGGTGCGGCATTGCATCCCGCGCAGCACAACAAAACATTTATATCAGAGACTATCAAAGAATTTTATTGATAGTCATATAGAAATATGTACTGACTTAACGACGACGACGACTTTAAACAGTTGCCCACGACTAATCGACGATTTTTTGGCTGGCACCGACTCCAAAAGGAAGTACAAAATTCTAAATATTTACTTAATACACTACTTATCTACTTAATTGAGGATATTGGCAATTTTTTTTTTCATGTTCCATCTGAAATGTTATTTTATTTGTTACATTTTAGTGGAGATAACCATATAAGGCAATTTGAAGGAGGTTTCTATTTTTTTGTTAAAATTATTTTTATTTTATAATTTTCAGTGTTTTATTCAATATATTTTATGTAAGCAATTAATCCTAACCGCGACACATTTTCTAATATTTTTCTTCATTATCCAAAGCTAGGTTTTGTTATTTAACAGTTTCAGTACTAAGATATTATATTTTTGGTATTTGCTTAGTTTAGACTGCGTCTTTCGTGCTTTGCAACCGCGTTTAGTTGTTTATTATAATGATTGTTTCGAAGATAACAAGTTAAACTGGGTAAGAGGCTACGAAGTAAGATGTCATTTAGTAGTCCAGCTGGCCACTAAACTGACAATGCTAGAGGAAAGAATAGCTTCGCGATCCTAACGAAATAGGTATTTAGGAAAACATTTGCTATCGCTCGTGCGCTCATGCCCCCAGGAGAGAGAGAGCGAGACCGTTGCAGGTCGCCGACAATAGATACTTTTCTTGATGAAATTCCCACTTCGGGAGAAAACGGTTTCCAATTACTAAATTTCAATAAATCACTTTGACACAGTTTTAATCAAAAAAATTACGTTACTTGAGGTGCCTATATAAGTTTGAATCTATTGCGAATTTTGAAAAAAGAAAAAAACTATAAACCTAGTCATTCATTGTGTCAATAACATACTAAAAAATCATGGAGATTGGAAAATATATATAGAAGTGGAAAAAAATTCTCTTTTTGTATGGACGAGCACGTAATAAGCTTCTTAATAAGCTTACAGTTTACCCCGATACTTGGGCTATTCGTAAGGAGTTTCAGGTTTGAGATGGTATCTTGAAAGTCTATCGTTAGTTGATTACAGATAGTTAACGTAGGCTGGCTTCTTCTTTTTCTTCATATTGTGGATTGTAAGGTCGACAACCAACCTCACACACCCTGGTCACACAATTAATATAGTACTGGGCCCTTGTCAAAACCCACTGACTTAGCTCGAGTAACGACGCCTTCTGTAGATATTAGAGCCGAGACACACGGCTTAACGTGCCTTCCGAAGCACGGAATAATCTTTCTTTTCAGACAATCAGGTGATTGAGGCAGCAATGTCCCAACTAAACTAGAGAAAGTCTCACAAGGACATTTTCGTTTAAGAGTGTCTTCACCGGGATTCGAACCCGAAACCTCCGTAAAAAGATTAAAACACTCGACCACTCGGCCATAGAAGCTAAATTATTTGTGATTTCCAATACAATATCCGAAGATTGCAGGTTCTTGCCCTGCCACGGTCGCCAATAATGTGATAAAATCGAATAAATGGAACAAGGGAAACGTAGATTTTCAGCAAACTGACAAAACAAATTTATTTCATTGCCTAGCAACATTCCACCACAAACGGTATCGCGCGCGATGCATGTTGCTATCACTGGTTGAGGAGTTTCCGCTTATTCCATCATCAGATTTTGACAAAATTTATACGGATTTATCCATAGAACACATTTTATCGAATGAAAAAAGAATCATTAAAATCGGTAAAAAACTGACTGAGATATGAAAGAATAGACGAATAACGAAGCGAATGTTACATTCAGTTGAGGAATTTCCAATTTTTATTATTACCTCATGTTCCACCATCCGATCTTGACGAAATTAATATGGGACCAACTTGAAAGTAAATCCTATCGAATGAAAAAAGAATAATTAATATCGGTGTACAATTGACGGAGATATCTAATAACATACAGAAAAAAAAAATACAACCGAATTGAGAACCTCCTTTTTTTGAAGTCGGTTAAAAATATATTGATAAGATAGATCAGTCGTAAAACACCTGGGTCTTCACCAATCTATTCGATATAATTTGTCAGGACTTTGAATGTGACCCAGATAAAAATAGAACGTTAAGATTAACTAGAAAAATATCAATTGTGTCATGTTATGATTACGATAATTGTTTTGATAACGGAAATGCCAAAATACAAATAGATATTTTGAACCACATGAGCTTTTACCATCATTATCCTAGTGTAAGTGTTATTGAGCCATCAAAAACTGCCGACATGGCTGATGTAACGACAATGACAATTTCCTTAGACAAATTATTCATGTCCTAGAAATTTTTGGGCTACTATCTAGATTCAGCAAACTTCTAATAGGAACATGAACCCTATACTATTGGTTATTAAGCAAATTAGTACGCACACCTTATCGAGCATTTGAATATTCGTGTGTCAGTTGAACTAGTGCCCTTTGGTTGTGTAATTAGGGCGAAATTTGGTCAAGCGGGATTGGAGTAGTCGATACATGTCTGCTCCGTATTCGAAAATCGGGGACATTGCTTCACTTTACACAATGATGTTATTTTTAAAACGAACTGAAGTACCTGCCTGTCTGGTCAGGTCAGAGTGAGATTTAGTAGTACCTACTGCGTTTTCCGTAGTTTGGTTGGCATGTTAGGTTGTTGATAGCAGCTGTTATAGCACAGATAGTTTCAGTTGACCCAAGTGAAGTAGGTTTTATTAAAATGATACCTATATAATAAATTGAAAGCGTAGTTCTCACTTTTAGTTTTGTGATTGATATACACTGGTGTTTTCAAAGAAAAGCCTAAGCTTCGAGATTCGACAGCTCTAACAAACAGATCTTCATTACCTGTGTCTGTTTTTTTATTCCAAAGACGAAAAGGATGGGGCAACTTAATTTTAGGTTTAGAGCGTACTATTAGAGTCGTAGCCAATTTTTATTTACGCGATCATCAGAGATCTAAATCAATCAAAACGGGACTAGCATCAGTCGCACACGCAAACACCTAAAAAATACATGGTTGTATCAGAACATGATTGCCTGCTCCAATGATTGCATATCAACATTATCATTAGTTCTCGCTCCGTCGCGTTTCCCTTGCCTCTGATTACAGCGTTTACTGCTTTCCTGCTACACTTGTTTATCCAATAGAAAATCTACGAACGACACAAGACGTAAAACAGTTCAAAAATTTTGATTTAACAACTTTCTTACAGCTGCAGCAAGATGATCCTAGAATTGACATCGATTAGGCGTAATCATTAAAATTCTGAAAGAAATATATAAGTTCTTCTATATATTTCTTTCAATATATAAGTGATTCTAACAGAAAATGAAGCATTGTGCGAGAACTTTGTAGGGAAATGTGCAAAACATATCAGGGAGTGAAATAGTCCGATTTACACAAAAACTCGTATCATTAAGTTTTGTCCAAATATTTATATTTTACTCTTTGGCGTACCAAAAACACTTATGTAAAGAACATGAAAGCAATTTGTTTATTGAACGGGCGTTCATCGATCAATTAACCGAGAAACTTAGCATTACGCATGATCTAGAGATTGAATATGCAGCTAAAATCGATCAAGATGTTAATGCTGCCATATCACTCGCTACTGGGCGAGATCGGGCGGAGACTGAGGAATAGAATATGTACATTAACAACCTTAAATGTATGCGTTTTGATGAAGTTGGTAGAAACAGCTTGGCTATAAATGGCGAAAAAAATACTAATATGACAAGTATTTAAAATAGAGGTGCAGTTCTTAATGTAGTTAATTAAAATATTTTCCAACACCTTCCGCAAATAGCGACTTCATTCATATCCTCCTGTCCAGTCTAGTCCTGCATAATAACATGCCTTGATATATGTCTGCCTTGAGGCACGAAAAGTTAACGCCCCTGTCGCAAGAAACCGCTGTATTACTTCCAAGTGAGTTATGAACGAAATGTATTAGCGCAGACAGACAACCTATGTATAGCAACATTAACATCATGATCCCGTCTGATCGCCGCAAATGGGCCGCTAATTGTGGAGATAAATCCTGCGACGGTCTATTAGTATTAACCACTAACCATTGCTTTGCGACAGGCGACGTCTATTTGCGGGAAAGACTATTCTGCAAAAATAGTCTATCAAGTTGATAGTACCTTTAAATCGTGGTGTCCTTACCTACCCTTCTGATTTAAGTATAGTCATACATATGTCTTATAGATTACTGATGTTTTGAAATTTCTGAGAGTAAAAAAAGAGAGTTTGAATGCTTCCGCTTCAAGGCATTATGAACTGAATTGCGCCCAAAATGATTATTTACAGTGTTGGTAGTTAAACAAAGCCAAAAAGCAGTAGCAGTTATGAAAAAGGAGAGAGTCAAATCAACTGCAATTATTGACTAAATAAGTTCATCAAACATCAACGGCCCAAATAAGCATCAACGGTCTAAATAAGTTGATTCTAGTAAATTACAAGAATTACAACCTGTAGCTCCTCAGTTGTTGGAGTTGTTGTCTTACTATGTTCCATCCAACCAAACACTAAGATCATATTTGTTTAGTCTCTGTACAGCCAACTTTCTAAATTACATCCGTGAGCTTTTTGTATAGACAATATTGACTTAGACTGATTATTTTGACCTCAGACTTATCATCATTTGCCTTCAGAAAATATGGAAGTCAAAGGTGGATACTACACTATAAAAACTCTATTATTAATGAAAACTGGCAATTGTACGTTACGTGAGAATTTTCCATTACCTACTCTTGAAGGAATCGTCGTAATCCTAGTTCACAAAACAATTAAGTATGTTGCGTCATGATCTAATAACACAGTACGTGAAGTACGAGTATGTTAATATAACTTCATTACCTACCACATTGCAGTAACTATTTCAGGAAATCGACTTTTGGGACAGAAATTCCCACATCCGTAGCTCGTTCCTTGTAAAAAGTAGTTACGTAATCGGCATTATTTAACATGTTTTAAGGGGTCTTTCCTTGACACTGAATGTTTTTATTTACAGATTAAATTTTCCGCTAATAAATTAAATGATTCAGTTGTTTTGTATGAGAGGTATCTTTCTTGTCTTTTGGAGAAAGTTGTTTAGTTTCGTGGTTTAAATTCGTTCATGAAACTGTTTAGAATTATTTTTCAAATGCTGTTACTGTCACGTATACATTAAGTATTTATTTATAGTATATTTCATAGTATTCTTACAGTATTGATTGATTTCATATCATATTGATTATTATCAATTATTATTATCATTGGTTCAAAGATTTTCAGATAAAGAATAATTTTGATTTTAATATCCTAATTATCGAGTATTGTGCACACGATATTCATCTCTTGTGCAGTGTTGTTTTTTTAAATAGATGTTGAAACTCCTTTAGCAAGATCACAATCATCGATCTGATCGAGGCTCGAGCCTGACAATTTCATGACTTCGAGCCTGAAAAAAAATCATTTCTGCTTGAATTTTAATACGTTTAGATTTTAAACCGTGCTGGAAACAATTTAAGAGGCAACACGAATAAAGCGAAAGGACTATCTTCTATACCATTTAGGATTTTTCTGTCTTTTTTTTTATTTAAACGAATAACTGAATATTTGGGACGGGAACGGGACGACTATGCCTATCGACGGGACTGGTGGGAGATTTGTCTGAATCGTGACGAGTGGAAGGTGAAATGGGGAGGCATTTGCCCAGCAGTGGGACCTTTTAGGCATAATAAGAATTAGAATAACACTGTACTGATACTTTTTAAATCATATGAAGTAAGCTGTGTATTAGATGAAATAGACACTAAATTTAAAGTCACACCCTGACAGTTATATCATTAGCAGAGATACTCAATCATATCACTGGTATTAAATGTTCCCGTTGTTAATACCTTAATGCCCTGTTATTCAGATGGGGTCGTTGAACTCCGAGGAAGATAAACCATGCGAATGACAAGTTGTCGCGTCAGGTGAAAGATAAGGGTTCCAGAGCTGCCAGTGCCAGGTGTTTGGTTGGAAAACCTACAAGTTTGATTGCATTTATGTGTGTTTATTTTATGCACTTGATCTAAAAAATATACTGCTTTCGAAGACGTTTAAAATTTCTATTCTTTTAAAACGTCCATATCTCATTCCATAAGTGACACCTGCATCTTATCCCCTTCCGGGATAGTTTCCAGGAACGAAGTCAAAATGGTTAAAATGATTGAGTAAAATTCGTTGGTTATTTTAAAAAATCTCAAACTTCCTACTCTCATATCAAAGCAAAGCTGTCAAAGTTGCATGATGGATAAATTTTATACAGCAATTTCTTGTTATTACATCGTCTATCTACAGCGCACCTTTTTACGTGTTTGATAAATAAAATTGGCTTTAGGTGACTAGTTACTGTAGTATCCAAAGAACTTGTTGACAAGATGTCCGGCGGTCCTAGGGCTATTTCGGTCCGCGTTCTAAATGTGTCCACAACAGACAGACGCCGTCGAAAATAACGTCGCATTGTTGCAACGCGAATTTCGCCGCCAGAAGACAACCATGATATTTAGTTAGAGCACACTCAAGAAAAGCTATATCTTGAATAAAACAGTAACCAGGCTCCTCTCTTGAATATATAATACCCTAAATTGATAATATACGAGTAGCAAGGAAAAATATTATTTTCGGCAAACATCTTGAACGATTCCTCGGTGTAGTGGAGGCAGATTCTTACACATAACATTTAAATTTTGTAATTTGGGTTTCAGACACATCAAAATTTTATCAAAGCTGGGTTGATGAAGCATTTAGTTGATTTAATGGATGGCAATCTGTCAACATTTGCTTAAACTTTGAAGTTAATGCTTGCCAATAAAAAACTATTTTGTACCAAAGTATAGAACTGCCGATCTCTATATATACCGAATACAGAGTTAGAGGACTTGATGAAAAATTTTGAAATATATTTCAGTAACTTTCACGACATAAAGTTCTGCAGGGAATTAGGTTAGAGACTTTAAAGAGACGTGAATGTGAAAAATTGTTCCGTGGGTGGTGTTAACAGTGTAAGACTCGCATTGAAAGCCAGAAACAATAACTCCGCATTTGACCTACTGTACTATACTATACTGTAAATAATGTAACAATTCTGCAACTTGTACTCAAGTAATTCACACTGCTTACAACTAGCGTGCAGCGTGTGTACTTTGTGTTGAGTGGCATCTAATCGGGCATAGCAAGGCACGATAGATACAGCCAGCCCAGATGCTCTAGGACACTCAGCCTTTGCAATAACGTTTATTTTTGTACGTTGTCGTGTGGTTGTTTGTACGCGACGACGACGGAGCAAATATTGTCAGTGACACTGTTATCGCTCGCATAGATACTCAACTCATGCGCAGGTGAAGTGAAAATCTCGTTGATTGGTCTGGTTACTTTCAGATTTCATCTTGTAATTTCATCTACAACTATAACCTTGATCTTTGTCGTTTTAAAGCTACTGCATTCGTTTTGTCTCTTTTTTTTTAATCAGACATTTCAATGGTCTTATATGGCTTCAACACAACCACCAATTTCTAAAAACTAACAAAATAAACGTCCCGTAAACTTAATACACGGTTACTGTCCCAAAACCTGCGCAAGATTAAAGGTGTGTAAAAACTATTACGTAACCTGCGTTTAACCTGATACTCCTTAATCCCTTACACAAAAAATGGTGACGGGATCCTGTTTCGTCGGGAGATGCGTCCGCGCAGGGTGGCGGGGGGAGATGCCGGCACCTCGCCGGCGCGCCACTCTGCCGCCGAATAAATTATGTTCTTTGGCCCCTCTGGGCCTCCGCCCGCGCACCCCGCGGGACCTTATCGATCGAGTTGGATAATCCGAGAGGTCGCTAGATCACCGGCGCCTGCGCGCGTTGATGACCCCTCGCCCTGCCCCGTGATCGGAACCGAATGCCATTTGCAATAGTCACGAAGTAAACACACGAGGTGAAGGCGTACACACGACCACTACTCCCTATTGTCTTTCTAAATATAGTATAAGTAGTAACAACTTAGTGTATCTCCGTGCGACCAGCTTTATATGGAAGGAAGCTCATCTACTTGTAGATAACTACATATGAAAATGTTACCGATGACGCCATTCAAGCGCATTTTTTCCAAACGTTCAATCATTTGTGACTGTTCTGTTATTCAGGTATGCGCATATCGCCCTGATGTCTATCAAGTCTCAATTCGGCCAGATCTCCGATCCAGCTCGCTTGTATCTAAAACGAGATTGAATGCGATGCAATGTTCAACATCAATTTCATCTTGATCAATTGCCGTTTTACTTGCGTATCTTTGTAACAAATCGATTTCTACCACTGTATTTGTATCGCAGATTGTATCGACAATAGACTAGTATTTATTCATGAGTGTTTTAGAATTAGAAACAACTGTGTTCGCCGAAACTCATTGAAAGTGGTTCGCACGTGTTACATTACAAGTGATGACCGTAGTCAAATATCAACGATAAATAAAAAGCTCTTTCTGTACGCCTTTTTTTCATTGCTTATTATGTCACTATCTTTTGGAATACGCTACACTACATAAAGCTAAATTAAAAATATCACGGGTCACATGTTCTGTGAGTGTTGCTTAAAACGTACGTGTGAAGTTTCATTGCAAAGGCACATTATGGTATGTATGATATAAATTTAATCGCGCCCTGATGAGCTTCTGATGGTTGACTTGGGGACTTTCCCACGGGAAATTCTGTTTGTGACTTTGTGAACAGACGGTAGCATGGTCGGTGCCTACTTAGTATCGTGACTCGTGTCTCTCGGTCGTTTGTAACAGTATAAGTTCTAAGATAAATCCCTTGGCATTTAGCGTTTTATTCTCATACTGAAATTGTCTTTTGTTCCCATTGTTTTAACAAAATAGAATAATGTTAGCAAATAAATGATTTTGGTTTGGATAACTATATTGGTAATCGTTATTGGTAATATGATTTCAATGTTTTCATTAATAAATAATTAGACTGTACTTGTGAAGTAATCAGTCAGATTATAAATGACCCGGATTTTTAAGTATAACTGAGACCTTTATTTTGATTGAGTAGTTGTCGCAATGGAAAATTAAATTTGAGACTTGTTCAAGACTCGAATCGTTCTCCATATTAAGCTAATAACGTCGATTATTTGCAAATTGACGTCCCAGACAGGACAGTGCCGTCATCAGGTAATTGGAATTCATTACTCCGATTTGCATTCTATTTGGCAGTGGTCACGATGTTGCCAGTGCCAGCATCCTCCCGATGCATTAATGTACCTATCTGTATCGGTTGTACCGTTACTCATTGCGATTGTGAGCTCACGTGAGACACATATGGCCGGGAGATCGACTTTGCGAGTCGAGATAGCAGCGCCCATGACCAAATCGGTCACCAGTTCTAGCTCTTGGAGAATTTGCAACATACGTAAGACTTCCAATATAAAAGTCAATAGGAAACTTTCTAATAATACTTACAAAAAAGTAATTTCGATAAAAGTATGAGAGAAGCTCATAACTTTTTTTATTATCAGACATGATTAGCTGAAACTGGCTTTTTATTGCACTTCTCCAATAACATAAGGGTGATGTTCTCGTACGAGAGCTGTAAATAAGCTATAAAGAGCAGCAGCTTCCGACAGATGTTGGGTTTCAGGAACTGCCGCCTTATTTATGATGTATGCTAAAATTATCGCATTTGCTGCGGCTGCCGCGTTGAAATGAGCTTCATTTATTGCAGACGTTTCTTCGTTTTAAAAGATTAAAGCTGCGACACCACCGTTTAGCTTATCATTATGTCCAATGTTTGTATAGAAAAGTCCACCGTCTCTTCTCGATTAAAGACAATTTAAGTTCCAGCATCGATTTGCTAAAGTGAATATGCACATTTTTCTTAAATTCATTAATCGAAATATTTCAAGTTCCAGATAAACACATAGAATAATATTTCTTCAAATATCTTGCTCAGAAACAATGTTATAAGGCTTCAAAGTTGATGGTTAGACAGAGATTTACGACGTGACGTCATATGTCGCGCGGGCCATACATCCGCCATAGAAAATTGTTTTCGTAAGAGGGACGGATATATTTGTTTAGTAATGTTGTATCTAGTTTGTTTCTCGATCAATTTCGTTTCTGTTTTGACTGTCAGTATTCTATTTTTGTATACTTTCAGATGAACTATGAAAAAAAACTAATATTTTTTTATGCATAAATATTCCCTATTGTTGATATGTTGGCGTGCTGCTTCTGTTTATGTGTAGTAAGTGGATCGTGTAAACAGTTGGCATTATCGCGGCGCCGTCAATGAATCGCGTCGCGCGCACGAACGAAGCGCTCGCACCCAAAGCACCGAGCTGGTTCGTTGCTCGTGTTATCTCCGGAGCGGAGCCATGTGGAGGCTGCAGCGGGCGGTGCATACTGCACGCGCGGGAGAGGGGCCCCGCCTCCGCGCGCCTCGCTCTCTGCGCTCCTCGCGCCATTCGCGCCGCGAGCTCCTCCCGAGCCACACGTACCCACAGCGCCTCCCGCGAGACAGCGCATGTCCGATCTCGGTGGTGTAAAAATAAAGCCGGCGACAGACGGCGTCCCAAGTTATATTTAAATGATAGCACGGAGCAGCCCGGCTCGGCTCGGACGCTCGCCATGCGATTAAGTACGTGACACCTTCGACACCTAGACTAGATCATAAATCTGAGCTTGCCGCTCGCGGCCGGTGTCGCCTTGCCCGGTTCCCCGGTCGGGCCCTGTGCTGCGCTCCTGGATGTGTTTCGGTGTTTCACTTGTGCCACTTGTATGATGATCACTAGTTCAGTCAGGAATGTGGGATGCGATAATATGAGTTGTGTTAACGTGGTCGTGCTCTCCTGTGCATTTATATAATGGAAGGATATGCAGGTTGATTTATTCATCGTTTCCTGTCTTTGTTGTTGAGTTGTTTTTATCTTTTTGAATGAAGTTCAACTGTTCGACCATATGACTAGAGGTAAATTTTGTAAGCTTAACATTTCGACGTACGTCTTCGTGCTTAATACATGTTTGTACTTTGTGCGCTCTACAATTACGTAGATGAAACTCACGGCTATCTCTATAGTTGTGTTCATTCACAGAACTTGTTTATGCTCATACGAGTAAGTTGTAGGTCTCAAGTTTCTTTGTAACTCGTTATTCCACCAGGCCCTGTACTTATACCGATAAAAGGATAAAGTATCGTTACTTCAAATCTAAAATCGATCATTAACTTAATTCTCTGACCATATTGAAAATGCGTCTTAAGAGTTTATCTATCACTTCTAGATTACTTGTACCATTAAGTTGATAGTTTAATTACAATCCATGACTTGTCCTACTTTAATATGCGCCTTTATTGATCACAAATCCTGTTCTGAGATGTAGACTTCAATTTATAGGTAATATAATATAAATTCTTCGTTAAGTTATTGAAACTTATATACAAAAATGTGAAACTTTATTTGACAGTAAAGCCTTTTGCCCCAATCGAACAATGGCACTGAATCCCTATTGAATCCAACATGTGTAGAAATATTACTGCCAATTAAAAGTTTACCTGGCGCAGCCCTATTGTTGTGCTCAGAGCCTTTTGTTGGCCGAGTCTGAGGGCCCATACCATACCTGTCCGACTCAAAAAACTAGAAACATAACATGCGGGGCGAATATCACTTCACTATTCAGAATTTTAAGTACCCATTATAAATTTTAAGTTTCTTTTGTGCCGTTAAAATTGGTTTTATAATGTCGAGATTTTGATGTTATCATAAAATCATCCACAGAAAGTAATACACCAGTAATGTAAAAAACATAATGAAATGACTTGGCAAGAAAAGAAACGATTTTCGCATAATGATCACAATTTGTGGTGGCTAATCTGCGCTTGATTGTAATCCTTTTAATAGATAAGAAAATGAGTTACTGCCGTCTAAGAATTTCGATAAATTCTTAATAGATGACGTAAGGACAATCAGTTGAAGGCCGTATGTGAAGATGAAAACCAATAATGTCACGGGCTGTTGCTCGAAAGCAATGGACGGGAAAATTTCCTGGTCATCCAACAATACGAGCGCTATTACAAAGCCGGTTTTCCACGATTCTCTTGAATAACCTGAGGACGTCACCAGTCCTGTTCCTGTTCCTATACGATTGACGCTTTTGTATAGTTCTTCTGTTAAAAGCTTGATGTCTTTTCCTTACAATTTCCATTGTTTAGATTTCCGCTTACGTTGTTTTTGTGCAAATAGTTTTCTTTCCCTATTTCGGTTTGGTGAGATTTTTTTGCATATATATAGCCTTGTTTTATTGTAATTCAGTTTTTTTACCTGCTTTTTGTTAATTTGTTCCTTTTACCATTGAGAAGTGTGTTCTTCATTTTAAACATCTTATTTGTTCAAGTTGGAGCTAATTAGTAAAATTATAAGTTCTTGTGTTTATCTTTCTTTATAAGACTGTTAGTAACAACCGTTACTTTGTTTATTGTAATAATTGCATGCAGTTATTAATTTCTATAAAAATATAGGGTTTATCTAAAAAGTGCAAGAGTTTATCTAAACACTTTCAGAAGCAATTTTTAGAAATAAACAGGTCACTGACTATTACTCTAGCTAAATCATAACAAATTTTGCCCTGATACCTAAAGTGATTTGAATAATATATCTTTATTACTTATTTATATTTTATTTAATAGTCTTTTCAACTTCTTTGTTATATTTAAACGTTTCCTCTCCCCTCCGACTCGCTCCTTTCCTGGTAAAGAACGAGGTCTCATAGGCGCCTTTAAAACGTTTCTACCTTTAATATTTTTTTATCCGTTTGCAAATCTGATCTAATCAGTGCAATTACAAAAAAAAAACTAAAAGTTAAACATTTCCTCTGATTATTTCCAGGTCGGGGCATAGTGTGCGAGTGCGCCGGTGTCAGCGCCTGCCCCGACGGCGCGGCCAACGGCACCTGCGTGACGCAGCCAGGAGGCTACTGCTTCGTCTCCGTCGAGGAGTTCATCGATGAGAACAGTCTGGTCGTTCTCGAGAGGACTGCAGGATGTCTACCGCCAGATGAATCCGGGTTAATGCAAGTGAGTGCACTTTTTTTCCACATGTGTTGTTTTACCTTGTCGTTGGTTTAGTAGCAGGTCGCTGCTTGGTGTTCGGGTGGGGTGGTTCGATCCTCACCACGTACCAATTTGTTTTTGAATTGATGAAGTATAGCATAGAGTAGAAACCACATGTACATACTGTAAGTCACATATCACACAGAAAAAAGAAAACAAAACTAAGTATAACCACCGTAAATTACTAGAAGTATAACGAGTGTTATTTGATTATATTAAAGTATGTTTGTTTGACGCTTTTACGCTAAAAGAAAGCGTCGTAAGGAAACTTGCCACGCCTGTGAATAAATTCAAACTAGGTCGACTAACTCTAACCTTAATTCAGGGTAGACTCGAGCCCTTTGGTAGGAATCAGCTCACAATAATTGTTTGGAAATCTTGTAATATCGTCTACGTATCATCCTACTAATATTATAAATGCGAAAGTTTGGATGTTTGTTGCCGAATCACGCTGGAACCACTGGACGGATCGGGATGAAACTTGGCACACATATAGGTTAGGTCCTGGAATAGGACATAGGCTACTTTTTAACGCGGGAAAACACTTCATTCCGACGGAAAAACTCATTAAACGTGGGTGAAACCGCGGGTGAAAGCTAGTGATTAATACATTGCGAAAATTCCTTCAGTTAGTCTCGTCAAAACAAGCTTGACTTTTAATAACTTGAAAACTTATATAAGTCAATGTCGGCTGTTACGTACTACTTACATGTAACTGATATGATGTTTTCTATTGTTTTCAGTGCAAGAGCTCACAAGTGCCACATCGCCACCCGAAAGCGATCAACTGCTGCTACCATGCAGACATGTGCAACCAGAATCTGCACCCACAGCTGCCAGAGTTGCCTCCAGAAGTGACGGAGGCTCCCGGCATACCGTCCCGAACCACCGCCGGCAGTCCAACTCTGCTGGTGGCCATTGCCTTATGTATTGCCCTCGTCGCATTCCTTGCCGCCTTTTTCCTGCTCTTTAGAAAACGGAGACGCGCCTGCAAGCGACCACCGACACCACCCTCAGTACACCACGCCGAAATATCCTCAGGATCTGGCTCCGGTCTACCGCTTCTGGTGCAAAGAACCGTCGCGAAACAAATACAAATGGTTGAGTCTATCGGCAAAGGACGTTACGGAGAAGTTTGGCTGGCCAAATGGCGCGGCGAGAAGGTCGCTGTCAAAGTGTTCTTCACGACCGAAGAAGCTTCCTGGTTCCGTGAAACTGAAATCTATCAAACTGTCTTGATGCGACACGAAAACATCCTTGGATTCATCGCAGCGGATATTAAAGGCACCGGTTCATGGACGCAAATGTTGCTGATCACGGATTATCACGAGAACGGGTCGCTTCATGATTACTTGCAAACCGTCGTATTGGACACGCACGGTTTGACTACCATGGCGTATTCTATAGTGAGCGGGCTAGCGCACCTACACATGGACATATTCGGAACGAAAGGGAAACCGGCCATAGCACACAGGGACATAAAGAGCAAGAATATTCTCGTGAAAAAGAATGGACAGTGCGCGATCGCAGACTTCGGCCTTGCCGTGCGGTTCGTGGCAGAGAGAAACGAAGTAGACATCGCTCCCAACACACGCGTCGGCACACGAAGATACATGGCCCCAGAAGTCCTAAACGAAAAGCTGGACGTGACTAACTTCGAAGCGTTCAAAATGGCTGACATGTATTCCCTCGGTTTGGTGTTCTGGGAGATGTGCAGACGTTGCGCGACTGGGGACAAAGCGCAGTACGTGGAGTCATACGCACTGCCGTACCACGAGTTCGTGCCGTCGGATCCTTCGTTCGAGGACATGCACGCCGTGGTGGTAGCCAAGAACGTGCGGCCGCCGATCCCCGCGCGCTGGATCTCGCAGGAGCCGCTCTCGACGCTCGTCAACATCATGTCGGAGTGCTGGCACGCCAACCCGCCCGTGCGGCTCACCGCGCTCAGAGTCAAGAAAACGCTCGCCAAGTACAACACGGAAACCACCGTCAAACTTGTGTGACATCTTGTATATAACAGCCGTTCCTGTAAATATGTACTCTAGACAGTGACGTTTACTTTAGGTTTAAATAAGTTCCTCTCGATATTTATTCTTAACTCGCGCGTGTCGTGCTGAATGAGCTATAGAGGAAACCCATCGATGTTAAATTCTGATTGGACCACCGTTCTTGCATCTCAGTATTGTTAAGTTTGTGACAGCTCTCCGATACCAGTGAACGACTAAACGTGTAACTATGTTTATGTTATGACTAACTTATGAACTGAAATCAGCAATCCCTCTAGAATCTCGACAAACAGATTATTTCGTTAAGATTCTAAAAATATGTCGTATTTTTATTTTATGATTGTTTATATAGATGTAGTGAAGGTTTTTTTTTATAATTAAATTTGTTGTCTTCCGTTTTTCTAAGCAGTTGAAAGTGTTCGTGAATAGGCAGCTCGTGTATAACTAAACGAATACTCATGGATTATGTTGTAGTGTAAGCGTTAAGTCACTTTTTGAGACTTTCGAAAATTGCTATGAATTCAATAAATAAAAACTACCAATTACAAATTTCATAAACATTGGCAACATTGGTAGAAATAATCTATCGTTATTGGACGGTAACACCAGTGATGCCAAATGATGTTCTGAAATTGTGACTAGTGGTTAAAAAATTGGTCATGGCCGAACAAGGTGTATTGTGATATATTGACAATAAGAAAATTCGTGAAATACAAATTGATCGTACAAAAATATGCTGATAAAAAAATACCCACTTTTGTAATGCGTTCGTTAGACGTGTTTTAGAAATAGAAATCAACAGAGAAGCTCGCAACTTATGGCTATCTCTGTCTTTCAGTACAATCGCAAGTTTCAAATTTCTATGTTCTACATGCGTCTGGCTACGTGATTATATGAGACAAAACTTCGTCGTTAGAAGATTGTACTTAAAGTTGATAAAAGACTAATATTATTTGTGTGAAGTATTAGTGAGGGATGCAATGAGCATTGTGCAGTGTCTTATGAAATGCCTTGCAGTTAGTATTAACATAATTTGTATCGCGAGCACATGTTCCCGTCGCTCTGCCAAAAACTTCTCCAGTTTTGTAGTATGCATTGACAAACTTTTCTTAATAATATAAATAAGAGAAAATAGTTTCTACTACAATAACTTTGTAACTAACACGCGATTTATGGACAGTTTGACTAAGAAGGGAGAGTAAGGTTGTCTTAATTTTGGCCGATTTCCGAGGTGTTGTCATTTGAATTATTTGTTTAGAAAAAGCCGCAGAAGTTCACCGGAGATGTGTCTGTGTTGCCATTTGATATTCTACTTTTTATAAGCTGCAAAATAATTGCAATTCAATTTAGGTATATTTCAAGGCTTAGTCGCCTTAATTCAGGGTAGGCTAGCCTCTCGTGGGCAAGTATATGAGCTGTTGATGATGATATTTCAAGGCTGTTGTTCACACTAATCTCTATGGAGTGTGCCTTATATTTCAGGAGAGTGATGAATCGGTATTGGCTCATCATTATGAGAATATTACTATTACTATGAAAACTAAAAAGTGCCTCACTCAAACATGTAACTGTCCATAAAATCTTGAACAATAATTGGAATTTGTCAAACGCTCGCGTGTTTCTAATTGTTTAATAATAATATGTAAGTGTAAAGAGTTTCTATTTGAGGATAAGATAAAAGTTGAGAAAGATTAGTAAATAATTTTTTAACATTGTCATTTAAATTCTTTCTATATAAATTATTTTGCTTTGTAAGTATAAATTACTACTATCTTTGAATAGATGCATTCAAAAATTAAATGCATTTTATTGATTAAAAAGAAGCAGTGTGACGGGAAATGGCTAGCGTAGCATTTACAGCGCTCGTGCCCTGTACAGACTTGTAAATATGGCGCGAAGCGTATAGTAACTAATACTTGTTGATAGTTAAGATCCAATAAAATATTAATAATGGACGTACAGTTTTTTTTGTCATTTTACTCCTTAGCTATTACCACACAATAGATGATATTAGTAGCACCTACTAACTACTCGGAGGATATATGAAGTTTGATGGAGCTCGGTACCTGCATTAGTACTTACAGGTTTCTTTACCACATTGACTTACATCCTATTCTCCCTCTACGACTTACATACATACAGCGCCATCTAGTGTAAAACGGCTGAACCAAATACGCCGACAAGAAACACGTCCTGCTATGAAAATAGTTTGAATGTCTGGTTCCGTTACTATGCTATAGGGGTTGTGTGTAATCGAAAGATAAAACCAAGGTGTTGTACTTAAATGAGATTTAATTTACCTACTTATTTACACTCCGTCACAAGTAATACATTCATCATTCATACAAAATACACTATAATCTATGGAAATACATGTCAGTCACTCGAGTAGTCACCCTTACCGATATAATAAAAAATAAGTCTATAAAACAAAAAAGTTGGCTTGAACTTCAAGCATAGATTGACAATTTCACCTTGAGCTTGCACGCGCCATTATCACGGGACCTTAACGGTTTGAGTACAGTTACCGATCTTTCAACGCTTGAGCAACCATTGGAAGTATTCATACATTTGATTTTGAGTAAGTACGTCGAGCATGCGTGCGATCGTGGCGCGTTTCCGGATCTTCTCAATAGGGGGCGTATCTTCTGGACGGCGAAGGTCCTCGCATACCCGGCCTGGAAAGAGAGATACTATGGTTAATAAATGCTGGTTTTGAAAAAACTCTTTGGCGCTTTATATTGGTAGCACGCCTAGCCACGAAATTTATGGTCGCGGATTCGAATACCGTCCAGAACACCTTTTAAAGACTGCCTAGGTTTGCTTGTTATGATATTTGAACTAGTAAAAATCCTAGGATGTTGCGAGACTTCCAAGTCTTGGAATTCATTAGCTAGTGTAATGCACATGATGCAGTACTAATGCAGTTATGCATGACTGACTGCATCACATCACCATAATATAGCCATAGCTAAAAATGCACTTCCAATTTTATTTGTAGGTAAAGTGTATATCAAATAATATTCTTACCTTCTGTCATCAAACGTGTCACGGCTGAAGTCTTCATACATCCTGCACAGAGAAATAATAAAATTAGTTTAATTGTTAATGAATAAACAAAGTAATTAAAGGTGGTCTTAGCTGCCTTGCACTACGAACTAATTAAATTAACTAACTATTTAGCGAATACTGAGAAGTCATTAGAAGTGTTTGGAAATAAAAAGTAAATTAAAAACACACTAAACAGAGTCAACACACAATGTGATAATACTGTTTACAAAGCATGGTAATTTTTTATCAATTTCTGAACATGAAACCATGTAACTTTAGGCTGGATTATATTGGATCTAGCTAGCCTGGGATAGACATTGTGTAAATAACAGATTTATCAGCACTGACCCGACAGCGCTGTATCGACTTCAATTATTTACATGATGGCAGCTGGTGAGCACTGATTTAGCAGCTGACTGACTAAATAATAGGTTGTTTTAATAATTAAAATTAGTACCTGCTAGTAATGTACAAATGGAGTGTTTTTAAGTTCTTCAGTGAAAACCAGTTCTGTTGTCTGGGCAAACCAGAGGTGAGCAGTGCACTTGGTTGCAGTTGCATTGCATGAGAAAATGAAAAATATGAGAAAACTGGCTGAAAATGATGTGCCTACATCAGTGCTAGTAAACATATTAATCAAAAAGAGTAGGAGGAATGTTGAAAATCATCCCTTCGCAGCCATTAGCTCAATTTGTATACCAGTCACAATGTGTTTGACTCTGCAAGTGTAAACCATAATAAAAGGGGCCCAAATCTCACCCGCGGGACATCTGCGGTCCGCGCGGGGGACTCCTGCGGTTGAACATAGCATCATACGACGACCTCATGGATCCCATGGCGCGCATCGGCGGCAGGCTCGGCATGGGCGGCATCGGCTCGCGGCGCAGCGGCGGTGACGCGAAGTCCCCGCGCGCGCCCCTGGAGCCGCCCAGCTCCATACCCCGCGACCCGCCGACCGGGTAGCGACGCTCAAACAGCTCCCGCGGAGAATCGAAACGGGCCCGGTCGTAATATCCATCGTACGGGTCCTGTTATAGTTAATAAACAGTTAGTTTTGATGTTCAGAAGAGAAACCAATTTTATATGATTGTAATGTTTGAA
Organism: Carpatolechia fugitivella; assembly: GCA_951230895.1. Classification (NCBI taxonomy): domain Eukaryota; kingdom Metazoa; phylum Arthropoda; class Insecta; order Lepidoptera; family Gelechiidae; genus Carpatolechia; species Carpatolechia fugitivella. Next base: position 14,765,635 of record OX579663.1, read on the forward strand.
TTTTGAAGGTTTTGATGCTTTGTTAAGTTTGAGTCGTAGCAAACGGAGGACTAAGCAGAAGGTAAATGTAGCATCACCGAGCTCGGAGTGTTAGTCGGCCCGAGTTACACCGCGTGCGGAGTTACCACGCTCGGTTAACGTGATGCGAGAGTCGATCGGACGGCGGAAAGAAACAAACGCGTTACCCCGAATCCTCCCATCATGCGATCGCGAAGGAAAGGCGGCGGCGGCGGCGGGGGGTAGGGGTCGCGGCCGAACGCGCGATCGCGGAAGCCGTTGCGGTCAGGGCCCAGCGCCTTGGGGCACTCCTTGGACCAGTGCCCGCCGCGGCCGCAGCGGTAGCATTGCTCCGGGTCGCCCATGCCCGGCCGCTGGCGCACACGGCTCGTGGACAGCTGCACTTTCATGGGCTGCCCGTCCACCATCATCCCGTTCAGCTCTTTGATGGCGTCGTTCACGTCTCCGGTCGCGTCCAGGTGCACGAACCCGTAGTTACGCACGATATCGCACTCGACGACCGCCCCGAACTTCTGAAACAGCTCGCGGACCTCCGGCGCGCGCGTCTTGTCCGTCAGGTTACCGACGAAGATTTTCGTGGTCGGCGTTGAGGGCGCCTTTCGGCTCTTCGCCGCCTCTATTTTGATCGCTTGACCATGAACTATCTCGCCGTTCAGATTCTGAATAGCTTCGCGGCCGACTTGTTCGTTTTCCATGTGCACGAAACCGTAATTTCTGACGATATCGCATTCTACGACGGTACCGTACTTTTCGAATAGCGGTCTGAGATCGGCGTCTGTCGTTTTATCGGATAGGTTCCCGACGAAGATTTTGAAAGTACCGGCGCCCGGCATTTTAGATTCTGAAACGCATACAGAATTTGACGAAATGAGTCAGCAGCGTCCATAACGAGTTCGCTTTCCGAACCGAATTTAGGAGTAAGTTTTGTTGCGAATACGTAATAAATAATACTTACCTATAGAAGACAGGATGAAGCACTTAATAAACACAGTAAGAATAAAAACTACACAGTTTTCACTAGGAAATCCTTTTACGCACAAAGAGAACGACTTCAGGAGCGACTGCAAGCAAAATGGCGTCCTTTCTTTCTTTCTAAACCGGAAAAAGAAATGATGCGAGCGAAATCGGCGTGTCAATTTTACCAAAGACAATGAGTGTTTCCGGTGCAGTATTGCCATATTTCACAAGTTCAAGTATTACCATCAAGCTTCACGTCAAAAAAATATTGGACTTTGTAAGCATTTTAACGGGCCGTTGATACATTGATGCACTTAGAATCTGATGAAGACAATTTTTTAGCTGTGCTTTTGTACATACTTATTATTTTACGACGGGTATACACTTGGGTTTTACCTACAAGTCCTATTTGGTAGTTTTTAAGTCTACACATAGGGTAATTTTTGAAAATGTTTTTGTAGTATGGTAACATAACTTCCTTCCTTTCAATCAATCAAATGTCAAATCAAAAGCCGTCATTAATTTTTGTGGACAATTTGCTCTTTCGGAAAAATATTGAATAATTTCGGACTTTTATGCTTTTTGTCGTGAAAACAGTGTAATTTCTGTATACAAATAATTTCCCACGTGCCGAGGCGCTTAACTCACCGGGATTTGGTAAGTCAATACAAAATAATTTCTGTTTTTGCTGCGGTATGCCAATATAGATCAAATGTATTTTTCAATTTATTTAACCAGTCAATATTGCCGATTGTTATGTGTTGTGTAGTTACAGCCCAATTTGGCTAGAATACGACCTGGCTCTTGTGGAATTAGCAAGTGCTAAGCGCCTTATAGGTTGTTGTGTATCATACAGACATCAATTTTCTAGATTCCTATAGTTTTTAGTGAGATAATCGTCACTATAAGCTGCTTCCTATTAGGCAGCTTCATAATACAAATATTGGTAATGTTTTGTTGCAAGGTATTCAAGTAAACTCTGGGTTTTGGTACAAATTATTGGAAAATTACTGTTTGAAATACCCAGTGGTTGTAGGTATTTTATTTTGTTTTGTAGTTTCACTGAACACTATGATGTAACTTATAAGGTAACAAAACAATAACCTAAGGTTGCCTAAAATAAACCTACTAATATTATAAATACGAAAGTTTGGATGTTTGTTACACAATCAGGCTTCAACTACTGGACAAATTAGGATGAAATTTGGCACACATATAGGTTAAGTCCTGGAATAGGACATAGGCTACTTTTTACCGCGGTAAAACAATTCATTCCTACGGGAAAACTCATTTAACGCGGGTGAAACCGTGGGCAGAAAGCTAGTTGTTTACAAAAACAAAAAGGATGCCTCACAATATACTTCTTTTGGTTCTTTCTTTTCTATGTTTGAGAACATTATTATAAATGCATTAAAATATAATTATTAATTCCTTATTAGTATGGTTAATTATCTAAATCTCTCTTATGTAAGTTTTGAATTTATTGCATCAGCTTCTTATGTGTACAATATGATAATAACAATGCATTTTTGATAGGATTTGAGTACTTAAATTAAAAATATTAGAAGTCCAGCTACAACTTTACACTATGTGTAAACAGTATAAATACTTATAAAAGTAGCAGTAAAATTATAAAATTATAAAAAAATTAAAAATGATAAGATCTTACTGCTTTTTTAAAGGTTCCGTTTACATAAACAGCTTTGTCTGACACTTAATTGTGCATTATTCAGACCTTTCCAACTTTTTTGTCTTTTGCATCAGCAGAAATATATTTATATATTATAAATAAGCCCCTTGGTGGGGACGTATAGGAGTTAGTGATGATGATGTATATAAACAAGTTGTGTCACTATCGTTGGGACAAATTATACATACACAATCAATATACTGGCATGTTCAAGCTTATAATTGATGAGTACGCAGTTTATTAATTAATGAAGTAGTACAGTAGGTAGACTGTCTGCAGTTACTTGTGTCAAAATACTTTTAAACTTAATTTTGCACAATAAACCTGAGTACTTACTTACCTAAATAAATGATAACGAAATTAGCCTACTATTGGAAACTAATAATTCTAATTAGGCAAAACATGTTATTTTACTCCTAGATCAATCAAGTCCATTACGACTTTGATGAAAAACAGATGTTAGGTTCAAAAACTATCTAGGAAATACCATCTTTATGTCAATTTTACATATAAACAAAATAAACTAAAAATTAAAATGATTGATGATGAAAAATCAGAATGATTTTGCTGACTTTCCACAAGTCATGTTTTGGCAGACTACAATAGATCCATCTCGGGTCGCAGTGGTCATTGGGACATAATTTGCCCGATCCCTTCTACCTAAATCATATGTTTTGGCAGCTAATTTGACTATACTGCGATTCATCCTATTTCCTACTAATATTATAAATGCGAAAGTTTGGATGTTTGTTGCCGAATCACGCTTGAACCACTGGACGGATCGGGATGAAACTTGGCAAACATATAGGTTAGGTTCTGGAATAGGACATAGGCTACTTTTTACCGCGGGAAAACACTTCAATCCTACGGGAAAACTCATTAAACGTGGGTAAAACCGCGGGCTCAAAGCTAGTAATAAATAATAATGTAGAGCAACTGACAGCTGAATATTGCCAGATCCAAACAAAAGTTAAATATAATATATTTTAACCCATATACAAACACCCAACACACACCCACCCACATAATATATATATATATAGATATATTTAATTAATATAAATATATTTTTATCTAATCTACTCTGCATACTAACTAATATTATACTACACTACGCTCGCGTTGTGTAAGATTTTCCCGTTGGAATAAGACTTTTTCCCGTAAAAAGTATCCTATATGTTATGCCAGGGTACAAACTATCTCCATTCCAAATTTCATCCCAATCCGTTCAGTAGTTTTTGCGTGAAAGAGTAACAAACATCCATCCATAGATCCATACTTACAAACTTTCGCGTTTATAATATTAGTAAGGATTCATCAACGGCCCGTTACAGTCCACTGCTGCTGCTAAGGATTACCATAACATAAAATAGGCTTCGTGAGTCACATTCGAGCACATGAGCGCCTATCTTGGAGCTACAGCTGTCGCCGTGACCGCAATAGGTCAGGAGCTTATCATCATCATAAATAAATAATAATATGTGGGGACATCTCACGCACGGCTATCTGATCCTAAATTTAACAGAGCTTTTACTATGGATCACAGACAACTGATATACATTACACAAATAGATAAATACATACTTGTATAGATAAACAACATCCAGACCAGACACAAAGCAAACACAAGTGCTCACACGAATGTTTGCCCTGGGCGGGATTCGAACCCGCGACCCTGTGCTTCGAAGGCAGGCGTACTAGTAACTAGGCTACTGAGTGGTCATCGTCACCACATTTTAACGCAGGGGCAAAAAAATTTATGACATGTGATGATTTTTTTGTTCACCGAACTGAATTTAAATTGAAGTAGGCAGGTTTGTGTGTTTTGTTTCTTATTCAAAATTATGCTGATATATTTACTCTTCGTATTTACTCTACACGATTTTGAATCGCATTGTAATTTGGTTTAAAGGGTGCGACGCGCTTCAAAGTAGTTCAAACTCTTTGAGATTAGTTAGTCCTTCCCACAAAGCACTGACTTCGTGGTGCTGCCCTTCATAGAATGTTTAATTCAGAGTTCTGAAGCGCGTCCAACTGATTAGACAGTACTCAGTGGTTTAATTAAACAATACAAACACGTTGACATGTTTCACATATATTGTTGAAACTAAATTACCATACAAACTGGACGCCCCACAATAGCCCAGTTCTGCAGATGGCAGTGAAATCAATGCCTTTCAGCACGTTCTGCGCCATCCATCGCTCCTCGCCCACACTGTTTATTATCTTATTCAAACCGGGCCTACAATGAATGGGGCATACAGGAACGCAAGAAGGGGGTAGGTGAATGCGTCATTGGTGCGGGAGGGATGGCGGTATGCGGGGGAAAGAGAGGTGGTGTCGCTCGATACGCCCCGAGTTGGGGAGGCGCCACCCTACTGAAGAGGCTTATGTAATTCAGTGCTGAGCGGGAAATACAAGGAATGTTGCCAGCAACCAGTGTTGCCAGTGTTGCCAACGAGCTATTTGTTTTATTTTAGTTAGCTGGCCATATTCGTTTACCTGACAGAATCTGAAAGTTTGGTGGTCAGTTGCAACTGTTATAACGTATTTACTTCGTAAGAAATTGGTAAATATTGCGAAGCAATGGGCGTAACTAAATCCCATCTGATAAAAAAAATGTATTTAGGTAAAGAACTAAAAAATAATAATCTGGGATCAGAAACAAAGAATCTGGGATTTGGCGAAATCGAAACTATTTCAATGAGAACTCTGAATTTTATTGTAATTTGACATAGACATAGATAACTTTAATTTGACACCAAACACAATACAACACAACAATCATAGGAACAAATTAAAAAAACATAATTAGTAATATAATATTTGCATTTGCATTTCATGAAATTTATTATAGGAAAGTGGGAATCCTAGATTTTTTTTCCCAGTTATAACAACAAATAGCTGTATCTTTAGGGGGGTCAAATGAGCTTCATTTTCGTTTATTTTTAACAATCAATTTTGATTTGAGTAAAACTTGCCGGAAAATCGGTTTCTACGAATATTTGTAACAGCCTATTGCCGCCGGACGAGTTCTATTGGCCAGTACCATAAATAGTTCCTTTCCTAGATATTGTAATATAATTTATTTTGAATACAGTCTAGTCCCCTAAATAAATGCATAAATATATATATATAAAAAAAATGTATTTGGTAGTTTTAGAACATTTGGTACGGCAAGAGAGAGATTATTTATACAATGATGTGTGTACGTATAAATAAATATAATATAATTCTACTTATTTACTATACTCTACTTATTGAGTATTGTAGCTTTGTAACTGTAAATGTAGTTTTTGTATTAAGATTTTTAATTTTAAGTAATGGTAGAGCCCTCTGCTTGTATATTATATTGCTGTGCCCTAACGGGGCTTCACAATTAATAATTTTAACACCTTATATTTCCTACTACTACCGAAGTGCCTAATTAATTGTGGAAATGCAATAAATAAATTTGAATTATACTTTTTCAATTTTGACGATTGTGAGAGTTGGCAACACTGCCGCAACTCATCTAATTGGCTCTTGAATATTATTTTGTCGAGTAGTAGTGTCATTGCTGGAGCACGTTAAAATAACGAGGGCTTGGACCTGGCTGGCTTTACGAGATAAGAACTTACTTCGCTGCTGTTTCGGGATAAATAAAAACAACACAACATTTCAACTGGTATCAAGAACCATTTATACGAGGACATTGACTAGCTACTCAAATAGGCCAAGGCATTAAACTCATTTTTTTAAATCAGGGTAGTTGACTGAGTAGTCAAATCAAATACATCAGTGTTTGCCCTACAAGTTGGCAAAATCTACACTGAGCTACAACCTGATTTCTGCAGTACACATCTGCACATTTGTTTTTTCATTATGTACTGTTTATGTTTTTGTTTTAAGATTGAATGTGTGTAGATGTGTATTTTAGAAATAAAAATGATTTATCTATCTATCTATCTACATTATATGTCACCGTAAGATTGTGAACATCGTCGTCGTTAGTCTATCTATCTCGTGATATTATAAGGCGCTAGTGTTTATTACGAAAAGCCTGCGATCCAAACAGTAATTTTAATAGGACAAGCCATCCTAAACCGTCCCTTTGCTATCAGTTGAGGATCTAACAAGGATATACGATGTAAGGGATCCTACCTATGTTGGAAAAAGGTGCCGGGAACGAAGCCGGGAACAGATTTATTTCTAGGGACTATTGGAAACGATATAGCTTATTGGTACTTCGCATAGTATAAAAAATACACACATGCGCATAACTTACAGGTTACGAACAGCTCTTCTCCACAGATTCCGCCATTGTGTTAGTGAACTCACCCGAAAAAATGTAATGACGGATCTAAGTGATGTAATAACATCCTATGGAAATTAAAAAAAAATGATTTTGGTATTCTTATCGTGTAGGTTGTAAATATCTAATTCAGGGTTGTACAAACTATTTCTGTAGATAATAAAAGGGACTAATGGATTAACGTTTCTACGAAAAGACGGAGTTTTCTCACTTTTCTGACAATTAGGTGATTCATTTAAGAGGTCTGCGGCTTCTGCTCCCCCCTCCCTACAATTACTTAAACCACAACGACTACTATAGTACTTACTATAGTAAGGAAAAAAATAGTTTGGTGATTTAACTTGCGATGTCCAAACTTATGTTCAAAGAAGAATAAATAGAGTGTGTTTTGGCTAATGGGCAGTTCTGTATTAAAAATAAAATAAACCAGTGGCTCTGTGAGCTGTAGACCCCGCGAGTACATTTTTTTAAATGGTCGATTTATGATTTTCTTACGTTTTCAACCCTCATAACTCCGTCAATTCAATTCAGTTTTCAATTCAATACATTTATTGATAATAATAGTAAAATATTTTACATGTCAAATGCTTATTAAAATTTGTTACTAACAACAATGGACTGTGTCTGAAATAGAAATTATTATTGTAATTATGAGTTCCAGCATCCGCAAGCGGTAACGCTCAAAATAAGTTCTGTCTGTGTCATAAAAATTATTTATTGGTGAATTCATCCACTCAATATTAATTTATTTTTAAGTAGTGCTATGAAAGCATTATCGCTAGAGGAGTTTTTAATCTCAGCAGGTATACTGTTGTATATCAATGGGCCAACATTGTGTAGGCATTTTTAAAATTTCCAAAAACTGACTCAACAAAAAAAAATCTATTAATTTATCGAACCTGCTCAGAAATCGGTTGAGAAACGTGACCTGGGCCCCGTTTCACGAAGCAACAATTTACTAGTAACAAGTTACAATTTGATATTCATTGCGTAGTGAATTCGCCTAAACTGTAAGGCTTTATCATTTTAATCGCACTGTCTACGTTCAATGTACATCGAATTGTACTTGTAATTTGTAACTTGTAGCTTCGTGAAACGTAGAGTAGAACAAACAGACAGATGGACAGATAGACATACAAAAACAATTTGGCCAAGCTGAAGAAACGAAGACTACGCGCTCGCTCGGTCATTCACACTATCTAGGAAATAGGCTTTAATACATTTATTTGTGTAAACAGAGCATGCGACTGTAATTTATTATTGTCCTAGCCGCTCCCTGCTCGGTTCTAGATATTTTCGGAATAAAATGCTTTTCACACGTATATACGTTAATACAGATCTATCAAAGTGTTTGCAAGAAAAAGTAAAAAAAAAGGAATTTAGCGCTTTATCTGCATGGTGGCAAAACTTGGCATGTAGCTGTGGATTTCAATGTCAAAACTGCCGTAGTAGCCGCGGTCGTCCTTCGCTCCAATGAAATTGGCTTTCCATGACCTTCCTCTCTGCCCTTGATTAAATTTACGGCGGTATAGTAGACGTGTCTACATTCGAAATGGTTGGTAAGGGTTTCGTTCTCGAACCCATCTTATCCCCAACTATAAAAGACTTTCCATAAGCCAGAGCGATTAGGTCTACGTCGTCGCCCAAGTAGACCGACATTTATTTTTTACATAGTATTTAAACACAGTGCTAGCATTCCGCCCGCGATTTTGTCCCAGTAGTTTTCGACTTCAACCCATGCCTTTTAGGGCTTAGAAATTGAATTTTCTTAGTGGTTGCCTTCCAAAGTACTACTTACCTGTCCAAATGTCAAGTTTCTAGACCCAATAGATTAGGCTCTCAGTAAGTCAGATTCACTTTTTATATATTAGATTAGATACCTATATTATAGCAAATGATTGTAAAAAAAATATCGGGAATTTGTAATATCTTCCTATTAAATTATCAATATTTCAGTCAAAAGATGTCCATTGCTAGACCAAACCGTATGTAGACAGCTAGAAATATTGTCTCTTTATTTTTTCCCGAATCGTATAAGGCCTGTGATAAAATTGGCAGAGAAGTTGGCAGCCATTACAAAATTGCCGGTGAGGCGGCCTTTAACCTTTCTCCCGCCGGGAGACGGCAACTGGCAATCTCGAGGTGCTAAACAGGCCCTTATTGGATTAGCACAAGGCGGGAAAATTAATGGGACTGGATAGAAAATGCTCAAGGTGGGATTGATGGCGGGTTTTGGAAGGCTACGAACGATGATGATGAATGATGAATTACGAAATAAATATACATGTTGCCCTAGACCTTCAGTTTTTACTTCAGAGGCTCAAATTACTTGTTGAGATTTAATTTGCATAATTTGTGCTGGGAAGAATTCTACCGCAGTCTGTGATATTGCTATATTACTCTAACTACTTTGGTATGTTAGATCAGTTAGAAAAAATTAAGTAAATGTCACTTGTAAATCGTGTAATGTTCTTATGAAGCCAAGCTCGATCTTCGGCTGTTCTCCATATTTGCTGCTAGCTTCCCTTACAATAGAATAGAATAGAAAAGCATTTATTTATGTTAAAACACAAAGGCTTGTAGATGTGAATGCTGTATTGCATCAAGGAAAGGGTTCCGACTCAGCATGCGCTGCAGACAAGTCTACAGCGCTGATATTCTGCCGGCACCAATACAACCTTTATAGCACACATCAACACTAATTACAACAGATACAGTGTTGGTGTGTCGTCGCTTCACACACGGTGCAGTCGCGATCTTTACTCTAAAACCTATGTGCCTATGTGTGGCTATCGGTTCTAGAGGAGATATGATTCATTATTTGTCAAATTTGCTAAAACATTGTTTTATAACTTTGAAAATACATTTAGTCACTCGTCACTTTAGTCACTCGAGAATTTAAAGTTACGCTCGGAGCTAGTCTAGAATAATGTCAAGTTTTTCAATCTCCTTGCATATTCACAAAACTTCTTCAAGTGTCTCTTACCGTCTAGCTCCAAACTTTAGTAAACATCGTGATGATTGAAACTTGCTCTTTGGAGTCGATAAACATAAACTTAAAACCCCCCGGGCCGTACGAAGGACTTTATGAAAATGAACTTTTTTAAATTTGCAAGTGTAATTTACTGCGGCAAGTTCAGATTAGTTGAGTCCACAAGTTGGTCTATAAAACGCTGCACTGAAACGGTTGTGAACCTCTGGCTCGTGATCCCTAAGGATCGTCAACATTTTTGTAAGGTGTGTTAATTTATGTACTACTTTATATTTTCTCGCGACTACGCTTGCTTTGTTTTAGATTGTTATCATAAAAGAAGGATAAACCAACAATCAAACGTAAACTTAGCCTTTTATACCAGTTTGATTTAGCGAAAAAAAAGGAAAGCGTGTTTAAAGTCACTTATAATAAACTAGAAAGAAGAAAGAAAGAAAGAAACATTTATTATTTTTACGCCACAACACAAACATAGAATGGATATAATGGTAATCTTTAGTGCTACTGGAATGTGCCGCGACGTCAAAATAAAAGGACCGCACTCAGCTTATGCCGCGATCGTGAAGACCGCGACGCTGGTATTCTGTGGGCCCCTTGTGGTGGATGTAGAGGGCGATAAAATCAATAATAAAATTACATAACAGATACATACACATATATATTTAAATCTTTAAATACATAATATATTTTTTAAATTATAATTCATACAAATAATATGTAATAAATAATAGATACCATAAATAAACATAAACGTACAACAGTGTAAAATAAGCTTGTCAAAAATAATAACTAAATAAAGATGAAAGACCTTGATAGATATACTCGTACTTAATTAATTCGATCAATTTCAATTCAATTTAATTTATCAATACAATTTTTTTTTTAAATTTTTTTATTTTTTATTTTAACTTACTTTAGTTTGGGCTGCCGGTAGATGTAGTTTTTATTTAATTTTAAACGAAAATTCCGACTTTAAACTGCGAAGAGGCGGCGGGAGGTCATTCCAGCACCGGGTAGCGGCAAAGCGGGAAGAGCCCCGAAAGCCGACAGTACGGTGCGCGGTGGTGGTGCAAAGACATCGCCCAAGTCGATGAGCGTGTGCGGGTGTGACGTCACTACACCAGACGAGCTTTTCCTCTAGATAAGGCGGCGTTTTATATTTAACCAAAGAAAACAATAAACAAGCTAAATGTAAATTACATCTAGAGCTCATTTTCAATATGTTATTATTATTAAGATAAGGGGTTACGTGAGTGCGAGGCGGTATGTTGAAGCAAAAGCGGGCGCAAGCATTTTGAACTCGTTGTACAGCCTTCTGCATGCGCACCAAGAGGCGAGGACCATATACCACGTCTAAGTAATTGAACTTTGACAATACTAACGAGTCGCAAAGCTTAACTCTAGTATTGGTGCTTAGCGAATTCCGCACTTGATACAGCAGTTTTAGTCGGTAGAAACAGTTACTAGATATTTTGGCAATATGTGATTCAAATCTCAATTCTTCATCCATTATCAAGCCTAAATTTCTTGCTTCTGTCACTCGCTCAACTTCCTCATCCGCAACCACTACTCGAACCCTGCGACTCGCCATGACATTTATTTGTTGAGGTGTACCAAGAAGCATATATTTAGATTTACGGCCGTTCAGTTCTAACGCATTAAATTTGGACCATTCGGCAATACGATCGAGATCCTCATTAAGCTTATTGGTAGCTAAATCTATTTCGCCAGGTTTACTTGATATATATATATATATATATTTGTAGGTCATCGGCATATATGTGAAATTTGCAATGGTGTATGTGCTTGATAACGTCTGCTGTATATATGATAAATAATAAGGGCCCTAGTATCGATCCCTGAGGTACACCACGTTTCACGCTTTTGGATTGAGATAATTTCACAGTTCCATTTTCCATTGTAATTTTAACGTATTGAAAATAGCTCTGAAAACATTCGACTGTTTCGTTACTCAATCCATAAAATCTATTTTTCAGAAGCAATTTTCTATCAATACAGTCGAATGCCTTAGAGAAGTCCAACAGCGCTAAAATTGTACCCTCTCCAATGTCACTTGCAGCGAGAATATCATCCACTACATTCAGCAAGGCGGTAGTTGTGCTGTGATGTTTTCTGAACCCCGACTGTGTCTGCGGTAGTATTTCTTTTACTATACCTCGTCGTATGTAGAAGCCAACCCCGCCGCCATGCGCACGAGGGCCCGGTAGACGAGGTGCGTTACGGAACCGATACCCAGGTGCAGTGGGCGCGCGGCCCTCCTCGCCCTCCCTGATCCACGTCTCGTTTATAGACATTACGTCTACGTCATGCCGTCAACTACTGGCTCTGTTAGCTGTAGACCTCGCGAGGCTAACTCCGTATTTTTTTTTAATTTTCGAAAACTGACTCAACAACAAATCTTATATATTAGGTCCTTACATATGAAATTGGCGTTTTGTCGTACTGGCCACTTTGATCACAAATTTCTCCTATTTGGTTAGGAATTCGAAATTCAAATTTATACAGCTATTTCCACATGTAGTTGTGTTTCGTAAACCGTCATTCATTTGTTTTTTTACTTATCTTTTTTCTGTTTGCATCGCTCGATTTACAAAATGGAAAATTTGAAATATCGCGTTATTTACGAGTACGAGTTCCACCGTGGCACCAGTGCTGCGGAAACGGCTCGAAGGGTTAATGATGTGTATGGCGGTTGTGTCGCAAAAGAAAACACAGTGCGTTTTTGGTTCCAACGTTTTCGTTCTGAAAATTTCGACCTGCAAAACAAGCCCCGTGGATGGCCGGAGACCCAAGTTGATAATGAAGCATTGAAGGCTATTGTGGAAGCGGATCCATCGCAAACCACGTCCGAGTTAGCTGCAGGCTTCGGTGTTAGTGATAAAACTGTTTTAATCCACTTGAAGCAAATTGGGAAGATTAAAAAACTTGAAAGGTGGGTTCCTCACGAATTGAGTGAAGCAAACCGGCAAACGCGCGTCAACTGCTGCGTTACATTACTTGACCGGCACAATAACGAAGGGATTTTAAATCGAATCATTACCTGTGATGAAAAGTGGATTCTCTACGATAATCGGAAGCGCTCATCGCAATGGCTGGACCCTGGCAAGCCAGCCAAAGCCTGCTCCAAGCGAAAATTGACCAATAAAAAGTTACTTGTAAGCGTTTGGTGGACTAGCGCCGGTGTCGTTCATTACAGTTTTCTCAAATCTGGCCAGACGATTACGGCAGATGACTATTGTCAGCAATTGCAAACCATGATGGAAAAGCTAGCTGGTAAACAACCGAGGCTGGTCAATCGCTCTACGCCACTGCTGCTTCACGACAACGCTAGACCACACACTGCACAACAGACGGCTAGCAAATTAGAAGAGCTTCAATTGGAATGTCTAAGGCATCCACCGTACTCCCCGGACCTTGCTCCAACAGATTACCATTTTTTTCGAAATTTGGATAACTTCTTGCAAGGGAAAAAATTCAACTCAGATGGGGCAGTCCAAATCGCCTTCAAAGATTTTATTGATTCCCGTCCGAATGGATTTTTTAGTAAAGGGATCAATGAACTACCTATGAGATGGCAAAAGTGCATAGATTACAATGGCTCATACTTTGATTAAATAAATATACTATATAAAAATTTTTCGACTTTTTGTTCCTCCCATACAAAACGCCAATTTCATATGTAAGGACCTAATATTTGTCGAACCTGCTCTCAAGATTACTCGAGAATTTGTTGAGAAACGCGCTTGGTAGTAACAGGGGTAAAAAAGGGACCTGTAGAGGAGAACAAACAGACAGAACAACATACGAAAGCAATTTTGACCAAGCTGAAACGGAGACGCTGCGCTCGCGCTTTGCGCTCGCTCGGTTAAAAAATTCTGGAACACGTTTTTTTTTACTTTTTACATGTTATCAAAAAAAAATTATACGGAGGTATATTGAGTTGAAAAAGCGTCTGACGTCACGCTTGAGTCGATTTAATACCGATTTGTGACGCAATGAGCCCCCACTCTCCAACTTTAATGCGGTTTAACTAAATATTTTTAGGTAATTTGATAAAACAAAAAATACGTGTCTAATATTTTTGGATTACCTGACGGACAAAATAGAATTTAGTTTTCCTTACACTACCATCTTCCCTGGCAAAAATGGGCCAAGTGTTTTTCGATAAAGATTGCGAACCACTACTGTTCTAAAAGAGTCGGCTGCGTGCTTCCAATAGTGTTTTATTGCCTTCCGTACCGGTGCAGATGTCGCAAAACGGACTAACTTACCCAGTCTTGCTTGAGCGATTTCCGACGTTCAAATATTCTCTGCGCATTTGACTTCTAAAATAAAAGTGGCTCGTAATAACATTTCCGATCGATAAAAGGTTGCTGACCACTGAAGGGGCCGGTAGTTTACCGCGGGAAATTGTCCTATTTTTACAGGAAATTCCTATCAGTCCTAATGTTCTCAAAAATAGCGTCGAGCCCATACCGTATTAGGGTATAGGGCCTTACACACACAACCTTAGAACTTCTTCGTGGGAATATTTCCTACGCCGTATATTGTCAAAGCAAGACCTCTCGACACTTTCAATTTGTTTCAAATCAAGGGCTAAGCATGTGGCTGGTCAATATTTGACAGTTAGTGACCATCGCTCCTTGACTTGATTCAAATCGAAGGCCATGAGAGGTCTTTCAATATATTTCTTAGACACGTCTGTAAAGCGCTTAAAAAATTTAGGGATACCTTTCTGCCACGTGACGGTAGCCGGCCGGCGGGAGGTGAAGGGGGCTGGGGGGTCTAGCCCCCCGTGAGGAGGGTGGAGGCAAGGCGGCTCTCATCATCAGAATGAGATGGTCTTCAAATTTTAAAAGCTAAGAGTACACATAATCGCTTTTGAATGAATTTATTTCTAGGTAGGTCTAGATTGGACTAGAAGGCGAGGAGATTGGATTTGGCGAAGCCTTGTCTAGGGAGTGATATTGCTTTCGATTCGAGTGATATTGCGTGCAATGTTAAAGAGACGCAATGGACATGGTGAATGATGTGTGATTCAACATCAACGGGCCGTTACAGTCCACTGCTGGACTATGAGCCTCCTCCACTTAAGTGGAAGGTTTTGCCATAATCTCCACGCTTGGCAGGCGGGTTGGAGATCGCAGATTAAAAGGTTACCGTATCAGAGAGCGCTGCTGCCCGTTCCCTGTTCAATGTGTAGTCGCTAAGTCGCCTCGTACGACACCCACGGGAAGAGTAGGGGTTGGTGACAAATGTATTCTACTCTGCCGTCACCACACGGTGGATGTGTGATTAGGATTACTAAATCAACATCTGGACACAAGTTCACACGAACGTTTGCCCTGAATTTGAACCCGCGACCCTGAGCTTTGAGGCAAGCGTACTACCAAATAAGCCACGGAGACGACAATTTTTTTTTTTTGTTATTAGGAATTGTCACAGTATGAAAAATATTGAATGCGGTCGGTGGTCTAGTGGCCACCAGCTACAGGGGAGTCGCGGGTTCGATCAACACCACGTACTTACCAATGTGTTTTCGAATTTCAAATTCATAAGTACGTTTATTCGACGCTCTTACGGTGAAGGAAAACATCGTGATAAAACCTGCACACACATGCGAAGAAATTCAAAAGTTGTGTGTGATGTCGACCAACCCGCACTGGGCCAGCGTGGTCGACTAAGGCCTAAATTCCCTAATTCAGGGTAGGCTCCAGCCCCTCGGTGGAGACGTATATGAGCTGTTAATGAAGCTGCTTAGTAAAACTGCTTATAGTAATGAAATGAGTAGTTTATTCATTTTTGGATGTTACATCTCTTAGTTTCGTTATTACATTTTTTTGGGTGACTAATTGGTATTACGTGATTTATGAGCAGCTGGTGTTAATTGCAATGGCGGCGGTTGTATGTCCCTAGACATGCATACGATATTTAACAAAACAATAGTATGGTAATCCCAACTGCCACTCCTGCCATGTCGATATTGCCTAGTGTTGTGGTTTAGGTCCCTGTGAGCTAAATAAATCTCTGCTGACCCCTTTGAGGATAACATGTGGATTTATGGATTTACGTATGTGTTGTTCGTTACATAGAATTAAGAGATAAAATTGTTCATATATTTCCACAGCTTAAAGTATTTTTCTGACTGATTTAAACGGCAAGGCAAAAACCCTGGTATATTAGTGGGTAATTTTCCTATTTTCCGCGATTGCAATGTACTTGTCCGTTTCATTTTGGCTTCAAGATGCTGTTTAGAAACTTCTTCTGAAACAAACAAAAATGAAACATTCTTCACGTGCGTCGTCAAAGTCTGCAAGTCGAATTAAGTACAAAAATAAACTTCGAAATGGGTTTAGCGTGTTATATCACACATGAAATTAATTTTATATCATCACACGCCCACACACGCTCTTACGAACTTTTCCTTTGTTGTTTTCTTACTCCCTAGCGACTTGCAAAGTTCCTAATTTGCGGGAGACATCTAAATCTGGCAACACTGTAAAGGGGAGTTCACGTCGTCAGTTCCATTGATCGCGTTGTGACGTCACGCGGCATTGCAGCGGGCTCAGTTTCACCAGTCGTGTGACACTTCAGCATTGCTAGATTCTTTACGACTACTCTACCAAAGATTATTTCTAAATATTTTTAAGCACACCTGTGTAAGTGTTGCTTGTTTTCGTGTGAAGTTTAATTCTGCTTGCTTTGTTACTGTATTATAAAAATGTACTTATATTTTTAACGTTTCTTGGCCTGGATTCTTGATTTTAGCCACCGCATCACTTTTTTCCTTATCTTTTATTTTGTTTATCGTAGATAGTCTATCTCCGATGACCGGAACCATTGGCTAAGCGTGCTTTACAAAGCGCGGAAGACGCTCTGAATAAAAACTGTGGTTGCTTAACTTTAGTAATCGAACAGAATTTATTTCTACTGTGGTAATAAATGGTTGCATTGTTTTTTTCCATACAAGTTGGAGTTGCTATAAATAATAAGTAAATAAAAAACCGATTTGGATGTTTTATATCACTTGGCTATAGTACATTGTTAACTAGTTTTGTAACAACGTTTAATTGGTTGTTGTAGATCACTTATACTTATAATAAGTTCCAATTGCATCCGGATTAAATTGAATAAACTTTATTCTATTTAATTAATTGACGAAGAAACGCGAAATACAATTTCAAGCCCAATTCATTACGCTAGACTAATAATCTTTGCTAAAGGTCACATAAAAAGTAAACTTTTTATAATTTTATTTGCAAACTTTTTAAAGTTTTAGTTTACTAGCAAGATAACAAGTTTTTTAACCATGTTGTCGCAAAATATTCAAGAATTATGTACAGCTTGTTATAAGTTGCTTTAATTTTAAACATTAAATAATTTGATTAATTTGATTAATTAGATTAATTGAAAACAACCATTAACTAATATCCTTCTGGCATGTATCGAACCCACGTCTTCGACTCTTACAAAGCTAGCATGTTAACCACTACTCCACAAGAGGGCAATCGCCAATATTGCTTGCTTTCTATGACTCGCTAGAGACGTCATCAAAGGCAACTACTTGACACATTTTTTGAAAACTAGTTCGGTTGGCCACTCACCCACTTCGTAGCCCGTAGCACTTATCCGCTACGAGGAGTCGTAGCGCGTAGCTATTCACGATTCGTAGCTCGTAAGCGCTCTCATTTTGAATTCGTCGCATTATAGAAGTTGCGCAAGAACCGATTTGATATTACACCAACGATTAGTGTTGCTAGGTGTTCCGATTTTACATAATGTTTCTAATTTTATTCTAAATACGATAGTTTTTAGTTGATCAGTCTTCATTCAACGGCTATGCAGAAACAGTAAGGTTGGATATTTAGGCTTTTTACTGCGGAAAATCGTCTTATTCCTATGAAAACCAAAGACTACGTGAATAAGGCTGTTAGTAAATATTACAGAAATAACAAGAATAAGTAAAATGTAAAGTTCCGTGTGGTGACGGCAGAGTAGAATACATTTGTCACCAACCCCTATTCTTCCCGTGGGTGTCGTAAGAGGCGACTTAGGGGCTACACATTGAACAGGGAACGGGCAGCAGCGCTCTCTGATACAGTAACCTTTTAATCTACGATATCCAACCCGCCTGCCAAGCGTGGAGATTATGGCAAAACCCTCCACTTGGAGGAGGCTCATAGTCCAGCAGTGGACTGTAACGGGCCGTTGATGTTGAAAGTTCAGTTTGGTAGGTAACTGAACATTATCTAAAAAAACAGATGTACCTGGCAACACCACCGTCGGAATAAAAGCTTAACCGTTTTGGCAAAGCGATCATAAAGCGATAAAAAAACGGCTTATCTCCGCCCTTCAAGTTCTCTGATTCCAATCCTCTTGCAAACCGCTCGGCTCGCGCCACAATCAAACGATTTCATAAAGAGTGAATGAAATTCTGATGTTTTAATGAGATGAAGTTAATCCGTTCTTTGATGACTTGCTGATTTAAATTTTGATTTCTAGAAGCGTTTTTGGCACAGTGACTACTTGTATTTTGCTATTCCGAAAGTTAGCAACTCGGGTTACGGAACACTGTTAGTGCACTAAAATTGTCACACCACACAAACAGACAAACCAAACAAACGCGAACAACACACAAAACCAACAACAAACATTAAAAAAACAAAACAAACGAACACAAAATATGTTTGTTAGACTGTGATCTTTATTTGGGCGTCATTAGTGTTTTGAAAGTCACGTTGTGTCCCTATGATAATACTATAGAATTTTATAATGCCTAGATTACACTATTGTATGAAAGTGTAAATACTTAACCCTGCCATATTAAAAGTATTTGAAAATGGATAGCCCGCAAATGAGTAGTAATTATTAAAGAAAGTACTCGATTCAGGCGGAAGAAATGAAATGAAAACCTAGCTTATTAACTTTTGGATGTTATATCTCTTAGCTTCGTCATTACGTTTTATTTGGTGAGTTCACTACACAAATGTCCCATTCACTGAAGGGACGTTTTGCGAATGGGACATTATGTGCAAAGCCGAGACTATAAATATTTTCTCCAAGTCATTAACATCTCAGATACCCACTCATACTCAGTCAGTGCTACAGAGAATGGCTACTGCGACAATGTTTAACAGCTTTCGTGGTTCGATTCCCGGTGGGGACACTGTCAAGCAAAAATAACTTTGTAAGGGAAAGTTCCCCAGTTCAAAGTCAAAGTCAAATTTTTTTATTCGAATTAAGATTTTTACAAATCATTTTTCGACGTCAAAGCTATCATGGATGGCACGTTCACTACCAGTGTACGCCCTCTGTGGAGAAGAACGGCCAGAAGAAACTCCACAGTTTGATTAGGACATTGCAGGCTGAATCACCTGATTGTCCGAAAAGAAAGATGATTCCGTGCTTCAGAAGGCACGTTGGTCCCGGCTACTATCTAGTCGTTACACGAGCCGAGTCAGTGGCCTTCGGCGATACTATAATACTGACACCAGGGTTTGTGAGGCCGGTTGTTAACCTTACAATCCACACGATGATGATGATGAATGTGTATCCGATACGCATCCATCCAGCCCGGTTTTATAAAATATCCGGCACATTGTCTCGTTCCGTTCACGTCGCCGGCTTTAGTAAGGGTTAAGGTACAATTCCGTAATGGACTGCAGACTGCAGGCCGCAGGCGACACTGCGGCTAGTGCCTGCGGTCGCGGCTGCTCCTATTCCAAGAGCGACCGCATGCCGCGGCTGCACAATACATAGAGCCATGCCGGACAATGCTACACTAATGTGTGTTTTGTTAGTAGAAGAAGAAGATTTTAACGACTTGTTGTTACTAGTATATGCCAAAAAAATTGAAAGCACCTGATCATTTAATTGGTGCAGAGGAAAAGTTTCGAAAGTATTGTTGTATAAATAAAAATCAATTTTACTTTGTTCTCAGTTTAATTAGTAAAGAAATCCAACCGAAAAAGCGACACGCTTATTATCGCGCTCTCTGCGGTTCGCGACACCACTGGCGCTGCAATCTGCGGTCGCTGCGCGCCGCGGCTGCAGGCCGCAGTGTTGCTGTGTTTGGAATCAATGTCATAGAGATTCATAGAAACAAGTAGTGTCGCCTGCAGTCTGCAGCTGCGGCCTCCATTACGGAATTGTACCTTTATCGTCCAAAAAGGGTCCCGACCCGCCCCAGTTTTTGTTTTATTGCTAAAATAGCTTCTTGTTTTCAGCGAGAGCAATTAAAGCTCATTCAGATCCAGTATTGAAAAATCAACTTTTGGATCTTCGTTATTTTTTTTTTTAGTTGTTCATAGTGACATAGCATGCTTTGATAGTACCTCAACATTTAACGAAAAAGAATGTGGATCTCATGGATAAAACTACATTTACCTATCCTGATAAAATCGAAAATATCTAATAAAAATCGCGCACTCAACAGATGACGTAAATTTATATACGTTGTATGCTGTTAATACTGTTACTTACTATAAAGATTAATTCAGACGTTTGTAAATTTTTAATTTATTTTGTACATTTATTATACCAACATTAAGTATAAATGATTTTACTGTATTTGTTCAATCAAACAGCTAACACAATCCACTTGATATTAATGTAATTGAAGAATTCTTTGGCTACCCCTTTCTAAAAGCGTGGAGTCATCTTCAAGCTACATTACAATATTTGCACGGTCGACGTGAAGGAGCGTTTCCTATCTTGCAAATTAAATGCTGAGTCGTCGGTATATGAGTAGGGTATGTAGGGGGTAAAACCTTTTTTATTAAACTGAGCTAAACATAAAAAATATTTGATTTTTCATCGATACTAATTTATTGATCTGTATGCCAGCTGATACATAGTAATCGAAGCGATTTTGGTTAGCTACTACGTGCGTCGTGCATGATTTCATCAATGTAAAAATACGAGTAAGTACGAGTGATAGATAGTAGAAATCAAACTTTCTGTTATTGAAGCTTTTGAAAAGCAAATCAAACAATGTTAAAACATTGAGTACTATGACTTCATAATTAATTATTCACTTCGGATTTACCATATCGTAGGCTACAGTTTTGGCATTAGAAAGGAACTCATTCAACCAGCCAGGAAAATACGCTATTCTGTTAAGTTTTCATTCGGTTTATAATCAAACTTATTTATACTTAGACATAGACAACTTTTACTTCAGTATTGACAAATATTTTACAACACCTACCTTAGCTTGCTCAAAAGCTGGGTCAAATAACCCCTTACGAAAGTGATTGAATAAATGTGAAGACGGACCGTCTCGAGTTTATTCAAAGGGAATCCTCCGCCTTGCCGGTCCGAGCCAAATGAGATGGAGCGCATCTTCCTGTTTGAATAAAACCCTTTGATCGAAGCACACGCAAACTAGATGCTTGTTGAACCATTTTATATCTTCGTAAATTTGGAATGATTCTATAAATACGATAAATGATTACTTAGATGATAAAAACGTCTGGACAACTGTTGTTACAAATCAGCGGAGTAGATTGTAATTATGACTTATGTGTGATTCTTTATATATTTGAAAGAAAACTACAAAAGATACGATTCCTGTGTAGTTTCTTCTGGCCGTTCTTCTCCACAGCGTGCGTACACTGGTAGTGAACGTGCCATCCATGATAGCTGTGACGTCGAAAAATGATTTGTAAAAATCTTAATTCGAATAAAATAATTTTGATTTTTAAAATCTATTTATTTTTAATGGCTGCTTAACAATTTTTTTAATAGCCTCTGTATTGTCTTTTTGTTGGGCAAACGTTTCAAATTTCTCCGTCTACTAGTCCAACGCCTTTCCGGGTTCTATTTAGTAGTTTTTTTTAATGGCGGGCGTACTAGGTTGATGAGAGCATCATGACCTTCATAATCTGTCTTTGCTGTAACTCAATTTTTGTTAGATTTTTATTTATTTATTGAGCAGTATTCTAATAAGAACTAATAACTAGGGGTCCGCCTACGTTATTATAATTTTTCTACGGGCATAACGTAGTCTCTCGCAGTAAATATGTCGCTGTTATTATACAAAAACAGGTACCAAAATGTGGTGTTATTTCTAAATAAAACCTCTTTCCTTTCCAACCTCCATCTTTGTAATATTTTTCGTACCTACTTCTACTCAACGTTGGCGTTACTAAAATGAGATGGAAATACCCTATCTCTGGGGGATCTTGAGATATTTTATGAAAATTATAATAAACATCTTGGCATTTCCAGAGGAGAACTCCAGCTGAATAGCCTCTTTAAAATTAATGTCTGCAGCTATTTCATTCTAAAACTTGAACTATTTTCGTATTTAAGAGCTTTACGCCCACAGTTTTACGGTATTCAAAATATCCAATTAATATTTGTCGGTGATACTGCAAGTGTACCGCGCAACCAACAATAACAAATACCGCGGAAATACAAAATGTAGCAAATCTTAGATATTGTGGTTGCGAATGTTAAGATATCGCGAGCGACTGTGGAACAGCGAATAAGGGCCGGGCCACACTTATCGACGGCGATCGACGGTTTGCCTATACAAAACGCGCGCGAAATCCGTTTTGTACGTGGTGGGGATCGAACCCGCCTCTCCCGGACGGGAGGCAGCGGCCCTAGCCACTAGCTAGACCACCGACGCTCTCCCGTTAATATAAATTGTATTTAAATGTCTTTCTTTCCAGATCCAATCCCGCATCCAGAACAACCCTGCTCCTGAACCCCGCCTTCCCATAACCTGCTTCAGACATTTTAAAATATCTTTCACAGGATTGATCTTCGATGCTTATACCATCTTGCTCGTGAAAAGTAGTTTCTTACGTTAAGTATTCAAGTTTGTCATTAACTTATCTTATTTTTTATTAAAATATTCTTAGCAGTTCCTGTATTTTTTTTATGTTAATAAGCTTTTATCGTGACATAATATAAAACGGAGAAGTTATTTTAAAAGGACCTAGTAATCTACGTAATTCCCCAAATCGATGGTCGTAAATTTTGGTTGCATTTTTACCCGACTGCTTTAGAAAAAGGGATTCAAGATTCAAATATTTATTTGTGAAACACATGTCATAAAATTATAAAAATTCCAACGTGTTCTGCCTATCGGCGTACAAATTTTACACATTAAAATAATAGTTAAGACAAGATTATTTAGCCATATCTACTTATGTAAACAGAAAAAAAGAAAACTTGTTTGCATTTTTTCAATTCATTTATTAATTAAGTTTAAAAGTTTAAAATTTTTCACGCAGTCGGGATTTTTTTTTTAATATTTTTTTTTAGAATATGATGGCAATGTGTTTCCGTGAGGGGCAGCTAGGGCCGTCCGGCGTCCGAATGAGATTGTTGATTTGAATCAGCGGCGCAGCAGATTTCGCTTTTAAAATATTCATTGTAATGAAGACTAAAAAAGTTTTAAATGGATTCGTATTTTTACAGAAATCCAGCCTGGTAAATAAAAGCTAGCCTCGTATATCACTAACGTACTATACAATTTTGAATTTAGAATCTTTATGTCGGCAATTGAAGTTGAAATGCAATACACTGTGTGTGTGTGTACCTTAACTGTATAACACCCAATGCAGAGTACCTGTGATCAGGTGAGACTGTGGTCAAACGCGAACCTATGTACTATTTAATTTTTTATAGCAGTCTATTTTTGTATGTCTTAGTATTCAATTCAATCTTTTATTTATGGCGTTTCACTTGTAGTATTTCGCCAGTATCAGGTGGTTTTGCTAAAGTCAAAGTCAAAGTCAAAATAATTTATTTCCATAGGATGTTATTACATCACTTAGATCCGTCATTACATTTTTTTGGGTGTGTTCACTAACACAATGGCGGAATCTGTGGAGAAGAACTCACCGAAGAAACTCCACACTAAGTAAGTAGCATGAGATACACAGACAGCCCTAATCCTAAGACTAGGGTGCTATGTACGGTGAAGGACTCCAGTAATATGATAACAGCATTACTGAAGCCGCCTCGTGGCCGCTGCAAGTCATCAATAAATGACGGCTAAATGCAAGCTTTTCAATTGTCCTATTAAAGTTTATTGTTCAGAGTCATTCACTGGATAATACACTAACTCGAATAAACTAAAAAACGAAAATTAAAACGAAAGCCTTACCGCCATTGACGGATGTTAACAATCGACCCCCATGTTTTAGTATTTTTGTACTAAATACGGAAAGGGACATGGAAGGTTACCCGGTAGCGTCAAATTAAACGTTCCGTTCTACGAAAATTAGGAATAAAATATAAATACACTCGACAGCAATGAATCTGGGTCATATGAAAACAGGTAGTTACCTGGAAATATCGTAAACTACAAATGCTATCTTCAACGACCCGTTACAGTCCACTGCTGGACTATGAGCCCCTTCCACTTAAAGGGATGTCAGAGAGCGCTGCTGCCCGTTCCCTGTTCAATGTGTAGTCCCTAAGTCGCCTCTTACGACACCCACGGGGAGAGTAGGGGTTGGTGACAAATGTATTCTACTCTGCCGTCACCACACGGCTCAAATGCTATCGTAAAATAAATAGTTTTAATAGACAATTAAACACACTTTAAATGAAAGCAATAAGACTCTTTGCTTATTGTAGACTTATGCCATCTAAAATGGCAAAATAAAAATGGGACTTTTCTTAGCGGATCTGCCGCTTGACCAGGACAAACAACCGCGGTAACAATCTAAGGCATAGATTGAGAAAAGCATATCGATACCATAGCTTAATGATCATCGGCATACACATCAAACGACATGAAAATTACTCCTAACTAGCAAAAGTAAATTGCTTCTTACAAATTGATTTTGAAAAAAACCGCACATATTACGAGTGCAAGACAAAATTTCGAAAATACAACCAAAGGTTAGCAAAACTGAATAATCTTAGTACGTAGGCGACCCATATAAAATTAATATTAGGAAAAATAAAATAATGACCAAAGACTTTATGCGTCTCATCAATAGTCGAAATGAATTAAGACTCATTATGCCAAAGAACGATTATGCAAAAGTATCGTTATGAAAATATAAAATATGATAATTCATTATGACAAAGTAAATTAGGAAAGAAAAATTATGCAAGTAAAATGAAACCCGGTATAGCCTCATAAATGTTCGGTTTTCACAAGATTTAGCAAAAAGGCTCCAATATTTTACAGACGTAGTTATTCTTGCGGAGAAACCATTGTTGCCGAGTATAATGTGATCGTAACGGCGGCGTCTTAGGGCTGTGCATGCAGTGTTGCCAGCTGTCAGATTCTTGTATAAAATTCCGAACAGTGTTATTTTTCATAAAAAGTAAAAAAAACTATAGTTAGTATTTCTCAATCACACGAAAATGATTGAATGGATTTATATATATTTGGCATAAATATGATTATTTTCTGAACTATAATAAGCTACATCACACTCCCAAGGAAACTTATCAAAAATTACGTGGGCGTAGCCGCGAGAGAACTCATAAATAACTCATTGGATGGAACTAAATATTCCTGAGACAAAAAACTGAGACAGTTAAAATAGCTGTAGACAACGAATTATCTGTAGTCAAGAAACGTAACTACGCTTCAAACTTGACCCCACCAAATGAATACCAAAGAAGCCGGGAAAAAAATAACTATACCATACCACATTCGAATACGCGGATGTTTATATGACTGGGTTTGTAAGAACGTCGAAAGTAAGCTTCAATGTACAGCAGCGACATCATCTGCCTGTCTGTCGTCGTCGTCGTCTGCCAAAATTAATTGTGCGATTTAGGTGCTATGTTTTAGCGGGCTTTGCTATGTAACGCTGTTGTTTTGCATTATTAAACGGTTTTTTTATATTTTAATCAACACTGCACAGGAACTTGTTTACGATCATTTGACAGATAGAAATCAGCTGTTGTTGTGCGTTCACAAACTATGTTGGCTCAAAATTACGGTTTTTAACAAACTTTCTTTTCATTTTTGATAGATTGATGCATCATGACATTTATTAACTGTACTTATGTTCAGGGTTTTAAACTGAATATTTAGAAGTAATTTTGGCTATTTTAATTAATTTAAAACTTAAATTTCTCTAGTCGGATGGTGCTAAAATCAGGTTTCGGAACAGACTTTACGTCACGTCTGTCATCGGCCGATGTTGCCATTTGCGAAGTTGCCTGTTCGACGCTCTTTCTGACAAGGGAATATGGATGGAGTTTCTAATGTTTTTCTTAATTTAGATTTGCGATATAAAGAAGAAGTTGGTTTATAATATGATGTAGTTTCGTCAGTTGTTGAGATTTTGTCTATGAGAAACATTTTCAGATGCGAGTGGTTTCAATCTTTGTCGGGTTTTGTTAGCTTCGGAGCTGCCGACAATTGTTATTTTAGACTGCGAGGGTATCATTATTGATGTCTTTGTTCGAGTGGAGGATTCGATCTTTTCGCTGCTGGGAGCCATCGAGTAAACTTTATTTCACTGTTTTTGGTGAGAAAGATTTAGTTTTGAGTTTGAAATATGATTTTATCATAATCCCGATATTGTCTTGCTTAGTTATTTATTTCTTTACAGACGGGTGGTGTGATTTGTCCAATCGAAATTGGGAAAAAGTACCTTAAGTATTTCCCATTGTCTTGGCTGGTGAGTATTGCATTTATATTGTGCCAGGGATTACGCTGGTGTTTAGATTTCTAAATTGTACGTTCTTTTCAGTATGGTGTGCTTGAAGAACAACCTATTATTGTGGGTAGCAGTCGCTAGTCACTACATTTGATTGAAGTTGACATTGGATTGGTTCTCTCCAAGCAGAATTCATTTTCCTTCTTGGTAAGTTCCTCTTCTATATTATTCATATTATTTCAAGTATTTCTTTGAGTAAATTCATCTTGATTTATGGCCAGTTCGGGTTCATTTATATTTTGAGTGTAGGTGGGTTGAGAAAAGTTTATCACACGACTAAGTGTTGTTCCGGATTATTCCAGAAAGTCTTCGTGTTGGCTTACAGCAGAGTTAAGCAGCGGGGTCTAGCGGGAGCTTGCTGCCCAGGCCCAAGTATATAATTTTACCTCCATCGGTAAGTGTTTCTGATTAATTATTGATGGTTAGTTCATACATCACTGCCCATTTAGTTTCTATAATGAGATGTTTGTTGGCAGGAGGTGCCACGTTACCCCTACCTTTTTTATCCCCTTACTCAACTTCTCCGGGTCCGCTTCGAGTCTGCGGTGGCCGCTGGATTTGGTGACGTACTTCTTTCTCCAAGTTTTTTTATAATTGAACGCTTAGTAGTTTTCTAAATCTACTTTGAACTTAGATTTAATAACTTAAATTCAATTTAAACACTTTTCAATTAAATTATATTTTGAAAACTTTCGTTTTATGGTCGCACGGAGTGAGGTGTAGGCCTTATGTACCCATGTACCTGAGATATATTTTGAATTAGTTTTCCAACATTATTAAGTCTGCTTTTGCAGGCAAGGCGCCCAACTTTTACTTAATAAAACCTGTTATTGGAGATTTACCGGAAGCTGGAAGGAAAATATATAAATTTATAATTGTTAATTTGAAGTTTCTTTCCTTGCACCTCTTTTTACCACTCCTACCTAGGTAATTCTTTAATCTAGCATCGTCTTCAAATCGAATATGTTACATTGGCGCCTCAACTGGTTTATTTACTTCTTGCGACCATAAATAAATAAATAATTATTACAATTTGAGGAAAAATTGTTTAGCAAAATTAAAATAAGTCTCATGCTCTTTTGCTGGTTTATGCTGAGTGTATAATTTTACAATAAATTGTTATTGTGAGTATTTGTGAGGTATTAAAAGTTAACTTATACAAAGCTGAATTGATTGGAAGTAATTTTTTTTGTGAGAGGGCGGCCTTTATTAGTAAATAAGTATTTGGTGATATACTTTTAAATAAGAACTACCTTTATATAAATATCATAGGTGTTAACAATTACTTCTGTAACTGTGTATTATTTTAGGACTGTGTGGATGGTATATATTTACAAAAATATCAATTTAGGCAGAGGTAATTAATAGGTAAAAATTAAAAGTGTGAACTACTTGCGACCATAAATTAAATTATTAATTTAACATTGGAGAATTTCAAATATAACTTAATTTTTTTTAAAATTTTTTTAAATAAAATAAAAAAAAACATTTGAGAATGTCACGTGAAATTAATCCAGGATGTTTAAAAAAAGAATTAAGTGTTCACCATCATTTATTAAAAATAATAGGGGGGTACGTGGCAATTTTTATTGTCGTTGGCAGTGAAATAATAAGAATTAAGCGCTGTGGAAGTGGTTGTTTGGTAGCAGTAACAGCTGTTTAAGCTGTCGTTGTTTGTTGCTGTTTGGAAGGTTTTGTTGGTGGTTTTATTGGCCGCTCTTGCAGCAATTATGATGTGTTTTTTTATGTTGTTGATGGCTCCAGAATGTTATGTTGCTGTCAGACTTATTGGAGTCCTTTCGGGAAGTGTCTGGTGGCGCACCCTCGGACCACAGGTTAGGCTGTGTAAGGTTGAGTCCTAGGTGTTGGTTTTTTTTTAAGGCTTGGATTACTGTATAGAAAAGTAAAAAGATGGATATTGGTTGTGTTAAACTGTTGGTGGGTAGGCTGTCTGGAATGAGGGAATGAAAACTTATATATTAATTTTATTTATTAGACATTTATAAAATCGCTTATCAATATTTATGTGTGTAAACTAGAATTTATGTTTATTATAGTTGTCATAGTAATCAATAGTGAGCGGTGGGTAGGTAACTCGTTAAATACAAGCCTCAAGGCCTACATTCTTTTGATTGATTTATCTTAGGAGCAGCATTATTTAATAACAAAAAGAGCGGTTAGCAACTCGTGAAATAAGCCTAAAGCTATGCTGACTCATTCACATATTTATAATAAATAAAAAATATTAGTATTAAAATTCATTACTAGCTAGTGTTCGTGATTGTTACGAGTCAGTTTTAATCATGTGATGGACCGACTCAATGGCATAGATAACCTCAGTTTGTTCTTAAGGAATGAAAAGGCAAACTGTATAGTTAAAAGGAAACACTGGCTAGGGTATGTCTTATATACACGTATATATTTATTATATATTATAGACGGAAGTATACAAGGTTGTTTAATAGGTGGATGAGTTGGTTGTTGGTTGGTAGGTAGTGGAAGTGTGACTGAGCAAAAGGTTTCTTCTTTCGTTTTCTTTTATTTGTTCTTTTGTTTTCTTTCTATGGACTGATAGGTATGTTTGGTTGGTTAGTGGAATGAAAGATAAGTGTTAGGAACTTAATTATCATTAGTATGTATTTGTTGCTGTACAAAAGTAGGTTATTAGTATTTATGTGTATTCTGGTTATTAATTCTCGGATTATGCGGAATATATATGAGTGCAAATAATGAACTTGAATTGGAAAAATAGTATTTTATTTAATAATAAAAACATTTCTCTCATTTAGACATGGTCTTCTTCGGTGTTGGTTGTTTGAGGTTTGGTTGGTTTGGTGTGAATTTTTATTTCATGAATTGACTTTTTGGTGGTTGGTTTTTTCGTTGTTTTTTTAAATAAATGGGATGGAACGTTGTCATTTGGTAAGTGTCTTCTTTCAGTTTCTGGTAGTACTTGTCGAATCGTCGGCTAGTTTTTAATTGTTTTTGGTCTGCAGAGTCTTTATGGTGTTAATTTTCGGCTGAGGACAGCCGTGAATTCACCAAGGTGAATTCTGGTAGCGTGGGGGATATTGTAACGCTGTTGTTTTGCATTATTAAACGGTTTTTTTATATTTTAATCAACACTGCACAGGAACTTGTTTACGATCATTTGACAGATAGAAATCAGCTGTTGTTGTGCGTTCACAAACTATGTTGGCTCAAAATTACGGTTTTTAACAAACTTTCTTTTCATTTTTGATAGATTGATGCATCATGACATTTATTAACTGTACTTATGTTCAGGGTTTTAAACTGAATATTTAGAAGTAATTTTGGCTATTTTAATTAATTTAAAACTTAAATTTCTCTAGTCGGATGGTGCTAAAATCAGGTTTCGGAACAGACTTTACGTCACGTCTGTCATCGGCCGATGTTGCCATTTGCGAAGTTGCCTGTTCGACGCTCTTTCTGACAAGGGAATATGGATGGAGTTTCTAATGTTTTTCTTAATTTAGATTTGCGATATAAAGAAGAAGTTGGTTTATAATATGATGTAGTTTCGTCAGTTGTTGAGATTTTGTCTATGAGAAACATTTTCAGATGCGAGTGGTTTCAATCTTTGTCGGGTTTTGTTAGCTTCGGAGCTGCCGACAATTGTTATTTTAGACTGCGAGGGTATCATTATTGATGTCTTTGTTCGAGTGGAGGATTCGATCTTTTCGCTGCTGGGAGCCATCGAGTAAACTTTATTTCACTGTTTTTGGTGAGAAAGATTTAGTTTTGAGTTTGAAATATGATTTTATCATAATCCCGATATTGTCTTGCTTAGTTATTTATTTCTTTACAGACGGGTGGTGTGATTTGTCCAATCGAAATTGGGAAAAAGTACCTTAAGTATTTCCCATTGTCTTGGCTGGTGAGTATTGCATTTATATTGTGCCAGGGATTACGCTGGTGTTTAGATTTCTAAATTGTACGTTCTTTTCAGTATGGTGTGCTTGAAGAACAACCTATTATTGTGGGTAGCAGTCGCTAGTCACTACATTTGATTGAAGTTGACATTGGATTGGTTCTCTCCAAGCAGAATTCATTTTCCTTCTTGGTAAGTTCCTCTTCTATATTATTCATATTATTTCAAGTATTTCTTTGAGTAAATTCATCTTGATTTATGGCCAGTTCGGGTTCATTTATATTTTGAGTGTAGGTGGGTTGAGAAAAGTTTATCACACGACTAAGTGTTGTTCCGGATTATTCCAGAAAGTCTTCGTGTTGGCTTACAGCAGAGTTAAGCAGCGGGGTCTAGCGGGAGCTTGCTGCCCAGGCCCAAGTATATAATTTTACCTCCATCGGTAAGTGTTTCTGATTAATTATTGATGGTTAGTTCATACATCACTGCCCATTTAGTTTCTATAATGAGATGTTTGTTGGCAGGAGGTGCCACGTTACCCCTACCTTTTTTATCCCCTTACTCAACTTCTCCGGGTCCGCTTCGAGTCTGCGGTGGCCGCTGGATTTGGTGACGTACTTCTTTCTCCAAGTTTTTTTATAATTGAACGCTTAGTAGTTTTCTAAATCTACTTTGAACTTAGATTTAATAACTTAAATTCAATTTAAACACTTTTCAATTAAATTATATTTTGAAAACTTTCGTTTTATGGTCGCACGGAGTGAGGTGTAGGCCTTATGTACCCATGTACCTGAGATATATTTTGAATTAGTTTTCCAACATTATTAAGTCTGCTTTTGCAGGCAAGGCGCCCAACTTTTACTTAATAAAACCTGTTATTGGAGATTTACCGGAAGCTGGAAGGAAAATATATAAATTTATAATTGTTAATTTGAAGTTTCTTTCCTTGCACCTCTTTTTACCACTCCTACCTAGGTAATTCTTTAATCTAGCATCGTCTTCAAATCAAATACGTTACAGCTAGGCGGTCACTCTTCAAGACTTGTAGTTCATTGGCTGTAGATCTAGTAATCCCGAGCCTTTACTGAAGTTAGCGGTACTTGTAATGGCCAGGAAGGGATGAAAGCCTATAAAGAGCACGTGGCGATGGAGTTCCGACGAAAGCGAGACGCCATTATAGCCGCACGGTCGGTCTATAATAATAGTACTTACTAAGATTTATTGAAAAGGTTAACTGTATTGACTTACAGGTATGATGGTAGTAATAGAAGTGTTCGAAATAGCAACGGAACTAAATTCGATATTATTATCTTTTCCAGCTCTACAGCTTTGAGTAACTTTATAATCGGAGTTGGATTTCTTTTCTCTTTTTCATTGACATTGGTTTTGCCTCTGGCTTATTGCATGCTTACTATAAAATAAATTTCTGATTTTCTAAGGATTAAAAAGAATCACAGCGTTATTGAAATAATCGCATTGGATAAAAAATGTAATACTCTGAAATTAGGAAAAGGTATTATAGGTATTTTAGTATTTTTTAGGTATTTTATGAAATTGAAGCAAAATCTAATTTCGTTGGTCTGTTAAAAAAAAACTAATGGCTCTGTAAACATCATAAGTGTAAATAAAAACACTCATATCTCCGTCATTTAGAAAAATATTGAAAAACTGACTAGAAAAAAAAACCTACATAATTATCGAACTTGCTCACAAAATTTCATGAGAATCGGTTGAGAATTGCGATGTGTACCTCTACAACCGGACATTCGCCGGACATCCTCCGGACATACGAAAGCTTTTTGCCCAAGCTGAAACAGAGATGCTTCGCTGGCTCTTCGCGATAGCTTGGTCGGTTACTAAACTAGGTATTCAAAATGATCCGTTGAGTTCGCGGAGTGAAACGGTCAGATAAAATATACACAAAAACTGAAACCATACTTGAAGTTTCCTTACTTCATTCAGCTTATGAAATTGAATAACTTTTTCAAGGAGTATGCTTTAACGGAATAGACAAATCCTTATCGTCGTTAGTAATTATAATCATTTATTGGAGAGGAGATCAAATTCAGTTTGGCTATTAAGTAAGGTTATTTGAGAGATAGCTATTTTAATATTAAGATCGCCTGACTCTGCCTTTTTGTTCAATTTCTTGTTTTGTCTTGTTATAAAGTAAGTATAAAGTAACCATAAGAAGTGACTGTCGAGTGAGTTCCGGTAGTAGTGAAAAAATACTGAGAAAGAGGGTAGACAGATATTATGTCTACCCATAAGAATAATGTTCCGGATAACCACCCGCAACTACTTCAGTTCTGCCGTGATCATGACTATTGCAACATAGTCGAAATATCGGTGAGCTCATTAAAAAGCTTATTTTAAACCAAAATCGTGGTAATGACCCGGTACTTATGTGTGTTATTCATACTTATAAGTTTTCTTTTGCACTAGATGGAAGATTACGTGTTTTGAAGACTGGAATGAAATGTTGTTTACTGCATGTTTTCACATCTTTTTGATTTTGAACCATAAATATTGCCTGCATTGTGCTAATTTGTGTTTCTAGTAAAATACTACTTTACGTAATTCAACATTCTCGTTTGTAATGCGACCGAGTGAGTACGCAAATAACTCTGATCTTGAAGGGCTTCTCAGTTCTATTTGTTGATGCTTTACTGTATAGTAAAGTACATATTACGATTATGTTATTTATTTGGTCCTCCAAAGCAAAAAAGTTTTTCTGTTTATATTTGTTGAACGTGTATACTTTTATAAAATATTTAATTGGAATACTCCACAGAAATCGTGTAGGTATGTATAAAACAGAGTCGAAACTATTCGGACTAGAAACAAAAATGGGCAGTAAGTTCCTAATACGTAGGCAAGCACTAAAATTCTTATGTTGAAAGAGGAAAATGGAGGGTTGAAATTTGTATGAGACCCTGTCGTTTTAAACGAAAAGTACATGTTAGAAAGTAAATGCCTTTTTAAAATATTCATGCAACAAAATATAGGTAATTACAAATATTATGTATGCAATTTACAATAGGTAGGTTTTATAAGCAAAAAGTTCAAACGGATATTGGTGTCGATTCGGCATACGCCCAACTAAACTAAAATTAGTCCTGTCCTTTCTATCATTATTAATTGAAAAGGCACCGAAGATCATCAGTTTTGTTTTTGTCTTTGACTTCACGACTAACTGTCAAATTTAGTCTTGTTTTAGTGCCTACCTAAACACCATGACGAATAAAAAGCCACTAAAATAAGACTAAATTTGACAGTCATGAAGTCAAAGACAAAAACAAAACCAATGATCTTTGGTCCAATTAAAAATGATAGAAAGTGACAGGACTAATTTTAGTTTAGTTTAGTTGGGCGTATGCCGAATCGACACCATTGTATCTACCAAAATTAAGACTCTCTCATGTTAGGTGATTATTGTATCTAATCTTTAATGAGAATAAAGTTCTATAAACCGAAAAATTTAGTTCCTTTTTTAAACATTTCGTTATTGCCAAATCCCTTGTCGCGTCTTTACAAACTCTTCTTTGGCTCGGAAAACTCCGAATGGGGTTAGGTTATGGCGCGCGCAAGAGCGGGGAGAGCGGGGAACCCGCGCGGGGGGAGGCTATCAGTCCGCCCGCAAAGCCGGGCTCACGCACTCGTCTCAGAGAATTTACTCACTTCTTACCCTTACACATAATTACATTTCCCAGTGTGAATTACCCTCGTGTGCTCAGTCGTGTTACTCCATGAAAGATAATTCGATATGCGAAGCGTTGCCGATTTCTAAAAGGATTCAGTGTTGTGCCGAACGTATCTTGCTTTGCTTACCTACTGTGATTGATCGAGTATACTCACTATAGAACTTGAC
This sequence comes from Carpatolechia fugitivella, assembly GCA_951230895.1. Classification (NCBI taxonomy): domain Eukaryota; kingdom Metazoa; phylum Arthropoda; class Insecta; order Lepidoptera; family Gelechiidae; genus Carpatolechia; species Carpatolechia fugitivella. The sequence continues at coordinate 14,800,022 of OX579663.1, forward strand.
TGGATAATACTTAACATCTTCCCGGTAAGTTTTCAATATTTTTGTGTTAGAATTGTGTGAATAAACACTTGGTTGTAAGCTAGTTTTGTGTTGACGAGCGGCGCTCGGTAGATGGCGTTGATGTCCCGCGTCCGTATTGCAGTTGTGAAGGTTTTATAACTTTTCTCTATGAAAAAAGTAGTTTTATTACATAACTTTCTTTTGAATGTATACGTCATCCTTAGAAATCAATATTGATTGAACACCCGTATGATATAATAAAACTATCAATAAAAACTGCTATGGCCTTTCATAACGACTTTAATAAGCCTAATAGACGATGTTCAGCAGTCATTTCCTTTCCCTATCTGTTTCTATCACCTAATTTGTCTAGATGTTGACTCTCTCTTCCTTTTTTGGGCACGAGCATTAATGTACAATTACAGCCTCCACGCCGGCCCTGTTCTGGCAATCTACCAAGATCTGGAACCGGGAATATGCTTACATCGATCGCTGTTGTATCTGCCACTGTGAAGTTCATTTGGATCCTGTCTCTTTGTTTTATAATTCTTCGCATAAATGCCAACCTCAGCATGTTCTCCTGTTAAATGTAACAATGGCCAATGGCTAACTTCTTAATCTTCTACCAAGCTCAGGAAAAAAGGATTGAGGAAAAAAGAATCGAGATTTATGTAAAAAAATACACAAAGTATAATAATAATACAAAAAATATCTTGAAATCAAAATCAAAATTATTTTATTCTATAAATTATTTTAACTACCATAGATGGCACGTTCACTACCAGTGTACTCTCGCTGTGGAGAAGAACGGCCAGAAGAAACTCCACAGGAATCTTATCTTTTGTATAGGTATAAAGATCTAGGATTAGATCTACTAACTTAAAATTACAAATCAAAGCCTACAAGAAAAACCTTACGGACTTGCTCTGGTAATGCTACTGTAAATTTTTTTTCGCGGCTTGCGTTGTATTTTACCTTTTTTGTAGTAAAAATTTAAAATGTATCGAATTTCTTCATTACATTCACTCATCTTAACAGTAAGAAAAACAAATGAAAATCACACATTCTCCTAATTTGAATTTATCTTTTTTTAAATTTAAACTTTTTAATAATACCAAAACCAGCCAGATACAAATGGTATAGCCAAAGAGATTTTATTATAAGTTCATACATACTATTTGCGAAAAGGGTTTTCCCTCAACCTAATATTTACACCAACCAAGCAAGAGCCTGAGCAAGAAGTTAGCTTCAACGGTGGCGCGTGTCAGCTATCTGAAAACAGCCGCTTTCACCACAAAATTTGATCATAGGTCTTGATAACGTAAATAATTTTAAATATTTACCTTAAAATATCAGTTTAACTTTAAATAATAATTAGAACTTAGGGCGAGCGCCGCCGCGCGAGCCTTTCATATATCTAAGAATTAGAAGTATTATTAGTTAATTTTGTCTAATAATAATGAATCTATTTGGTCTTGAGTTGGTTTTGTATTTTTTATAATTCCTAACTTATCTAAAATTTACAGTAAAATATAAATTAAAGTCGCTTAGCACTTTGTCTAAAAATAAGTGCCAACTACTGGTCATTGCTGTTACTATAATTTACCGGCGTCCTAGTGCGACCAGCAATGTATACTCAATTAACTCTGCATTTGCTATAGTCTAAAGGGACTTGTAACGGAACATTTAACTTATACGTAAGTTCAGTGTCGAGGTGTTGCCTGCCCACGCTGCGTCTTCCAGTGTTGAAAAACTTTAAAGAAAAGAACGTTTACGCCTACGCTTTTAAAATCTTGTCCTTTTTAATTAAGAGTCACAATTTATCTCAATTTTGGTTTGGTAGATATAGTTTGAAATACTGTACCTAAAATGGGTTATTCCAATTTAAAGGGTCTCTTAGGGTCATATTCTAAACCCGAAGGGTTGTTCTATTGTCTTTGAACGTACTCTATCACTTACTGTTACAAAAGGTGACTTGTAGTATTCAAAGAGTTGATTAGCTTGTTCTAAGTTTATGCTGGTCATTATAGTAATATTTAGAGCAGTAATAGTTAGAGTGTCTAATGGTTTCGAGCTTAGGATTCCAAAAGAATGGTTCGAGTTCTTTGAACAACACGCAAAGTCACCCCTCCATATCACCAGTCACTAATTTCCCAAAATTTTGAGATGGGGATATTAAGTTTATAGTGAATTAGTTTTGGGACTGTCATACTGTAAATAGATTTTTTTTCTATAAATAATATCATCATCACCTAATAAAAGAGTGACAGTAAAAGTTTGATTTTTCGCTGTGATGTGACTCCCCAATTCGGACGCCAATTTTATACAATATTTCCTTCTTAAATTTAATATTGTGTTTTGTTAAAAGAATGCGTAGGTACAAGCATTTCAATGTAAAAAGGGCACAATAATAATGTTCTCAAGAACGACATCGTTTGAGCGAGTCTATATAGGCATATCGATTTGTGGTTAGGTTTTTCGTCTGATCGATTCCTTAATGGCTTTAGCTCCATTTTTGTCCGGACATGTTGTAGGCTTGTGAGCAATCGTTATCAATCTCTTTAGTTCCTTTGAAGATGGTTAGTTTTCGAGCACTGTTTAAACAAATTTTAGGCCAACTTTGTTTTCTTTATAAAAGCTCTTTACGTTTGAAGAAAGGTTGATAAGACACGACGACGGTGTAAAATACTTAAATCTTACCGCAGTAAAATACCAAGTGACAATGTTCGCAACTATGGATGGATGCTCCTAATGATGCAAAAACGATTAAGCATTAATTAGCAGATTTTTAAAACGACACGCAATTTCGAAATGTATCTAAATCAGAAAATATTTGTTCTTAATTACAGTGACAAAAACTATAGTTAAAAAATATGTGAATTACAAAGCCAAACAAGATTCTGGGTTTTCAGCTTATTAATTCCCAACGATCCTATTTTCCAAAACACTTGAAAAGCTCCAACATAATCGCCTGAAATACTAATTCAATTATTTCCATTGTAATATCCAATTATGTATAAATTGAAAGCTGTTTGCTCAGATATTGCAGTAATAATTTGAAACTTTGGATATTTAGCGTGAATTTAGCGAGTAATTATAAGTTTGCCCCTTCCGCCGATCAATCAGTGAGGGTAGTCCGGTCGAGGACGGCCATTAGTAAACTTCGACGACATTATTCAGTGGTCAGCTTCATCTTCATTGTTAGACCTAAAATATGGTTTCCTTTCGTCTTCTCTTCATACACAACCTTTGAACGTGATCGAAAACGTGTTAACGTTTCTTTCATCATCATCACCAACAGCTCATATACGTCCCTTTACCATTTAGTATTTTTTTATTTTTCGCAAATTTAGTGAAGAACTTTTAGAAATAGCCAAAAACATTATTCTAAATTATTATCAGCATATGAAGCTCGTACTTAAATCCTTCTCCACGGAGAGGCTCGAGCCTACCCTAAACCGATCGATCACGCCTTCTGGATTACTTGTTAATAATTGTAAATATGAAAGCGATACGTGATTTGTATACATTATTAGTTTCCATTTTTATGTGAGTGTTTCCGTTTTGAATAAATAATAATATGAAAGTGGTTTGTTGGTTTCTCCTTCTTTCACACAGCAGAAAGCATCAGAGCAACAAAAAAGAAACAACATGTCAAATAAACTGCTAGCGTTGTAAATTATACTTTTCTGCTGCCATATCCTACTTCCCGCATTTCCGGCCTAGCAGTAAGTGCATCAGCTGCCTGCCTCTCTACTTCGTTACCCGGGACTAATGCAATTGCGCGGGAGTGCAGGATCGCTAGCGAATCCGAACTAAGTAAAAATTGAATTAGTGTTTGGGAATCTGTGTAACCCTTTGACACTGGTTATGGGGTGGCTCTGGTTCCATGTTATTTTATATCTTATTTATAGAATCTACATTTTTCCCCAGTTATGAAAATACACGTGTCGCAAAATTTTTCTTTTTTCGCCTATCGATCACTATCCCCACTATCGGCTGTCGGTATTTAGGTCTTGCCCGGGAATAAGAGCAGCTAGTTTAAGCTATGTTTTCGTTTTACTCATTCTAGACCAGCTGTGATCTCTCACAGAGTACTAGACGAGCCTTCAGACGAACCATAATGTCATAATCTTCAGGCATTACAATAGCAGTCGGGGGCCGTGAAGGCCTACCCACCTTGTAAAGACTATGAGCGTGAACATATACACATTCATGCATGTTGGTTAACCAGTGTGCCATTAACCCCATTTGGACCCTCAGTGAGTCGCCCCTTGCAAACCCCTGCTTGCATGTTTACCCTTTAGGAAGGGAAATATATCGGCCTGTTGTCCATCCGTTGTGTTACTTTTGTGAGAGGGGTTTGTGCAATACAGGATAAGATTTGTACATGTTAGGTGAGGGTTTTCCGACACAAAGAATACTGTAATATAAGTAACAAAGAAATACTCCACACATGGGAAATACCTCCAGAATCTTAACGTAGAATGTGCGCACAGACGGTTCTAAAGGCTAGGGTATTTTGACGATATAAACGAAAACTACAGTTTTTTAAACGGCCCACATTTTTTTTAGTTAAGAAATTATCTAACAATTTATAACACGACTGCCTTGCCAAAAAAATATAGCCAGTGTCACCCGGACTGATGTAAGGACGATACCCCAACATTCAAATCTGTTCAGGCATTTAGAAGTTATGGTGGAATAAAGAAACTCACATACATACATGAACCTTGAACTTATTACACTCCTTTGTTGGGTGTAAAAATCAAGTTGCAGTCGATAAATTTTCCATTCTTCGCTTTATAAATATTGGAGTCGACTACCGCATTCAAGTTAGCGCTTTGCGGTTAAAATAGTTGTATGCGAAGCGCATAGGATTTGACTAGCGTTTTATTTTGTATATTTTGCACTTTTAGAGAGACATTCTGCAGAAGTGAACTTGTATACGTGCTATTATTCATTCTACGACGTAACACAGGCGGCACTGTCAGCTATAACAGACTATTGTGAATAATTCTCGAATACCTCTTTGTCTGGGTATCTCGAGTCTTGTCGTCGTGACTTTGTAACTGGTCGATATTCACAGCTAATATTATTTATATGGATGACATAAACAGTTCAGGAAATTCTAGAAGTAATGCGTCATCAATAGTCTGGCGCACGAGCGCGAGAATTAGCTAAGTCGCTTTAGCCAAAATCGGACAGGATAGAATGAAAAAAATAAAATATCGTTAGATTAATCGCTACTCGACACCGACAGTATTTTTTTAACCTACTGAAAATTTGCCTGTAAATTTTAGATGTGATATTATGTTTTAAGGCTATGTAGACTAATTGAACGCATCCTCTATGTCCAAATTCGATATTTGAAACATGTAAAGGCAGGTTATTTATGTCCTATCCCAAGTCGGGATTCCCGACAGGACAAACTTAATTAGCTTTGGCCTCGCATGGCTTTGGCCCATTGATGGGCAATTGAGGGCATTACCGCTATATTTAGATAGGTACTATGCATATAACTATTGATTTGATTGAAGTAATAGGTGCTAAAAAGGATTCCCAAACATATGCGGCATTCGGTTTACAAATGTGGCAACTCGAGACAAAGGTGTGGAAAACTTAGAACCTTTGTATTAATTTGACTTCAAGAAGGATACAAAGGTCCAAGATACTCCTGTCTAAGTTTTCCACACCTCTTATTAATTTGACTTAAGTAATTTTCCTTTCTTAATTTTAAGTTAAAAGCTTCCTCATAATTTATAAAGCAGAAATTGAAAAAAAAAAAAAACAATAAAACAAACACACAACAACAACACTTTTATTTTTTTCATTTCCTGTTTTATAATCATTAGATATTTTGTTAACAGACGTAATCTGTAACAATAATATCATATCATATCATATCATTTATTTGGTAATATTAAATTACATGTCAAAAACATTATATTAAATACAATGTGTTATGTATACAAATGTATAAATAAACAAATAAAATAACCAAAACTTATTTAAAACAGTTTCTGAATAATAATCTATAAAAGCATCCTCAATTTAGAAAGCATGCGCTAAAATATACTCTTGGACTCTTGCTGAAAAAAAATAATCTTTCCTTTATTTAAACAAGTTATCAAACGGGGTAATTGAAACAATAATGTGTAAATCGAGAAATTATGATAACAAAATTTTACACAAATTTTCATATCTCTCAAGTTCTTTTCTTATTTGAAAGTATAATTACATTGACCTATGTACTCGATAGAAACTATAATAAAATGGAAATGTATGTAGTATAATGTAGACTATTAAATATTCATGGCCTGTATTATGGCATGTTTAATGGCTGAAACGCCCTGTTAACTGCCTTCCGATCGTGTCCCAGCGACCCTCACTTCTATATTTAGACCAGTTTTGCCGGTCCTAAATACATTCGCCCATATGGGCTGCATAGTTGAATGAGACGGGTCAAACTGTCCCAAACAAGGGGACAGTTTTGTGGTACATTCGCTGGCATAATGTTCAGTTGATGGATGGATGATGGGCGATATTACATTTGTCATTATTTTTTCTCGTATCTTTAGGTCTAGATCCTCTTGATCATTGTAGACGACCATGTTATATAACCAGTATTTTTAAATAATAAAAAAGGTAGGTTACTTTAATTATATAAACCTGTGTTGTTACTCGATACATACCTACTTAGTAGTATCTAAATAAATAAGTTTGTACATATTTTTTTATTTTTTGTTAGACTTTAAATTAGTAGCTAACCAGTATACTTACACGTTAACGTCTTTTAACCATAAGTGGATGGATACCTATAATTAACTGTTGGTTTCCCGAATTAAAAAACATTTATTTAAGATCTGTAATAGTTCAAGTAATTTCTTACAGTAGTATAGGTACAGCAAGCGGCACGTATCTTTAGCTCTGAGCGAGCGGTGACTCTCTTTCTCGCATAGGGTAAGGGTGGGGTGACTGAGAGAGAGGTACCGCTCACTCAACGTTAATGATACGTGTTTTGTCTTTCATAATTTACACTTTCAGACATAATTTCAATCTTATAATTGTCAGACAAGATGTTTAGATCATGAAAAACAAAACTTATCGTCCCGAATTTCTATTCAATAAACGTCTTTTATGCCATACATTTTTATCACCTTATTTCCAAATTTTTATACCTATATAACAACGAAGTATGGATATTTTGAGAAAACTCACTTAATATATACCTTTCTTAACGTCACAGCAACACAGTTGAAAGAAAAAAAAAATGTCGCTATTCGCTCTCTGGTTTCAAAGACACATACAAAGTAACACGTGTCTACAAAAGAATTGCCATCTAAAAGTCACACGCCTTGCTCAACCACCTTTCCTATCGCGAAAATCCAACATTTACCCTCTAGTTTTCCAATTCTCGGCTTTATTGACCTGTGCGACTGCAATTGCTGGTGGCTCAACCGCTGGCGTGTCAATAAGGTCAATATTTGATTGTAGACACTTCTGTGTCGGAGAGCGCTAAACATTGTTCCCCCTAGGAATGTCGTGTTTGGTTTATAATTAATTTGTTTCCGATAACAACGAGTAGTGTCCATTAGTGTTTAGTAGAGCGAGATGTGGGAGTAGTAGGACAGAGTTAAATCGACTGATTTAGCGTCAAATGGATAAATAGTATTAAAGCACGTGTAAAGTAGAGCCATCGAGATATGACGTTTCTTAACTCATTGGCATAGGATTCATTTTCCGGTGCTTACAAGGTCTATTGTCGCTCTTATATTGCGCACGATAAGACAGAAAGCGACAAACTTCCATTTTGCAGGTAGTAGTTCAAAATGCAGTCTGTGTAGAGTACCTGGTGGCTCGTGTGACAAAAAGAAGTCCACATTTGATTGCATCTGACACTCCCACGCTAACGACTGCTGCATTGAAAGCTCCCTGGGGTACCATCAGTTCTGGATCTCATCGATAAAAGTGAGATCTCTGCGACAAAAAGAAGTCTACACTTGATTGCACCTTTTGCACCTGCCACTCCCTAGATTACGCTAACGACCTGCATTAAAGTTCCCTCGCGGCGGTACCGTTGGTTCGCGATCTCATCAGTGAAAGCGAGTTCTTTGTGACAAAATGTTTTTCGTATTTTGTTGCACTGTGCTGTGCAATGCTCTTCAACAATGAAATACACAGTCGGTATGTTATTTGCGTGATTCGATTACAAAACGTCGCTGTGTGGAAAAGGGGATAATTAGTTTGTGGAAAGTTATAATTAAATTCTACGCATTGGTGTTAAAAGTAAAAATAGATCATACTTAAGTGTGCTAAGGACCAACCATAAGTGATATAACTAACATATTTCTTATAAAACTAGTGGCTCTGTGAGCTGTAGACGTATTTTATTTTTTAATGGCTGATTTATGATTTTTTTTACATTTTCAACCCCATTAACTCCGTATTTTTTTAAAATTTCCAGAAACTGACTCGGAAAAAAATATAAATATTTATCGAACCTGCTCACAAAATTTCTCGAGAATCGGTTGAGAAACGCGACCTGTAGAGTGGGACAAACAGACAGACAGATGGACATACAAAAGCAATTTTGGCCAAGCTGAAACGGAGACCCTTAGCGGTCTATAATGATACAAACTTATTTATTTAAAAGTGAACATGGTATTTTCACCGCAACTTAAAGCATTAATTAGTTTGATCAATTTATTAAAATGAAAGATTTAAATTACTGTTTTGCACACACTAGAATAAAAAAATATTACAATGATGATCAGAAAAATCAGCTTTTCCCCCCAGATTGTAACCAGAGCTTCAATTTGAAGTTCATTGCGTAGCTATTTACCAATTTATCATATCGCCTGTGCATGTACGCCGAAATGTACTTGTAACTTGAAGCTTCGTGAAACAGCTTCAGCTTCAATTGCTGGTCTTACTTTCCTGTCGAGTTTCTTAAGTAAGGGTGGTATGACGGAGCAATAAAGGTCCCAGTCATTTGGGAACTTTCATCACTTATCCTCCTCACGCTAGTAAACTTGTGCAAGTACTCGCAAGTCATTCAATTGTTCCTAAGCTAAACACGTTAATAGTAATATAACTTATCTTAGAACAGGCGTCTTGTGAAATATAACTGAAAATGTCTATTATGTTTTAGTTCAGTCGACCCTAGGGTAATAATTTGACCTTTAGAGCTCCTTTTTTCTATAGCAGTAACGAATTGTGGTATATCTAATAATAAAAGTAACGTTTGTTGTGCCGACGACTGTAAAACAACCTTTCTTCTGTATCAACAGTTCCTATCAAATAAATTCCTATAAATTTCTTCTTTCTTTCTATCACAATGTTTTTTATTGATCAAACGAACTTACCTGTACGTGAAGTTCGATCCATAATTATATGAGCAGCTTCATTCGACGCGATTTAGGTTTAACATGGTGTAGATGAGCTCCCACGCTGCAGCCCTGCACGGTTTTTTAAAGGTAGTAGGGATTTTGAAAAAACCCCCTGGCAACACTCCACAGGTCGGCACTCCCGCGCCGGCGCCATCTTACCTCATTTAGTTTAAAGCATTTAGTTCACATTTATAGGGTAGGGAATGTATAAGTACGTTTGGGAGGGTTACTATAAATCGCGTCGAATGAAGCTGCTCATATAATTATGGATCGAACTTCACGTACAGGTAAGTTCGTTTGATCAATAATTATACTTCACAGCTTCATTCTTTGCGATTTAGGTTTAACATGGTGTAGGATGTTTAGAGTAAATAATACAATAATGTGAACTAAGTAATTATATATTTCTGTTAACATAATGACAATCATTTAATAATTTCTGACATTTTACAGTTTGTGTTATGTTCGGCTACTATTTGATAAAATTGATAAAGCAAACTTATTATGATCATCGATTACTTCACGATTATAAAATCTAGCGAACGTTGAAGAGGAATTAGTCCAACCTGCAGTTTTTCGTATAATATCGAGGTTAATGCCAAGCCTATTGGCGGTCGAGGTGGCCGCATGTCGAGTACTGTGCGCGCTGAAGACAGATGTGTTTACACCACTGAGTTGCAATATGTCTTTGATCCAGTGGCTTAATGTTTGTGAAGATACTTTGCTATGTGGTCTTCTGTAACTAATGAATAAATGGTTTTCGTTAGATAGGGTACGAAGTGTGCTTGTTTTCTGTATATATGCAACTATGGCTCTAGCGGGACAAATTTCAGGTCGTTCGTTATAAAAAGGCAGCTTTAGTAGCGGCTGGAAAGAATTTACTTTGGACGTCTTTATATGGTCAGGGATTTTTATTATTATCTCGGTACCTTCTATTACTGTAATATTATTTAATTTAATAAAGGAAAACGTTTGTACTCGATGTGCGGTCACCAAGGCTAACAAGGTTAATGTTTTCTTTGAAATAGTTTCTAGATTGAGTTGGTCGTTAGGCCACTTTTGTGATAAATAATTAAGTACTATATTTGTATCCCAGGTAAAATCATACCTTGGAGCTGGTGGTCTCAATCTAAAAACGCCTTTCATGAAGCGTTTTAGTCTATCGTCATCTGACATAGATCCGAGTAACAATGATAGTGCAGATTTATACGAATTTATTGTGCCGTACTTAGCACCGTTCTGAAACACTTGAGTTAGAAAATCGATAACGGTAGGAACAGATCCATCTAAATAATCAACAAGACGTTCCTTACAGTAACTTAGCCAGGCTTTTATGCATCCGTCGTATTGTTTGTACGTATTATCTGATAGTGAAGCTAACATTATATCAATTGATTCAGGTGTCATAGATTTTTTCGATAAAGCTTGCCTGATAATTTCACGGCAACCAGGATAAGACTGTTGTTCAGGCTGTGTATCAATCTGAAAGGAGATTTCAATAAATGTCTATGAGGACCAAAATATAAGGAATCTGAAATGATAATTTTTTGTAACATGGGGAACCACGGTTGTGTCGGCCAGTGCGGCACAACAACTATGCCCTCAGCTTTATCGCAAATAATTTTTTGTAACATTTTTAATATTAGCGAAAACGGAGGGAAAGCGTAGAAATATACATTTGACCAGGAGATCGTGAAAGCATCAACGGCCCAAGCACCAGGGTCGTTCTTCCATGAAATGTATTTAGAGCATTTTGCATTACACCTACTAGCAAACAAGTCGACGTTCGGCTCACCCCAGTATTCTACAATTTTTGTAAAAGCAGAATCACAAAGTTCCCACTCAGTGTCTATGAATTTATTACGTGATAAAGAATCGGCTTTGTAATTATCCTTCGTGTTTATATATGACGCAAAAACTATCAATCTCCGTTTCTCACACCACTGCCATATGTTTCTACTTACTTCGTTTAAGTGGGGGAATTGAATACTACCCATCCTGTTTATACACGAAATGGCAGTTATATTGTCGATTCTTAATAACACTTCACAATCGAATAAATCCTTAGCACAAATTTGTAACGCAAAGAAAGCTGCCTTCATTTCGAGAACATTAATGTGTAAATGTTTTTCTTCATCTTTCCAAAACCCGTATGATTCAATGTCCTCGCTATAAATGCCCCAACCGCTCAATGACGCGTCTGAAAATATTTCTTTTCGAAACTGATTAAATCTTAAAGGATTCACTCCATCATCGATGTGATCGAGCCACCACTCGAAGTCCGGTTTGAGTAAGTTACTAGGCAAATAAATATTTTGGTCGTAACTAGTATCCTTGAGTAAACAAAGATATTTGTGGCGTTCAAACTGCTTTGTGTATATCCACCCATATTGTATAGCGGGGCAAGCAGAAGTTAAGAGTCCAATTAACTTTGCAAAGTCACGCAATTTACACCTATTTAATTTTGAAAATTTAGTTATTGTTGTTTTAATTTTTAATCTTTTATCGTCCGGTAATTTTATTGTCATATCTATAGAATCAAAAACGAATCCTAGAAATTTGCAAGTAGTCTTTGGGATAAGGCAGCTTTTTTCGTAATTAATCAAGAAACCAATTTGACCTAATATTTGTTTAGTGAGAGTAATATTATTGTGACATTCCTCGTATGTTCTGCCGACACAAAATATATCATCTAAAAATATCACTGACATCATGTTGCTAGATCTTAGGTATTCCATAATCGGTTTCAATAATTTTGTGAAAACATATGGAGCGGTAGAGAGGCCAAAGGGCAGGCAATTAAATTCGTACAAGGTGTTATTATACATAAAACGCAGATATTTCTTAAAATCCTCGTGGATGGGTACTAAGAAATATGCATCTTTCATATCTATAGAAGCCATGAAGCAATTATTAGTTATAAGTTTAGAAGCTGTCCGATAATCCTCCATCTTAAAATGTGTAGTGTTTATAAATTTGTTTAAACATTTTAAATTGAGTATAAACCTTTTATTTCCATTTGGTTTTGGGATTAAAAATATACTCGATAAGAACTCACCTTCTTCATGAGTACACTCTGATATGGCGTTAATTGCTAATAGGTTTTTTATACAGTTTATATATTCCGTATGCTCCTGTTTAGTTTTGGGATATGTACACGGATGGTCACTACGAAATGGAGTGCAAGTGAAAGGTATTTTATATCCTCGCAACCAAGATAAGATGACAGGATCATCGGTTAACTGTATCCAACTGTCAACAAAATATCTCAGACGACCTGCGTATTTTACCTCTAAGTCTAGCGCTTCCTGTAGGTCCTCGTCGTTGGCTGGTCCGCCGCCGACATCCCCCGTTGTTGAGATCCGCTGCTCGCTGCTGCTGCTCGGCCCTGGTTGTGGCGAGGCTTTCCTGCTTCGGGCTTGAATGATGGCTTTCGAGGCAGGGTCTTCCAGTTTAAACGGCGGTCATTAAAGTTCTTCGGTGTCTTCACGAAGTTGTTTTTATTGAATATAGTAGACTTGTCGGGTCTAGGTTGTTTTAAGTCAGTTCCGGCCTTCTTTATTGATTTGGCCGTTTTAAGCTTCTCCGAGAGGTCCTTGCCAAATAAGTACTTGTCTCGTTTGGCTTCAGAAACGGCTTCCTTCAATTCAGAATTTATAGACGAGATAGCAAATCCGCGGCGTGTATTTGTGTTGTCATGGTGGAGGTCGCATAACAATCGGCAAGCGTCACTCACCGGCTTCAGTATCTTGGTATGACTCTCTTTGGATATCAATAATTCAATGGCCTGATTAATAGCCGCTATGGCAATACCAACTTGCTTTTGTTTCGTCATAAGCGAGAAATCTCGTTTCACCATTGAATCGGCCAACATAGACTTAACCTCTGGGTTAAGTACAGGAGCGACCAGCAAGTCGCAGTTCTCGGGTATTAGATAATCCTGAAGTATCTTATCTTTAGCTTCTTTAGGAAGGCCCTTTTTTAAAATTTCTTGCCACCTCGAAGCTAGATCATTGTGGGTGGCCTTTCTGAAGGTGGTGTCAATCTTTGGTGCGTCGCCTAACAACGCGAGTACCTCTTGGTCCAATTCCGGCTCCTGTGTTTCAGCATCCATCGCCGGAGCCGCTGCGCTCGTACTAGGTTCTGACGTCTGGTTTTCTGATGCTGGAGTCTTGACTGGCGGTGAAGTGGCAGGTACTGCTGGTACCTCAATGTTGTCGGCAGCACTCGCGGCATTCGATGACGTCGCGTGAGGGGAGTCGTTATCGGAGTCTGTAACGAACGACTGTCTCGTGAGTCTCATTTTGAGGGTAGACTTAGCCCCAGTTGGACTAAGCGTTTATGGTAATGTGACAGAGATAGCCCAGATGACGTCTCGCATCACTGATAGAAATAATATTTCTTGAGGGTAGACTCTTCCCCAGATACATTGAATGAAAAAGATTACGTGACAGAGATAGTCCAGATGACGTCTCGCATCACTGATTGTGACAGAGATAGCCCAGTTGGCGTCTCGCATCACTAGTAAAGCAATTTGGACAAGAAGAATTTTTTTTTTTTTTTTTTTTTGTCGGGTAGTTAACGAAAATTGTTTGAAAATTTTCTATGCATGGTAAAGTAAATTTTCATTTAAAGAATGCATAAATGTACAACTAACCTGCTGGTTCACTCTCCGAAGACGAAATTATTCGGCAATGGCGACGTTTTTTCGATTTTTCCGATATTTCGGCTTCCAGTTTTCGTATTTTTCTACGTATTTCTTCATAATCATCGTCCTTTTTACGTTTGAAAGATGTCTTCGGCATGATTTTATCCAAATTTAAATTATATACGTTAAATAGAAATAATGAAAATGGAATCTAATTATCAAAATAACAGGACTTCTCCGTGAACGATACGTGCGAAGGGCTTGAGCACGGAAACACAGAATGGGGTAAGATGGCGCCGGCGCGGGAGTGCCGACCTGTGGAGTGTTGCCAGGGGGTTTTTTCAAAATCCCTACTACCTTTAAAAAACCGTGCAGGGCTGCAGCGTGGGAGCTCATCTACACCATGTTAAACCTAAATCGCAAAGAATGAAGCTGTGAAGTATAATACACTACAATGTGTGAAAATGTCCGTTTTCTTATTTATCATTTATTACTAACAAGAACAATAAAGAGAGCGTCGGTGGTCTAGTGGTTAGGGCCACTGCCTCCCGTCCGGGAGACGCGGGTTCGATCCCCACCACGTACCGATGTGTTTTCGAATTTCGAATTCATATGTACGTTTATTCGACGCTCTTACGGTGAAGAAAAACATCATGATGAAACCTGCACACTCCTGCGAAGAAATTCAAAGGGTGTGTGTGAAGTCGACCAACCCGCACTGGGTCAGCGTGGTCGACTAAGGCCTAATCGCTCTAATTCAGGGTATGCTCGGACGTATATGAGCTGTTGATGATGATGATGACAATACAGAAAAACAACACAACATTTTTTTACTAAACTTTACATCGAAATAAAATCACGAGGTTTAAATATAAAGCCAAACAATGCATTTTATTGACTTATGTTTCAGTTTAAATCACTCCCTGTATGATTTTAAAACAAAATAGGTTATCTACCTACCTACCTCTCGGCATTAAATATCAAAGTATTTTTCACGTGTAAATAATTATGAAACATCGCAAAGTTATATTAAACAACAATAAATAAAGAGACTACAAGCCCACTCGAGTGTGGGTGGAAAGGAGAGGGGAATAGTGTTTGGAGTGAGCCCACTCGTCGCGCTTCGGAAAACACAACCATAACACGAAAATACACTTTCACGACGAATCCTGAGCCCACTTATGAAATAATGGTGAGGGTAGGTAGGTTTATTGAGGCTTATAGGTGGTTCTTGTAACTGGATCAAAGTCTAAAACTTTTTTAAAATTGAATTCACCATTATCGTCATATTAGTCATTGTTTTATTTTTTGGCGTTCATGGGACGCAAACGCGGTAGTTCAATGAAAGTGAATAGCTACTACTACTTAAAATTATAAGGTTTTTTATTACCTATATATAAAAATGTACTCGGGTAGCTGATTACCTAGTTTGAACAAAAGTTTATTTTTTATTTTATTTTCAAAAACGAACGATAAGTGCAACTGTCAGTTTGAGGTTATTATTGTTTGCAAAAATCTCACATGATAATTTGCTTCGCTAAAAAATGCGACTCTGGAATTTGCTGCAACAAAATAATAACGTTCGCGAAATCTATCTAACAAATCACTCTACCTCACGTATTATCCTCACGCAGCCAGGAACGACGTGCGCAGACCGGCACCAATACGTCATCATAGAGGTGGTCTATAAACACTGAATCAGCCTTGCAGCTTATGGTTGCAAATAGTACGTCTATCTCTGGGAACATGCAGTGAAGTCTGAAACCAGACACATCTGGCGGACATGTTTAAAGCTAAAAGCAAATTACAGCGGATACTTGTTCAGTCACGTCCTGGCGTGGAGCGTGAAGTCTACGTCTGAACCGGTCTGAACTTCCAAAGTTAATTAAGGAAAACAAGACCAAAGGGACGAAATACTCGTAGCTGTAAGTGGTAATGATTCTTCGTTTATCACGGGTACTAATGAAGATTAGAAACGCAGTAATCACACTAATATTATAAATGGGAAAATATATTTGGATGTTTAGATGTTTGGATGTTTGTTCCGCTTTCACGCCTTAACTACTCGACGGATTTGGACGAAATTTGGAATAAGGATAGTTTGTAACCTGGATTAACACATAGATACTTTTTAACGGGAAAAGTCTTATTCCCACGGGAAAATCTTACATAGCGCGAGCGTAGACGCGGGCGGACCGCTAGTCAAAAATAAACTTTGATTTGAATTAGAAATGAAAAATTTAAATAATTGTGAAATTTGTTTGAAGTGGATATGAAATGTTTATTCGTGAGTCTCAAATAATTTGATTATTGCTTAGCAACTAATATAGATTTACATGTTTTTATAACTGTCACAACATAATCTACAAAATAGCTCTACAAAGTTATTAATAACAGATGTGATTTTATCAGTTCGACTTTTTACTTTAAATGTATTTTTTCCATTCAGACCAGTTTTTACAATGTTTATTGTCCGCTTTTCCATTTTGCCAAGTAAAAAGTCTATTGGTAGAATTAAGCCTGAACAAAGAATATTTTTTTCTGGATTAATGGTCAATTCTAGATGCATAATAATATTCTTTGTTGAGCTGATATCGTAATATAATCAGAAGATGAAAAAACTAATAGGAATAACTGGTTTTTTACACCGAATAAGAAATTATTTTTAGATAACCGGGTTATATTATATAACATTAAGAATTTTTACTCTCAGAAATCTGGTTATATCAACAAGAGTTTTTTACGCCTTGCGTTTCCGTTCGTCCGCCCAACGGAAATAGACTTTTCTAAACGAAACCTTTCAAACGTAAAACAGTACCAAACAGTTCCCCAAAACCAACATGCTTAGCCAAAAATAAACTATCAGTTCTTGTCAACAGACTACCTACAAACGCAAAAGTCGAAGTTATTTCAGTCAATTTCATGGGGAAGGGTAATCAAAATTAACGGTATTACAACTGGTAGTAAGATTGGTAATAACTAGGGCAACAAAGGTTTCTTTTTACTTTTATATTTTTTTTTTCAAACCTCTGATGTTTTTATGGGACCACTGATTTTGTAGACTATTACTAAACGCTTTTCGAAGAATACGAAATATTAATTAATTTGATAAATAGAACAGTTTTTGCCATGTTTGTTATATATTTTTCTTTTTTCTTTTCAGGTAAGTTTCATCACGAGGATTCATGTTTTGACTGGTGAAAGAGAAGTATTTATCTGAAATAGTTTAGGTGGATACGTAAGTTGTATTGTTTTAATTGTAGGTGACCAGTTGTGGTAGTAATGAAGAGCGTTTTCCGTGCTTTGAAAGACACGTGAAGGCGTTGGTCTTGAGTAATATCGCAGATAACGGCATTAAGTTCAGTTGGAGACCGTATGGCGGCTTGAAAAGTGATCAGGTCTTGTTGGTATGGCCTGTAAACTAATAATATCTAAACGATATTCATACATCTATTATTAAAACATTCTAATATTTAATTCCTTTGAATATAAAATAAAAGTGAGGGCAGAATAGTTTACTTCGTAGCAGTGGCTACGGCTCGTAGAAGTCCGTAGCAAAACGCTACAAACTGCTACGACGTCGTCTCGAACAAACTTGTAAGAGCGACTTTTTATTCGGCCTCACCTGCCAGGACAGTAAAGTTTGGAGCCAAATTAAAATTGTATACTTTAAAGACCTAGGTTGGGCTCGGGGACGCTTTTTAAAAATGTAGTTTGGAAGGCAACTGAAACTTTTTTAAAGCTTTCGTAAAAGTAGAGATAGGATAATGTTGTTCTTTTTACGCCAGTGTAGTGCGACAGCATTCAGATTAAAAGATAGTTTGGTTTATATTTTAGATATTTATTTTATTTATTAGGTCAGCCAACATATATCAACAGCTCACATACGTCCCCACCGAGGGGCTCGAGCCTACCCTGAATTAGGGCGATTAGGCCTTAGTCGACCGCGTTGGCCCAGTGCGTGTTGGTCGACTTCACACACAACCTTTGAATTTCTTCGCAGGAGTGTGCAGGTTTCATCACGATGTTTTCCTTCACCGTTAGAGCGTCTAATAAACGTACATAAGAATTCGAAATACGAAAACACATTGGTACGTGGTGGGGATCGAACCCGCGTCTCCCGGACGGGAGGCAGCGGCCCTAGCCACTAGACCACCGACGCTCTTAACGCAGCCAACGTAGTGCATACATAATATTTAAAAATAATGTTTACATGTTTATAAGGTGAGTAAGCACGACACTTACAGGCTAACACAACATCCTTATAATTTTGCAATATAAACGTCTGGTTGACCTGCAGCTTTATAAAATATGCAAATCAGATAAACTTGTTTGATAAAATGTTATTTTGATAGAATATTTGTAGTGTTTGTACAAGGATTCGCTCACGACTTTGTTCGCTTTTAAAACTCGCTTTTCCCCTTTAGTTAAAAAAAAACAGCTTTTAGCCTACTGTCCAAATTTCATGTTTCTAGATTCCGTAGTTTCGGCACTTTACGATATGTCAGTCGATTTAAAAAAGCAAAAACAAAATGGCGCTGGTTTATTTTCCTTTGGCGGTAAAAGCGCGTTTACGGGAGCCGCTTGAAAACGCATTACAACTCGTGCTTGACTCACTTTCCGAGATGCAGCTGCGCCCGCCATTTTGTAAAGGCACAAAAGGACGAGACGATCACAGAAAATCTACGAATAGAGTAGAAAATACAAAATCCTTGAAATGATAACCAAATAAAGCAAAACTTGTCCGGTGATGGCTTGCAACTTTATTCTAGAACTTTGCCAAAGTTCCAAAAATCGTATTAGCTGACCGAGTCCATTTTTCAAGAGTCAAAGTTCAGGTTCCTAAGCTGCCACTCGAGTTTTTCGTTCTTGGAGTAGATTTCTTGTATTTAAATGTAACAAACTTAGGATGTTCTATGTCCTAGAAAGTATTTAAATGAAATATAATTGACCGAGCGAGCGAAGCGTCTCTGTTTCAGCGTGGCCTTTGCTTTTGTATGTCCATCTGTCCATTTGTTTGTTTGTTTGTTTTACTCTACAGGTTGCGTTTCTCAACCGATTCTCTTAATAGACTTTTTTGTCGAGTCAGTTTTTGTAAATTTAAAAAAATTACGGAGTTATGGGGGTTGCCAGCTTACAAGGTCTACCGCTGAGGCTGTTTTCCTTTACATGTCACATTTCTTAACCAATAAAATAAAAAAAAAATTCAAAGGGCCGGGGATGTTTGTGGAGAAAAAATAAAAATAAATATGAAAAGATATACAGACTCGCGAGGTCTAAAGCTCACAGAGCCACTAGTTTTATTACAGGTACAACAGTTAACAGCATAGGTACTCTGACTAATGCTTAAAACACAGAAATGATAATAGTTACGCCATAGACTAACAAATAACTAGAACAGCTGTCGGCGAGACGTGTCTAGAGCGATGCGGTGTCTGATCTCGCAACGAGTTTAATATCTCTTCAGTTAATTGCTTTCCCTAACTGTGGGGGCGAACTCGGTCTGAGCTACAGTTCTTGATTACGTCTTACACAAAAAGCTTAGATTAATTAGCACACTATTGTTTGCTTGATGTTAAGCATAAAATATGCTTTTAAAAATATGCATTACATAAAGGCAATAGAAAAGGATAGTAGGTGGTTTAGAGGATTGTTATTAGTAGCACGAAGAAGCGATTTTTGGCAGTGGTTTACATATTATATGAAACTTTGTTGTTAAAACGAAAACCACGTGGACTTAGGTATATTACAGGCTAATAATACTAATAATCTTGTGCGTTCTTTTCAAAATTAATATTTCCAATTAACAATTCAAAACGCACTAACGATACATTGTCAAAACTTTCGCTCATATGAAGAATTCCGACACACTTTTATTTCGTTACTTTCTCATTTATATTATGTGAAAGTCGTTTTCCTAAATGGCGTAAAAAAATTCGTTTACAAAGAAAAATATCCTATTACGTTTAAGCACTTCTTACATCACAACTATGGCGTTGTCCATTCATATAAAGCATTTCCCCTTGCTCTAAATATCTAAAGAAAAATAACCATCATCAAAAATATCTGTCAAAATACACAAGCTCGATTTAAAGCAAGCTCGAAGCACGGCTCATAGCTCAACGTCAACGCGACAAAAACCCAGCCCTATAAATCTTGAGATTCTTACTCGCCACTCCTCTCTCGTAGCGCAAGATAAATGGCTGTAGCAAAACGCTACGACGTAGACACTCGTAGCCCGAGTTGGGACCTAACAATAAATTAATATTAGTTTGAAAGTTTGTATTCCTGGCGACTGAGAAAGTTAGGGTCTGTCTAGAGCTGCGTTTACGTCTTTCCGGATCTAGCGACTGATACGAATTACATTGCTGTGTTTGGGTCGCATTTAGGCCGGTAAATTGGTATTGGAACAGCAACGACAGCTAAATAGCATCCGATAATAAAGTGTAGTCGTTGCTTAGGTTCCAATGACCTATATTTTTTTCTCCGACACGCTCGAAAATGTGATCATTACTGTAAAAAAACAGTACCCGAAGTGACTCATTTTTGGACGAAACATTGCCCCATACAAAACAGCGGCCGGCAATGTGCCCTCAAACGGCCTAGGCCGGCAAAGTAACTTTCGTTCAGAAATTTCAATGTTTTTGAGTCTTTTATAGCATACTCTTCATAAGTTTTAATGTTCTAAATTCAAATTTTATATGAATCGTTCACGACTCGTAGTAATTTGAGTTGGCTGTATGCTCTGTATGACACTGGCACAAAAAAAAAAGAAAAGTGTACAATATGGCGGTTTGTTTGTAATTTTCGCCGCTTTTATTTTTATCGTACTATGTATTTATTTTGTTACTTATTTTTCATGATGGAGTTCACTAATAATTGAATTGGGGAAATATTATATCAATGAATGGTTCAAGAAATCAAAGTAGAAAGCGATAAAGATTAGAACTTATAAGTTTAGTGCGAAACAAGTAGACATCTAAATTCAAGGTACCACAATATTTTTAGTATTTTGTAATTTCCTCGCATATTTCAGAGAAAAGCACTATACAAGTCTCGGCCGCAATATTTCTTGCTGGACTCGTACACAATAAAAGTCCTCGCCTGCGGCTCGGACTTTAAACGTGCCCTCGTCCACCAATATCTAATTTTGCGGCCGCGGCAGTTATGTACTATTTTCTATATGAACATAAACCATTTATTTAAGTGGAGGTATAATTCGATATTTAGCTTTTGTTTGGTCAATAACCTCCTATTGTTGTCTACTGGAGCGATTGTTGTGCTTGGAAAAGCTTGTCGTTATGTCGTTGGTCCCGATTTCTGCGCTAAATACGGCTTTCAATAAATTTTTATTTACGATTAAGTATGTTTAAAAGGCTAATAAATTTTATTCTGATGCGGCTCTTACTGCGAATTTTAACGATTTTAGCGACTCGTTAAATATAAAAAGGTGGTAAACAATTTAAGTACTTATTCTAGTCTAGTACTAATAAATATTTATTTTACTAGCACTTTTAAACTTTCTTCGGCTCTTTATTATTATCGTTTTTCAAGTAGGACTGACCACGCAATATCCATTTATTCATTCTAATATACGAACGTTTTGAAAACCTTTTTACCACCCCGTAAATATCGCGCCATAGATTTGCTTTGTCGAAGGAATCGAAGCATGATGGATGACTTGGGGGACCCGCCGAGTCTTAAAAAGGGAATATTATATTATATTACCCCTCTTAATACATTCACTTCTGCCTCTTGTACCAGCTAGTTCAGCATAATCTGTATTTAAGATAAAAAAGTAACCAAAGACAAGAAATAAGTAATTGTTGTGGAATATGATTGAGAAACAAGGGAAATAAATGAAGAAAAAATATATATTTAAGACAACTTTATACTATTGCTTATAGACTAATGTAATTAGTTTTGAATCACAGTTTAGAGAGTCTGGTCCTCAAACTAGGATACCCTAAAAAAATAATAGTTTACTAACTATAGGCTGTTATGTATCTTCGTTATCTTTTTGGGTGAGTTAGCAATTCATGATCTATAGTTGCTTCAATACTATCAATTTTGTAGTTATACGAGTCTAATATTTCGATCTTAATGTTGCTTTTAAATAAAATACATCATCAACAGCTCATATACGTACCAAATAAAATACATAGATTTCCGAAAATAAAAATCTTTAGAATTACAAAAAAATCTTGGTTAATACCAAGATAATCTAATAGATATCTTAATAGATTATTTTGTAAAAGTTTTTATTCCCAAATGGAGAAAGACTAAATCACAGCCTAGCCTTGAAAGTATTTTCTTCTTTTTTATAAAATGTAGTTTATAGTCGTGCCGTGAGGGGCGCGTTCGTGCAGGCACAGTGTTGAAAGGGGAACATAATATTACCTTTTTAAAAATTGAAGCTTGCAAGTGCAAGAGCTATAAAAGCTACCCGATCCACCTTCGTTGGACTTTTATGATTCCATTTTTTTCCTTACTTTGCAGTAAGATGTTTCAGTAAGACATAAATCTAGATTAGCTGGAAAAGTTGTGGTCGGTTAGATTTAATTATTTTAAATAAAAGTAGCTTTTGTTTATCTTAAGAATATAGCGAATCATTATGCTGAGCTGTGGCCTTTTAGCATCGTGGCACACACTTTGAATACTGCACTTTATTTTGTTTTTTTGTTTTGTGTTGTCATTAATGATTTCATTATACATAATGATCGTATTATAACGTGTGTGTCTTTGTACTAAATAAATGCTTGTCTATGTCTAAGTCTGTTCCTACTGAACGTATGCTTATAAAAATATACATTGTACAAAATGTTTAGCGCTCATCTTAGAAAGTTGAGTAAGTTTGTAAAACTTCGTAAACATACATATCTGAAACAAATAAGAAATCACTTTTTTACTCAGTTTTAGTTCGTCTGGCAATTTCTACATTTTTCAGTCGTACCGATTAATAACCGCTTTCCTAAAATTCCTGACATAGCTGGGCGCTCGTCTACCGTGCTCAACGAGGTGTGAAAATGCTCACAGACATTTTGTCTCTTTTTAATTTTTAGACATGAAAATACTTTTAGAACTTTTGTATCATAAATAATAGAAAAACATGTAATACCTAACGTTGTAGACATAGCCTGGAGGCTCAACCAGGGCTCAGTGGAATTGCTTTTAAGGTCTTACCAGAAATGTCTGATAAGGCTTTATTTCTTTTTAATAAGCAAAATCTGCAAGATGTGTTGTGATACATAGAACTCTATTAACTTAGTACATTTTTAGTAACAAGAGCATTTTGTTAACGTCACGCACGGTGTTGCCAGTAAGTTATATAAATCCTATTTAGATTGTAATTCTATTGTAGGCTGTACCAATAAAAAGTATAAAGACCCATTTTGATTCACTGGATACAAGGTAGAATCTTGGTCCAAAATTTCACGGTACAGTACAAAATACCTCTTAGACTCCGCACTAGGATAACCTGTGACGCGGCAGTCCAATCGACCGTTACCAAACATATGTGAGTGATTTACATAAATCCTTACATACTAAATCATGTTGGGTTACTTTAGATACCAACTGTAGTTTCAACATATTTTTGTCAAAAGTTTGTTCGACCGGCTATTTTAAAGCGATTCTTCATTGACGAGTCTGATGGGACCTTGTTTGCCGAATTCCCGACGCTTTATACCGAGGCCAGCCATGTGTGAGAATTCGCTCAAGGGCCGCCATTTTGGAATTAGCGTTGGGTGTAGGGTGTCCTTTTTGAAGTTCAAACGTAGGCAGTTAGGTGTAGGTCGATCCACACCACGAACTAATATGTTTTCGAATTTCGAATTCATATGTACGTTTATTCGACGCTCTTACGGTGAAGGAAAATATCGTGACGAAACCTGCACACTCCTGCGAAGAAATTCAAATATTGTGTGTGAAGTTGACCAACCCGCACTGGGCCAGCGTGGTCGACTCGAGCCCCTCGGTGGGGACGTATATGAGCTATTGGTGAATATAACTCAGAAACAGCTTTTGCTCTTTGTAAGCTGCCATAGGAGCTACCAAGGACCTTTGTTGTAAGTATATTGGTTTTAGTTTTTTAATAGGTATACTTACGAGTACTAAAAATCTGCCCACCCCTTCGGGGATAGGATCGTGAACTTGTGTATACGTTCATTTCGAAATTAATGACACAGTCGCACTAGTTTAGCTATAGTTCGTTATTAACCTGGTACCTTCCATTTAATAGCTGCTCCTAATTACCCCACCGAAGCTCCGAAAAGGCGCTGTCAAGTTCGTAATTCGATTCCCTGCCAATACGTCTCAGTGTTGTTTTTACCCCGCGGGACGCGCTGTAATTCTCCCGGGTTACCCCGCCGGGGAAGTAGCGCTAACACAGGGAGTTGGTTGTGTTAGTATTATTAGATTTGGCTTTTCTACACTTGTATATCGTTCATGCTGTAAATTGAAGCACAGAACGTATCTGACGTTGATTATTTCCTACAAATCGTAAAAAAACACTGAGAGTATGTTTTTTCTAACTGACCAGTATTACAGAATGGTGGGACTAAACGTATTTTGGGACGGACGCCTCAGATCCATAGAAATTTATGACAACGAGCAAGCACCCTCATACGGGTACAGAGCTCTATCTAGCTAGATCGTTGCCTAATGGCCGGTTTACTCGCATTAAATTGTCAAGTAGTAAGTAAATTTTAACTTAATTTTAAGTAAGTGTTTACACGTCATTTTAGTAGTTAAGCTCTTTAGTTAGCCCAAGATGGACGATCAACAGCGAATTCAAATCTGTAATAAATATAATAATAAAGTATAATAAAATATTTATTTTTATATTATTGATATTATATTTTTTTTATATTATTATTATTTTTAATGATTAATATTTAATATTAATAATGTATTAATCATTAATGTTTTTATATATTTTATATATGTATCTATATACAAAATAAACAAAAATATTTAAAAAAATAAACATAAAAACACTCGCACTTAACTAAAAATTAACTAAATTGTGCCTGTCCAAACGTGTCAAGTGACTGACCACGCCCACCAACTTACTCGAAAAATAGAAAAAGTTCTAATCTACTTGTTTACTTGCACGCTAAATTTTACCTTCCAACTTACTACTAAATTCGCTGTTTACACGCATTAAGTCGCTAAAAATTTAGTAAAAAATTAGTTAACCACTTGACAGCTTAATACGTGTTAACCAGCCATAAGAGAAAAACGCTCTTTAGTAAAGAATGGACTTTATGGAGTTTTGTATGTTGTCCGTACAATTGCTGCACTGAGTGCTATAAAGTTATAATTTTCTGGTAAATATACTATATGGCAAAACCGAAACGCCCCTAATTAACGCCACTGAGACGTTCCAAAAATAACCACTGACAGGACGTGTAGTAATTCGATTTGTCAATACGTCTCGGTGTGGTTTTACCCCGTGAGACGCGCTGTGATTGTAATTCGCTCGCGTTACCCCGAAAGTCCTATTAATTTAGGTTATTTTTTCGTTTCGGTAGTATTTTCTTAGTCTTTTTAGGACTTGTCACCTCGATAAGGCTATAAGAACTATTTATTTATCGTATGACATTTTTTAATTATTATTATTTAAATTTATTATTGTTTTTTCTCTCCTTACGGAGGTAATTCCCTACCACACGGGCCTTAGCCTAGTGTAATACGGTCTGATGACGGGGCTGTGATGACAGAAGTTGTAAGGAATTTCCTTACAATGCGGCAGGTGTACAAGCACGGCTTTTTGCAGTGAATTTATATTTTTTTCGGGGATATTGATGGTTTTTAGACTTTTTTTAGTGTTTTAGGTACGACTCCGGTGGACGAGAGAACTATGGGGACTATGAACAGTACTGACTTTCCATTGAGTTTGTATCTCAATGGCTTATTATTATGTAGTTTCTACAGTAAGATGAGACCCGCTGCACTGAGGAACTGCTTTGCGCCATCCATCCATTGTACCTTTAGGTCCTCGGCATTTCCCGTGTACCGAGTGGCAGGGCAGCCAAACACGACGACGACGTACACTCGCACAAAATATGAATAGGATTTTGTAGTGCGTTTGCATACAGCTGGAGAGTGGGATGCTCTCACTACGTCTATATTTCCGGAATCGTATAACCTTGATGTATTCAAGGCAAAAGTGAACAGCCATCTTCTTATTTAACTTTTTCCACCTCTCCAATAAATGAGACCGTATCATACGTATGTAACTCAGCAATCTGATTCCCATTGTACCTACTTTTCCTAGTTTGTTGTCAAATAGCCTTATGAGAGATCTAGCGACATCAAAAGTCAAAACGCTTATACTCCATTTCTTTTATTTACCAGTAAAGCAAAACTTAATTTCATGTTATTTCTTTGCTGTTGAATTGGGGTCAATGTGGACGTTTAAATGAATCGATTAACTTATAAGTGATATTTAAAAACTAAAACTATGATTTATCGCTAGCTATTTAGTTGGATTGCCAGTAATCATACACGTTCGTGTTTGTTGTATCGAATAGCTACAAAATGTTTCCTATGGGGTAAGTAGGTCATGAATCGACACGCTGTTATATGCTCTACTTTATGGGGGTAACAATACCATCCCTACTAACCCCATTACTACACAAACAAACAAAAACAAGATATCTAGTTACATGCGCACTCCAAAGAAAGGAAAACACAAATACATGGGAAGCCTTTACGGAATGAGCGAAGTTTCAACAGGTGTTTTTTAAGGTTCCGTAGTCAACAAGGAAAAAAATGGTTAAATGTTTTCTTATTCTTATAGTTTCGCCATGTCTATCTGTCTGTCCGCAGTTTAGCTGAGAGACTCTTAGAAGGCTGTAAATTGGCATGGATATACATATTAATCATGCCGACAAACCTGAAAGAAAAAAAAATTAAGGGTTCCTCTGGTACACGTGAAGTAGGGGTTATTATTATGTAACCGCGATGTCAATGCAATATTATGGTACCATGGAGCTGGTCTGACGATGGAGACGGAAGGTGGTCATAGGAACTCCTCTAATACACAACACAACCTAGTCGTGTTTGGGCTCGTTGGATTTGTCTTAACAAGATCTTTAGTCATACGTGATGTCCAGGGTCTCATGATGGAGCCGGAAGGTGGCCATAAGAACTTCTTAAATACACACCACAAACTAGTCGTGTTTGGGCTCGTTGGATTCGTCATAACAAGATCTTTAGTCATACGTGATGTCCAGGGTCTCATGATGGAGCTGGAAGGTGTCCATAGGAACTCCTTAAATACACATCATAAACTCGTCGTGTTTGGGCTCGTTGGATTTGTCTTAACAAGGATACTCCACTCCACGGCTTTAAAAGTTTGTTTAAAAAGGATTTTTAATTAAGCTTATTATTTTGTTTTATTCACGACTACGTATCGTTGGATAGGTTATTTAAAAATAATGAGGGTTTGCTAAAACCATTTTTCGATGCTGTGTGCGTTTCAGAAATATTTCGTTTTAGAGTATATTTTTGTTTCAGTCAAGTGTACTTGGGCTACTCCATATCTAAGGCAACTTAAGGGGCTTAGTCTTAATGCCACTTAGCGATAGGCTGGCACTTTGTCACCGGAGGCTCACTGGGAAACACTAAGACCAGCGTGCCTTCGTTTAAACTCGTATACTATCTTTACACCGTATCGTTCTTAACTATCTATCTAACCAGGTATACAATAGTTTCCCCAATAATAAAATAATTATCATAATAATTTATTCCTTAAACAAATTTCATTGTATTGGAATGTGCAAGGTGTACAATTTAAATGACAAACAGTAATGTCAAATAATCATGCATGCTCAAGTTAAAAACAAACACTCAACTAACTCATTAACTTTTCCAAAATCTGTAGTCAAATGTCAATGTTACTACTGGGGCCCGTTTCACGAAGCAACAATTTACTAGTAACAAATTACAATTTGATATTCATTGCGTAGTGAATTCGCCTAAACTGTAAGGCCTTATCGTTTTAAACTCACTGTCTACGCAATGTACATCGAATTGTACTTGTAATTTGTAACTTGTAGCTTCGTGAAACGGCCCCCTGGTTTTTCCTAATAGCCCTTTTTAGCTGCCCAACTGCTGGGCTGGGCTGTCCCCTTTTTCTTTTCACTAGTCTCGATCGCCACTTTTATCCATTGCCGTTCGAATGCATCTAGTTCGTCGCGCCACCGCTATTATTAAAAAAAAATGTTTTACTTTGAAATATTTCCGTTAAAGCATTTTCGTTAAAAAGTCTTGTTTTTAATACATTTTCTCAGTATAAAAGCCAATTAAAACAAAAAGAATATCGCTTTGGAAATTCTTGGCAACAGCAAAGGAAGCTTCAAAAAAACTTGTTAAGTAAATATAAAACGTTACTAAACGGAAAAAAGAAACAACTTTATAATTACGGTCGTATCTAGTAATTTCGGTGTAATTAAGAAAGAATGTTATTAATTTCTGACCCTTACATAAAAAAGGTCTAATCAGGGTAGAAAATTTTTGATGTTATAAATGGCTGACCTTTGGTCTAAACGTACAGATGAAATATGACAATGGTTACATTAATTTTACATGATAATTTAAATTTACATACATACTTACACATATACTCGTATACTTACATATAAAGTCACATTTTTTACTCAGTGTGGTTAAGGAACCACTTGCTAGTCATCAACTGCGATACGTACCTACCGAGGGGCTTGAGCCTACCCTGAATTAAAGCTATTAGGCCTTAGTTGACCACGCTGGCCCAGTGCGGGTTGGTCGACTTCACATACAACCTTTGATTTTCTTCGCAGGAGTGAGGTTTTACGATGTTTTCCTTCACCGTAAGAGCGTCGAATAAACGTACAATATATGAATTTGAAATACGAAAACATATTGGTACGTGGTGGGGATTGAACCTGCGTCTCCCGGACGGGAGGCAGCGGCTCTAGCCACTAGACCACCGACGCTCTCACTTGCTAGTAATAAGAAATAATCCACACTACTACTTACTTAGAAGGTACTTACTAAAGCGAGTACTAATGAACTCTCCTAATAAATTAATAAACACACAAATGTTGCAATGCGACGTTGCACCCCGTTTAGAGTTTTGCCTTTAATAGCCTGTTTGCATATTCATATGTATACTTTAGGACATACTGCATCTAGACTGTTTAGTCTACGTCACGTTAGATGGTCTAGACAAAACCATCTATCTTAGAACCTTTACAAACACCACTGTGCAGGTAATCTGGTGTCTTGGTTACCTGGTGATGGAACCACCTGATGTGACAGGCGTGAATATTACAAAGCAGACGAGTGCCTCATAGCGTTATTTGTCAGAAGATTGGATTTAGTTTGGCCAATGATTATAAAAGAGGATAGACATGAACTTCGTGCTATTTAAATAAAAATAAAAAACTTCACGAATGGAAGCAAAGTGAAGGAGAGAATCCGTTAATTGGTGAATAATTGGGAAACCCGCCAAGAAAAAAAAAGGAGAATCTAAAAAATATGACTTGACAGAATATGTCAAACAATATTGATAACTAGCTTTCCGCCCGCGGTTTCACCCGCGTTTAATGAGTTTTCCCGTAGGAATGAAATGTTTTCCCGCGGTAAAAAGTAGCCGAAGTCCTATTCCAGGGCCTAACCTAAATGTGTGCCAAGTTTCATCCCGATCCGTCCAGTGGTTCAAGCGTGATTCGGCAACAAACATCCAAACTTTCGCATTTATAATATTATTTTAAGATAGTAAGAACTATATAGTACATAGATAATTCTATTTAGATGTAGATCTATAAACATCTATTTTATTAACCTAATTAAAAAAGTATTATCTCGGTAAGATCTCATTTCCTGTTTTATCTTTGTTTATCATTTCCGCGAGCTTTTCCCTGTTTATAAAAACTCAAGCGCGGCGTCGGGATTATCCTTCATTGTTATTTGAAACATGCAATGTAATTTTAACGCAACGTAATTTCTGGCACTACATCCTCATGTTATCTAATTTTCTGCTTGTTGGTTTAGGGCACCGAGAAAAAACAAATACAGCATCCCCTAATATTCATTTTAATTCAGCCGCATTACGCATCTAAGCGAAGGTTCATATACCGATCTTCATGTTTGTAATGCACCAAGTGACAGGTTAGCCGTGTGGTGACGGCAGAGTAGAATACATTTGTCACCAACCCCTACTCTTCCCGTGGGTGTCGTAAGATCTCTGACGGTCTCTGATACAGTAACCTTTTAATCTGCGATCTCCAACCCGCCTGCCAAGCGTGGAGATTATGGCAAAACCCTCCACTTAAGTGGAGGAGGCTCATAGTCCAGCAGTGGACCGTAACGGGTCGTTGATTTTTGATGTGAAGTGACAGGTTGCCAGCCTGTCGCATATCTGGAATTAAATCTGTTTTATGTTTTAACTTACTGCATATTTTTACAAAAAAAGAGTGCTTGAAGAGCTGGATCAATTCAGCATATAAACAAATTTCTCATTCTTGATTAGAATTGTAGTATATAATATATTCATAACTATCTCACTTGTGTCCTAAACTTTATTTAATTTAAAAAAATATCCTGTGTCGCGGAGAACGATACGATGGGGAATAATAGATATTTACACGACGTGGCGACATAAGAGCATATAGAATATTATATAACAGAGAAAATGACCTTGTGACCTTGAGATGAATTCCCGTCCAATTTCTGTCTAGCTAATGAGATTATAGTTATTGTCGACTTATACATCCGCAAGTGGGCGGTACGAGGCTGAGCCTACGACTTCGTTCTTATACGATGGGGGGATAAAGCTGTACATGAGGGCCCCCTATTCCCTCAGCTATTACAGGTGGAAACACGCATCTTATCTCATCGTGGATCCCGAATAGGTAGTGTCTACACTCCACCATATTCCTTGAGCACTGAGGCGGGGAAACAAGTCCCCTAATGGACCTCCACAACACCCCTTATAGTCCTGCCTCTTGCCACCAGCATAACCTCACGTGGCTCAAACCTGCAACTAGCTATACTCAACTTCTTTCGTTCCTCTGTAACTGTATTGTACGATCCTCTGTATCTTTACTTTACTATCTTACTAGGGCAGGTAGATTAGAATTCAAACTCAGAGCCACAAATCCATGATCAACGCACATAAGGAATATGAAGACATGGAAAAAATACTCACTCAGTACTCAGTAAACTTCTCCTGACTTCAGCAACGATTCACTACTCCTGCTTGTGCTGTCTGCACAATCTCATCTTAAAGCCTGAGACTTATAACTTCTTACCTTCCATCAGAAAAGAGAACAATTAATATAATAACATTCAAGTGCAAAATAACCGTTATTTCCAATTCAATGTTGCCATATCAAATATTGAATACTTACCAAATGGGTAGGTTTCGCGATCTTCGCGACACTCCCAAAGGCAAAAGACTTATATTAAGGTGACTAACTGTCGCGTCCATTCAGCTATCTTTTCTCTAGCTCGAATGGCTGCGCTTCTTTTTGTACTCGACACCTCTGCAGTACTGCTCATTGGTCTCAACTCTTCCAACGCTCGTTCTTCAAGGGTAGTATTTTGCTCAATTTGAGTGGTATTGGACTCCTCAGAGTCCAAAACAGGCATTACTTCGGGCATTACTAGGTCAGGAGTAATTGTTTGTTCAGAAACTTCGTTTCCAATTTGCATTAAATTTTCTTCACACTTATCAGCTTCCGTCGGCTCAGAAGGAGTATCAAAAATCCTCAATTTATGTAACGACAATGGTTCAAGCATGTTTGAACCATATATAGGATGGTCAGACTCGCCAATGGGTACCTGTTCTACTTCTTCAATACATGCATCAGCTTCTAATGGGTACAGATGGGATAAGGATCTTGTAAATTCCGTTTTGCCAACCATCACCTTGGCAACTCGACAGTCACCGTCTCGGCTTTCAACGAGAGAGGTGATCTTCCCAACCTTCCAGTTTATTCTGTTTTTCGAGTCATCTTTAATTTGAACTATATCACCTATTTTTGGCTGTTTCAATGACTTCACTCTTGGTTGTTTACGTGACTGATTAAATCTCTCTCGTAGACTTGGTAGATACTGATTTATAAACATACTTTTATACTCTTCGAGAATGATTTGTCCTCTCTTCCAACCTTTCACCAGATCAACTTTAGTATTAGTACCTTGTAGAGTAGATTCTTCAAATGAAGAATGAATCTCCAGACACTTGCCTAAAGTCAGGAAGTCTGCTGGTCTTAGTACTTCTTCTACTTCGGACCCTACGGTCGTCAATGGTCTTGTATTAAGCACGGATTCCACTTCTTTTATAACTGTTTGCATCTGGCTTTCTGTTAGTAAGTGTTTTCCCAATGTCCGTTTCAGGCAGTGTTTAACAAGTCCAACCAGTCTTTCATAAAAACCGCCTTGCCAAGGTGCCAGTTGGGCTATAAATTTCCACTTGATACTGTTTTCCTTACAGTATGAACTGGATAGAACTTCGCTAGTCAGCTTAAATTGTAACGCATTGTCAGAAATTATAACGTTGGGTATACCCCTGGTAGCAATGAATCGACGCAAAGCCATAAGACACTCTTCAGCAGTCAAATCTCTCACCAACTCCAAATGTAGAGCACGTACAGCCAGACATGTTAGCAGACATATCCATCTCTTTTCCCTGCCCTTACTTGTAGTTATCAGAATAGGACCTAGGTAATCTAAACCTGTGTAAGTAAAGGGTGGGCTATAATTTACTCGTTCCCTGGGCAGCACTGGTGCTGGAGGAATTCGATATGGTCCACCTCCATGCTTCACGCATTGAGGACACTTCCTCAGTATCTTCTGTACTTGTGCTCGGCCTTGCGGTATCCAGTATTTGTTTCTTAGAATGCTAAGTGTATGAGATACACCAACATGGTAATTTTCTTCATGTACCTTTTGAATTGTTTGAACAGTGAAGGGGACATCCCTTGGAATCAATATGGGATATTTCTTATCATATGACCAGCATGTATTTGTCAAACGGCCTTTACACCGCAACAACCCATCTTCATCCAAGAAAAGTCCCAAGTTCCTAGACAAGCTGGTTTCCTTTCCTGAAATTTCTTCTGGAAAATATGTCTTCTGTAACTTTTTTATTTCAAACAATTTGACATCATCATCAGTAGGTGAACTCAATACATCAGATGATTCTTCATTTTCTTCAGTCATTGTAATTTCTTCACATGCTGAATTATAAGGAACCATCTCATCATCATAACCTTTCAGAGACATCTCTGGACCATCCACAAAGTCCAGAGCTCTCCCAGCTAAGCAAATATTTGACTCGTTCATATGTCTATTCTTAGGCCAATACTTCTGTTCTTTTTTAAGGAATATAGGACCATGAAGCCACAATTCCTGTTTCTCATGCCAAGAGTCTGGTCTTGTAGCTATATCAGCAGGATTCTCTTTTGTGTTCACGTAGCATAGCTTTAAATTTAAAGCATCCTTGATTTGTTTGATCTCATTAATGCGTCTTGACACAAATGGTGGAAGTAATTTGCTGGATATCATCCATGCCAGGACTACTTCACTATCGGTCCATAAATATGACTGACTGATGTTGATATCAAGATGGCCTTTAATATACTTTAGAAGTCTACTTCCAATCAGGTATCCTAAAAGTTCCAATCTTGGAATTTTGAGATGACTTTTGTCTTCTGTTGGTGTAACCCTAGACTTTGACATGAGAAAGCTGGTTGTTATATTGTTATTACTAATGACTCGAAGATACACCACAGCAGCATAAGCATTCAAGGAAGCATCTGTAAATCCATGCAGTTCATACTCAATAATTTTTCCAGGAAAGTTGTTGCCGATATGTCTGTCTATTTTGAAATCTCCTATTGCTAGAAAATCATTTAGAATAATCTTCCATGATGATAATAAATCCTCTGGTAAAACATCATCCCATTTTAATTTCCTTGTGCAAAGCTCTTGAAGTAATAATTTACCTGGAAGCACAAGAGGCGAAACAAATCCACATGGGTCATAGAGGCGGGCTAGAACTCTTAAAACGCCTTTCTTTGTTATGCTCTTTTCTGTTACATCATTTCCAAGAGAGTTATTATCAATCTTGAGCTGTAATGTGTCTTCTTCTATATTCCATAGTAAGCCAAGAATCTTCATCTTGTCCTTTTGTTTTGCCCTTTGTGTCTCCGGTATATTGTCAATAAATTGTTTATTATTGGACATCCAATCCCTTATGTTCATACCAAGTACATTAAATATTTTGGTTGTATCTTCATATAACTTCTGTGCTTCATTTAATGTGTTTGTTGATGTCACCAAATTGTCAACATAACACCTGTCAGCGATCTTTGAGAGGAGTTCCTTGTTTGTTTTTGAAATATGATACCGAATTGTTGCCGCCAAAAGAAATGGGCTGGAAATGATGCCAAATGGAACCCTACAAAACCGATACTGAATGATGTTGTCTTCGGTCAAGTTATTAGTAGGATCCTTCACCCACAGGAACCTTGTAACGTCTCTATCAGGTTGTTGAAGGCCAACTTGTAAAAAAGCCTTTTCCACATCAGCAGTGACACCTATTTTACCCGACCTAAATTTTAGTACTAGCCCCATAAGATCTTGTAACATGGATGGTCCACGATACAAACATTCATTAAGACTCTTCTCATTTTTAATTTTTGAAGAGGCGTCGTATACTATACGACCTTTTTTACCGGGCTGCTGGACCATATGGTGTGGTAAATAGTGTACTGGATGAGTGGTCTGTTGGTATGATACTGGTTCAACAATCTCTATTATCTTGGCATCTAATTGTTCCTTCAGAATTCCATCATATTCTTTCAACATATCTTCGTTTGATCGTCTCAATAATCCTTTTAATCGTCCATAGGCAAGGCCATAGTTTGAGGGTAATTCTGGAGGATACTGGATCCAAGGCCACTTCACTTGGTATCTTCCATCGCTGTATTTTACAGTCTCGTTGAAGTATTGGACAGCTTCCTCTTCAGATGTAGTCTTTGGTGAATCCGTGATTCCAATACTGTCTAATGCCCATAAAAATTTAACATCTATGCTTCTAAGAGGCAAATCGGGTTCTGTAAAATACGGACAACTAGTATCATGGCACTGGCAGTATGTAATAACTGACAAGTGAGCTTCGTTTTTGTTATTCACAAAACTTCCTGTGATCAGCCACCCAAAATCTGAGTCTACTAGGTATACATGATCTTCTACTTTTATAATTTCCTTCCTGATAAATGAAAAATATAAATCATTCCCAATCAATAAGTCAATATTCTCACCAGTAGAATCATCATCCGCAGTGATATCTATCTCTGAAGAGTTAAAGCTGGCTATCGGTACTCTTTCTGTAATATGCGGTACAATATTGACTCTTATCTTCCTCTCTACTCCACGTTTTGTTATAATAATTATTTCAGCTGATGGGCTTGAAACTTCTCTAGGTTTATTTGATCCAAAAGTATAAATCATAAGAAAATCTTCACTAACAGGTTCTATGTACAATTTTTTAGCTAGTCGGCTTGTGATATAGGACCGCTGGCTACCGGAGTCTAGTAGAAGTCTACTTGTCAGGCTCCCGCTCTCCCCCACCTTTACTTGGGTTACTGCTGTCTGTAAGAAATGATGAGGTTCATCATATATGTCAGTAGTAGTTAAAACATCTGTTTTACAATGTTCCTTACCCTCATTTGTCCTTGTGGCACATGTTTTTCGAGGACACAGTGCTCTATTATGCATTTTAGTACAATGTACACACTTCTTCTTCATAGGGCACTTAGAAGCTCGGTGACCGGTACGAAAACAAATGTAACATCTGTCTTGAAGTCTTCCTTTACGCTCCAAATAAGACGTATACTTAGTACAATCTTCGCTATAGTGATCCGTGCCATCACAAAAGATGCATGTCATTCTAGATTTCTTAATTTTTGACTGTCTATCTTGTTTGTTGAAATTTTTCCATTTCCTTTTATTTGTAACATTCATTTTTGATTTCACATGAAGAATTGATGTTGATGCCGTTGAAGCATTTAATTGAGGTGTAACAACTGATTCTACTGGGCTGACGACTACTTCTGATTGCTCCAGTGCAAATATGACTGTGTGTGTCCAAGGCCTTCCTTATGGAAACAATTGAGGAGTCATTAATTGTCATTAATTTGACTTGATACACAATGTTTTCAGGAAATTTATTTATGACTATAACTCGCAGATGACTGGCATCTACTTTCTCACCTAAGGCTTCAAGCACCCTCAAATGTTTTTCAATTAAATTAAGAGTACGCCTACACTCAACTGCTCCAGCTGTAGCCCTTGGTATTTTATGCAATGCATCATTGTGAGCGTCAATGACATGTTCAGGTTTTCCAAATCTATTTTTAAGTAAATCCACTGCTATCAAATAATTTGAATTTGTAGTCTCCAGACCTTCCACTGCTTGGAGGGCAGTTCCCTCTAGTGAACTGAACAAGTAAGCTAATTTCTCAACATCTGCTATATTTTTGTTGTTGACATTTGCTTCAAAACGATCCCAAAAGCTATTCCAGCTCAAGACATTTCCATCAAACTTGGACAACTCCAATTTAGGAAGTTTAGAATGCATTCCTTCTTTTGAAACCGAAGGTTTCTTTACTGACTGAAGTAAAATATCAATTTCAACCAGTACATCTTCAGCATTAATTTGTACTTCTAAACCATCATCCCCTATAGTTTGAAGCGTGGAAGATGAAACCTTTTGTAAAACCGTCATGTTTTCTTCTTTGAAGCAATTTAAAGAAGATTTCAAAGTGAGTTGCGCTCTAAGAAGTTCTTCTTCATGAATAGCACCCGTCTCTGAGCCTTGCTTTAGTAAGCCCTTAACACTATCGAGACATTCTTTAAGTCTTTTCTTCCGTAATGCCAAACGGTCCACTAGGATTTGATCCATTTGTGTACCGAATCAGTAAACCAAAAGTTGGAAAGAAAATGGCGTAACACCAAATTTGAGCAAAAGCGTGAGCGTTCTTTATTATTGTTATAGATATATTTTGTGTATAATTTATCTGTAAAGAAAAACTAACATTCAAGATCTGTTCGCTTGTAAAAATACGTGAAATCAGCATAAAAATAACGGTGGACATATTCCAAAATAATCGGCTCACTTACCAAACTTTATCCAAAGATTAATACAAAATAGTTACGCACAGCTTATGATTTCTCACATCACTTATCCATTTTAGGAAAACAAACAATACAATGCACCAGAATTTAAACAGAATTTAAAACTTTCACGCACGTTAAAAATTTTCGACCAAAAAGACAGTAAATAACTCATTCATTCAAAAAGGAGCTGTTGAATGATTTAGGCAAATGCTTCATGTATACAGCCAATCCTTCAGCCATACGTACGACAGGTTTCTTATAGTCTAAACACATTAAATATTACCCATATATTACCATACCTATTTTTTTATTACTAATATTATTTTATTAGAGGAAATTAAAACAAGGACACGTAATTTATTCACAAATTAATTTATTAAGATATGAAAGCACAATGTAGTCATTCAATTAGTCAATCATTGACTTCCGAACGAAATCCTTCATTCTTTAGTGTTGCCATTTAAAAAATAACGTTACTTAAATAACGTTTCGGAAAATCGATAACGATACGCAATAAATATGACAAACGTAACAACGATAACGAAAAATAACTGAGTTCACTGTCGGTTCATGTAATGTTTGGGAAACCGCTCTCTATTGCGGGTAGGACTCAAACCAATTTAACTTTTCTTCTACCATAGTTTCAATACTCCGAGAGGAGCCTACCCGGGCCAAAAAAAAGAGTTGGCGCTCCTCGTCCTCCATTATCTGAAGGCACGAACATTCCGAGTCGAGTTCACTTCTCCCAAACATACACATGACTGACAGAATAAGCATCTCCACCAAATTATATCGCGGAGAACGATACGATGGGGAATAATAGATATTTACACGACGTGGCGACATAAGAGCATATAGAATATTATATAACAGAGAAAATGACCTTGTGACCTTGAGATGAATTCCCGTCCAATTTCTGTCTAGCTAATGAGATTATAGTTATTGTCGACTTATACATCCGCAAGTGGGCGGTACGAGGCTGAGCCTACGACTTCGTTCTTATACGATGGGGGGATAAAGCTGTACATGAGGGCCCCCTATTCCCTCAGCTATTACAGGTGGAAACACGCATCTTATCTCATCGTGGATCCCGAATAGGTAGTGTCTACACTCCACCATATTCCTTGAGCACTGAGGCGGGGAAACAAGTCCCCTAATGGACCTCCACAACACCCCTTATAGTCCTGCCTCTTGCCACCAGCATAACCTCACGTGGCTCAAACCTGCAACTAGCTATACTCAACTTCTTTCGTTCCTCTGTAACTGTATTGTACGATCCTCTGTATCTTTACTTTACTATCTTACTAGGGCAGGTAGATTAGAATTCAAACTCAGAGCCACAAATCCATGATCAACGCACATAAGGAATATGAAGACATGGAAAAAATACTCACTCAGTACTCAGTAAACTTCTCCTGACTTCAGCAACGATTCACTACTCCTGCTTGTGCTGTCTGCACAATCTCATCTTAAAGCCTGAGACTTATAACTTCTTACCTTCCATCAGAAAAGAGAACAATTAATATAATAACATTCAAGTGCAAAATAACCGTTATTTCCAATTCAATGTTGCCATATCAAATATTGAATACTTACCAAATGGGTAGGTTTCGCGATCTTCGCGACATCCTGTATGTTTAGAGTAATAGGTTTATTCGGCTTACATAATATTTTTATTTTTATAATGATTTATGCTATTGTTTAGTTTAGTTTATGATTTTTGCTTCGAGTCATAGATAATATCGAATTCCTTAGGTTTCTCTGTATCATTTTTAATATACCTCGTGCTAGTTGTACAATAAGTACTTCGGTTAATTATTATTGTATTTAATCAAGCTACTGTACAATTGTTTATTGCCCTTTAATAAAAAATAAAAAAAATTGTTTGTGACGCGGCCATCTTGCGCGCATGTAATTACATAGCTAACAGAGTGCACACAGCGCTACTAGTGACGCGGAATGGAACTAACTTACGAAGCGCCCAGCCATATCATGATGATACATAAACCCAGAAGTTCTTATCTGCAAAACCCGTCATTCCAGCAGAGCGTGCATGAAAAACGCGCCAGAGCTAAAGGTCTACCATTAGCTGATCATGACAGCTCCCGACGTTGAACGCCTATGAAATATTGCTGCTTTTGGTGTATTATTCGTATGTAGTTAGGATTTTTGTCTATATAGGGTGTGTAGATCCTATAACGTATATCTAAGATATTCCATCTATAATTAACTTTCTTTAAGTAAAAATCTACGCTATACTAGTAAGTATAGTCGCCTCGGAGTTTTAGACCTTGGTGGACTTTGGATTTTGGATTCTGCTTAAACAATTTCTAAAATTATATTCTTAACTCGTATATTCTTAATCGTTTCTTTATTTTTCCTAAGGTTTCCTTTAATTACGATTACTTATAAAATCAATCAAAATCATAGAAAACAATCAAAAACGTAAACCACGGTAGGCGGGACTTGAACCTACGATCTTCGGCCTATACGCAGCCAACGTGCTTACCAACTACACCACGGAGGGCATAGTGGCAGCGCCGAAATTCGTTCTTACTTGTTTTCTTTGACGTTATGACGTCACCATTATAGGCAACCACTTGGCACGTTATAGCGGGCTTTTTTGGTTGTTTTCTATTAATCTAAAAATAGTTAACATCTTTCCTGTGTTTGATTATAAACAACAAGTGAAATATACCGTAAATACTGAAGTTTTTAAATGAAACACATACACAACACCATCCACCTAAAACATATTTTGAATTAATCCTTATTCATCCTTCTGTCATTTTCATTCATCTTTGAACTATCTAATCGTCTCCCAAGGTCACGCTTCCATGGCCTCTTTAAGATGCCTGGAGATTAAGGGAGCTATTTGGCACTGTCTCCGGCCTCTTTTGCCAAGGTGAACCTGTGATAGTCTAGCCAGAGTCTAGTCTAGACTCTGAGACGACGGACGCGCGATATTTCTTACACTAAAAGCTGTTTGTTAAACGGCTATTGTACTTTTGGTATTTGCTGAGGTATACTAGGCTAGTTTTTTTACGGAATGTCTAGGGTTGACAACTGATTATGCTTGGAAGTATTTCTTAAAGGCATAGTCGTATCTTTGTTACTACGTGAATTTGTAAAGGTGTAAACAAACATAGTGACAAAATATCTCAATTTGAAAAAGTTTTAATATGTCTTATATATGAAACATTTAATCCCTACTTTTCCCCTCAAAATAGGGATTTTGATAAAATGCTAAAACACGTATCAAATGATTTATTAATTGCAGTCTAAATCCAAATTTTCATGATCCCAACTTTTCGAATGACGGACTTTCATACAAACTTGAATCCCCCTTTTTCCCCCCTTAGAGGGGGAACTTTTCAAAACCCCTTCTTATTGCTTCTCTACGCCATAAATATAACCTACTGTGTAAATTTGGTATTTCTAGCTTCAGTAGTTTCGGCTGTGCGTTGATGAGTCAGTCAGTCAATCAGTCAGTACGGACTTCTCTCTTTTTCTCTCTTTAAGTGTTACTTACTTACTTTATAATAATAGTATAGATAAGCCTGATATTATGTCAAAGGAAGGAGTTTATATTTCCTCCTTGTAATCAGCTTATACTCGCGCGATTTGAGCCTACTCTCGTTTAAGCCGATCAGGTTTTACGCCAACCAAGTGCGGAATGGTGTATTTCCAGGACAACCAATATTCATCCTGCTAAAAATATAGCCTGGCAGGGACTTCTTTTATATAAAGTAATATTCTAAATGGATGATTAGGGCATGTGCTACCGTGAATACTATGATACCAGATGCCCTGAACTGAACGAGCTGTGAATAATGCTGGTCATAATCGTGGAGAGAAACACAGCGGTACTTTATATCTAGTGGCTCAATGAAGCGACGCGGGCTCTCGATAATTTTTTATGTCACTTGTGGGAGACGCGATATGGAAGGGACTCTTTTAGGCAAT
The DNA here is from genome assembly GCA_951230895.1 of Carpatolechia fugitivella. Lineage (NCBI taxonomy): Eukaryota > Metazoa > Arthropoda > Insecta > Lepidoptera > Gelechiidae > Carpatolechia > Carpatolechia fugitivella. The sequence goes on from OX579663.1 coordinate 14,841,206, forward strand.
TATATTCTCTAATAGGGGATCGGACTGTTCACCATATTTTATGAATTTACCATTTTTTATGAATTATTTTTAAAATATAGATTAGTAACAGGCGATTCGCGAAGAAAAAAACAGAATCGGTTGAAAAACGAATTTACAGTGATTTTTTAAAGTTTCAATATGTTTGTCTCTTTCAAAAACGATTTTTTGTATGGAGACTATATGGCGTTACTAACAAATTACGTCACAAGTGGGTATGTGCCTTTCTGTCTAATCTTGAATTTCAAACCTTTATAACTTGGTAAATTTTAAAGATAGAGCAAAAAATCTTTTAGTGTTCGATAACAGAAACTAAGAAGTTTAGGTTTATAAAATAAAAATAAAGTAGTCCGATCCCCTATTTACGAATTATTTGCTTAATACTTGTTATTACACTGAGCCTACTCTTACTACTGACTTGAGTTTTATGTTTTTATAGTCACAGGCCTTTTAGCGGATTGATGGCTCTGAGAACATTGTTCGTTAGGTCGGTCGTCGACCTTAAAACCCACACGCTATGATGATGAACGAAGCTACGTTGACTGACTGACAGACAACTGACGGCTTAAATATCGGGATCCTAAAACACCTTACATAACATAGGTATTTTAGAAAAATCATTCTCTAGCTAGAGGGTTAAAAAGGGTATGAAAGTTTGTATGGAACACGGAAATAGCTGAAGGAAAATCCCGTCGGATACTCGGCTAGTTATATTTATAATTTCTGTTTATTCAAAAGTACAAGTCAATGAGATAGCTACGTCCTATGTTATTTATTTCGTAACATCTTGTTGCTTTCCGACGCGCAGATAGAATCTATCTTCTATATAATAAAAATGAATTGCTGTTCGTTAGTCGCGCTAAAACTCAAGAACGGCTGAACCGATTTGGCTAATTTTAGACTTGAAATATTCATGGAAGTCCAGGGAAGGTTTAAACGGTGAGAAATATGGGTAGGGTAGGTGTTGGGTAGGTGTAGGGTAGGACAAACTTTCACATGTATAATTTAAGTTGCATAAGTTGTTTGTGTGAATGTATGATTTACATTACAGCCTTTGTTAGAAGTTTATCTTAACTTCTGTCTGAATACCCATTAGTCCTAGCATTAAAGTTCTCCATTCACAGAGTTCAAGTTCATTTATAAACAATGTCTCTGAATTGGTAAGTTTAATTTCGAGTCTGTCTGTCATGGCATTCAAAATGGCCGCTAAATTCCTAATTTGAATATAAAGTTCGCACGTAACTTTAATACATTTTGAAGTGCCATTTTGTGTTGTTGGGCTGTAAATAGGGTTGGGATTCAAGGCTCGAATTAAGTACCGGTTATTATTTTAACCGTTATGCTTATAGGTATCGCGCGCCATTTTACAGTCAACGACAGTTTTTCCTGTAAAATCTCATATACGATGCCATAACTTTCTATTTTGAAAAACAATGAGAGGCATGCAAATAATATTTTAATAAATAAGGGATTTGATGTCGTACGTAACAAATTTGTATTGTAAAGTTGAATATACTTTATATTCTAATAAATGGACCGGTAGAAATAGACTAACCGTTTTCAAGCGATCTCTGAATGTGTTTCACAATAATAACTTTAAATTTACGACTTTAGTTGCGAATAATGACAAAACTACTATGAGCATATTCATTGTATGGAGCTGGCTTTGTTTGAAATTAGTTTTTATTTAGCCGTTTGCGAAATCGAGGTTACATTTTTGCTTTCTTTTTTTATTACCGTCGTAAAATGCTATGGAAGTCTACTATATGAAACTGGCACTAAAAGATTAGGTACTGGCCTAGCAACGACAGTGATTTGTGACTGATATAGCCTAGGCTGGGCGTTCTACGTAAATGTGACGTCACGCCTTGCTAGGGGTGACTAACCCTTATAACCTGATAAATTGTTTTGTATGGGTGACTGCTGTCCGCCAGACGTCTTGTCTTGAATCTTTTTTAATTTACTTGAAGGTGGTTTTAACGAGATATAGTATTAAGTACCTACCTACAGAATATGGATAAATGGTTACCACGTAGTCTAAATGCAATGGCAATTATAAAATCAAATTACACATTGGGTACGCTTTCATATCTAAATTAAATTAAAATTAAATTATTTAGATTTAAATTAAATTTACTGGCTTCACTACTTAGTATGTCATTTTTTTTTCTTTATTCAGAAAACAAACAGCTCTTAACTAACATTATATAAATTATACAATCCTTGATTCCATTGCGATTTTTTCTGCTATTTATCCTTGTTTCTTCTGTGGCCTACTTCGCGTGTTATTACGCCTCGCACCTGTCTCAATTCAATATGTAAAGGTCACATGCAAAATTGATTGGCTCGGCATGTCGGGGACTGCGTGTACTGACACTGATGGAGTAATAATGGGGTTAGTATAGAAACGTGTTGGCTAGCTTTTAAGGTTTTTACACATGCAAGTGGTGACTACTGCGGTATTCAATGTTGATACTAGGTGACTGAATTAATATAGGACCAAAACGGCCACTCACCGCCCCGCGCCGTTCTTATATACCTCCCTCCACCCCGCAGTTTGGGGGCGAGTGAGGAGTATCGAAACAAAGGCCGCATCTAAAAATAAGCGCCTTACGAACGATACTAGAAGCTTTGCGCGCTCTATATACATACAAGTAGCGTAAGCGCTTATTAGGGAAGTTAAATTCCTTTTACCTTTCAAAGTTAGTCACTAAGTTAGTGTTTGTTAGTTAGTTTCTGTTTTATAACAGTAAATTTTATAGATTCATAGAAAACAACCAAAAACGTTAACCTTCCGGCGGGACTTGAACTTTAAAAAAAAGATAACACAGGAATGGAGGATTTTCCGACAGCTAATAAAAAAAAATTGTTCATAAAACTTCGATAGATGGCGTCGACGATTCGTGGATCCGAAGAAATCCGGCGAATCACCCAGGGCCATAAAAGGATTAAAAAAAAAGAATCCACGACGTACACCTGGCGCCATCTATCGTCTTAATTAGAAAAATTATTTTTATTTTTTAAAGAGCTGCCAGTAAATCCCTCATAGAAGATGAACATCTTTTTTTTGTAGCTGTCAATGATTCACATCTTACGGACGCGTAGATTGGTGTGCGTCAGTGCACAACCTTAACAGCTACGCTCCTATTAGGTTATAATAAATTAAAAACATGTTAACAAAACAAAAAAAAACATGTTAGTGTAAAAACATGTTTTTCAATCTCCCATTTCTTTCATTACTCTTAGAGACGAAAAGGATAACTAATTTATATTAGAGCGTGTTATTCCAATTTGGGGCCACTGTTGCCGGCGATATGCACACCTTATCAGCTCAACGATGAAATATGAGATCTATATCTTTATCCTTCAGTATATTTTCGTGTACGACTAGTCGTCCACACGACTTTCAGTTATTTATTTAGAAAATTACACATTAGCGACTTGATACAAAGCTCACATTTCAATGTGCGGAAATTCGGCATCGGAATTGATACGATGAGGTTATCCTTAATCTTTGAAAGGAAAGGAGATTAGATAGTGAATAATACATAGCAATTAAACCATTTTCTTACGTCAATGATTTAAGTAATTAGTCGCGAATTGTTTACTCTTAGGCAGAAGTAACAGGAGATTTCTATTCCAGTATTTACTTATTCGTGTTACTAATTGTTGTCGTTAGGTAACCCTAGCTAGAGTAAAAGTTAAATTAACTTTAATACCTGATTTCTATAATTTAGGGGCGATTAAGTCGCTCATTGTCGATAGAACTTGATTTTTTATTGAAATCTTTATCACTGATACGATTTTAATTTTGTACTTTTTGTCACCGAAACATTTTACCAAATTAACTAGAACATGGACGAATACAGCTCTTAATGCTATGGGATTATATTTTTTCTATAGTATATGGGATGATGGCGCTATCAAGTTCAAGCTTTCTAGCCGTATATTATGTGCTAAATGTAGACCGTACATTTTGGCACTATCCGTCAAATCCACGCGTTGGAATATAAGCTGATGATGACAAAGACTTTTCTATCTTGATAAATAAAACCCCAGAACATAACCTCCTTTACAGCTATCGGGTAGCAAACTCACAGTCTGTTATCTTTTTCCACACAGGTTTAAAGAAATGTCTGCGTTAATGATAACGCAGTTGAGTTGAAAATAGATTGTTTGATTCCCGGCTTGGACAGTTGAGAAGGTTCCCAAGGGGTTCGGTTTAGTTGAGGGTTGCTGGCGACGTGTGGTTGCGAGGGTGTTTTAGGGTTCCGCAGTGGGATGGAACAAAGGATTGTTCCAACAACGAGGACGTTGTTCAGTAAAATCTCCATCGTGACGCTTGAGGCTTATGATTAGATTGGTTGCTTAAAGTATTTGACTACTGAATTACATTTAATTCAATTTTTGGAAGACTAACAGCTGAATTTTACATTATGTATACAAATTAATAAACTAATACTAATTATAAGTCTCCACATATAGATAGTAAATTAACTTAGTGGACTGAAAGAGGACTGTCCAAAGGAAAAAGTAGTTAAATGTTACTTAGTAAAGAGGTAAAAGTAGTTAAATGTTACTTAGTAGGTAAATAAAATAAATTATTAAATTCGAAATTAATTAAAATCAAGTGCTCATAAATCTCAGTTCGAGATGAAGTAATTATTGGCAAATTGCCGTTTGAGTGATGTGCTATATAATATATATGTGACTATTTTGTTGTTGATTGATAATAAATGTACTTTTATTCCTAATTGGACTCTATAAGAAGATGTAACTAAAAATATTCTATACTGACTAAAAACGATGGCTGCGTGGCTTAAATTTGATGGTTAATAAATATGAAAGTTAAAAAATAAACAATTATTGTTTAGCCATCTTTACGCAACCTACGAAACCCTTAAATGCTTTTAAACAACTCCTACTTAGCTCATTTAAACCCCACAGTCTAAAGTTGCGGTTTTTTGTTTCCTTACAAATACTGGCCAGTGTTTTTTGAAGGGAAGGTTTTTCGAAGAAAACCGCCATGTTTTTTTAGATAATTGTGATAGAGGGGCGAGCAGAGACATAGACAATTTTTACATATTATTAAAAAAATATATAAAAATATAAAACACTTTATAAATGCAATGCAAAAGAAGTATGTTTTAAAGACGAATCGAAAACTGCTTCCTGTAACATATTTTTTCTTTAGTTTATTACCGGACGTTGTTTTGGCTGATTGAGTTGACTTGTCATCATACAAGATACGATTTGCGTGTACTTTTCTCCAGATAACTGGTATGGGCACGTAATGCGGAGAAATGAATGTTACGGAGGTAAAAATGTATTGAATTTGAATGTGGATGGATATGTTGGGAGAAAAAGACCAAAGAAAAGATGGATGGATTGTGTAAAAGATGATATGTTCAGGAAGGATGTGAGTGTTGAAATGACGGCTGATAGGGATGAATGGAGGAAGAAAACATACTGCGCCGACCCCAAATGATGGGATAAGGGCAAGCGAATGATGATGAACGAATACATAATGAGAATTGTACGCTTTGCGGTGTAGAAGCGACGACAGCTGGGTTTTTCGAAACGTTCTAGTTAACGAGCTCGACTGTGGTCTGGCGTAGGAAGCCATGTGAGAAGTCAATACCCTTTTAGTGAGTCATATATTCAGAGTTGGATGCAAAGTGCAAATATTGAATAATAATAATTGAATTTCAATTTTATTTAGCCAAAAGGATGTACTGTACTGGAACAAACAAATTAGTTAGTTACGTACGTAGGTATATTACTAAAAGATAAGTAATGTTGTCACAAGACTTAAGTGGGTGAAAGATCCATTTAAATAATAATTTTTCTTCGAGGAAATATTCCACTAGAATTTCTCTCAAAAAATCTAATTTTTAAAAGCAATTTTCGTGATTAGAGTCTAGATAGATCTAGTGCAAATCTTCCATTTTTAAAGGTCGTATTTTCCGGCCGAAGCTTGCTGTAAACAAGCTTAGCCTTTTATTAAAAAGCTATTTACTTGATCAGCCGACGAGATAGATATTATTACTTTCTTTTTTCGTCCTAACGTTTAATCTCCTCAAAAATTATACAAAGTTAGAAACCTAATATTTTCAGTAAGTTTTTGTTTAGACTACATAAAAGGCCATTTTCTAAAGCCACTATATTAAATTGATTGTCTTTGTTTACACCAAGCTAGCAAAGTAGCATGCATTATGTATGACAAGTGGCAACCCTACGCTTCTCTCGAAGAAGAGACATCGAGGAGTTTCTTATGTCGTTGCATACTTAGTGCCAGTTCTAAGCTTAGACCATACAGTTCTAAGTATTTGTCTCTACGTCAAGTGCATTTCTTCTTCGAGACTACAACGTCGTCCGTCCTAGACTCGTTGTAGCAGCTCGTAGCGAAGTGCTACGAACCTCTAAATTTCGTAGCCGCTGCTACGAAGTTCCATTACCTGCCCACACATTTTATTGTAGATGTTTTATCAATGGATACGAGTATCTAGTATTATTAGCTCTATTGCCAGAGTTTATAAGATTCTGATTAATATTTATTTATTAATATTTATTAATTTATAAGCCAATAAATGGTCTCTAACTTGGATTATAAATTAATTGCAATAGTAGCCGTGCCTAATGTGTCAAAGAAGCACCAAAAAGGCTCTAGATAAAAACCAAGATAAGATGTCTTTATTCGAAGTAAGATTTAACAAAATCATTTTTCGACGTCAAAGCAAGATGGCCCGTTCACTACAAGTGTACGCCTTCTGTGAAGAAGAACGACCAGAAGAAACTCCACATGACTCGTATCTTTTGTACCTTTCTTTATTTTAAAATAAAATATTGTTTAACAATGTTAATGTTTCCTGTGCCGAGCTGAACCACCCGAACACCGCCTCTTTGTCATTTAAATAATCAACTAACTTACCAAACCACGTAAATTAACCCATCATCGGTGACCTAGTTAGAACTGTGGTTGCTTAACTTTAGTAATCGCATATAATACGAAGAAATTGATGAGCAATTCACTCTTGACAACGGGACTCTTAAAATTTAAAAAAATATATATTTTATATGATTAATTTTAAACAAATCCATTTAAAATGTAACTAAAAACGCAATTAAAATTTACCTTATCTGTGTTCACTAACAATACAAATTTAATTTATTTATTCTTTGTGTATTTAAATATGTATTTGATTTTACTCGCTGAAGTTATTTATGTTTAACTTAGAATTTAATTTAGTATTTATCCTATCTTTAATTCCGTTGAAATTGGAAGCGTGTAGGTGCGAGGTACTTTAATATTACAATAAATTCGTAGGTAGAGAATTTCAGGAAAATCGTTTTATTATTGTAAATTTCCTGCGTAATAATACGTAAACATTTCCAAGAAAAACCGATTTCACGATTATAAATGGCGACGTGTTTCGAAATAAATTGCTTTATACCGGTAAAGGTTAAACAGCGATTTTAGAATTATTTTTTCATCCCTAACTTACTTTAACGGAATTTCAGTAAAATCTCGCAGACAAATTGCGTTAGTCTTGATATTTTTTCTTTTAGTGCTCGTAGTTAGAAAAAATGTAGTAAAATAAATAGGGAGAATGTCTCACGAATCTATATCGAGCTTGGTGATATTCCATTTAACAAAAAAAAAATACGCGTAGCTGTTAAATTAACAAATTTTCTAGTCCGATGTCTTCACACCCACTCTAAAATTGTGCAACCGACGCATCCATGGACGAACTCAAGGAGTTTGTGCCTTTCCGAATTTCCGCCATTATCTTATTCTTTATGAGTCCTTTTGGACAATACAGTCAGACAAAAAATTGGTTTGGCTGACTGTACTTGTCATTGCGAATTATAGAACAGCAAAAGCTATTTTTGTTTGCAGATCGTCATAATCAATCAATCAATAAATCAATCAGTCTATTGCAGTCCACTGCAACCCGCCGCAACCTGGACATAGATAACCATGGACGGTCTGGGAGTCATCGACTTCGGACTCAGGTCGGCCGCAGCAAGGAAAATATGTTCAGGTGGGGATTCTCGGAAAACCCAAACATAGACTGTGTGTGGAGCGGTGCAGTCCATGGCTCATTTAGTGTCCTGTCCTGCCTGCCCTGTCACCTGTTCGCAGCAGGACCACAAATAGTGCAGTCGAAGTGGCTAAGTTCTGGGCTAGAAAGATATAATTTGTCATCGACACGCAAAGAAGAAGAAGAATTACTAAAATAATGTTTACTATAACCGGAACCTCAAAAAGTACAGCCCTAATCTCAACAATATCTCTTCATCTTTTGCACGTACCCATATTTCTTAGCTCGCCGTAATAGCAAGTACAATATATCCCATAACATAAGGCAGTTGTCGCCAGGCGCTCCTAAGAGGAAATTCAGAGGAAGTGACGCCATCAAGAGTAGTGACGTAACGACGACGCCATGTTTTATGGCCGTGTGACGTCACGCTATACTTCATGCCGGGGCGCGGCGATTTATCGTGCAATCACATTATACCTTTTGTGTTGTTTTGGTAATATCTCCTAACTAGCTATTTTTATTTTCCTTTTATAAATAAAATATTTTCCTCTTTGTCAAACTGTACCAATTTCCCGTAAAACAATGCCTAGCCAGACCATTATTAATAACTCGATTAGATTATAAACCCGCAATTTACTAAAATGCCACTATTATTATCTACGATCGTTGACATTACTTATACGATATTATTATGTTATGGCCAACTACGCTGCCGTCTGTAGCTATCAAATCAGTAAAATAGCCCTCCATAACACGAGTCATTAGGTTGACTGTCTATTATTCGATATTAAGGAGACATAAAGTCCAGTTTGTGATGTCAGGCCCCTTCAAATGTGCTGAGCTGAGCTATATGTTTTAAGATTTATTTGTTTGTTTTGTTCGTTTTTGTGATAATTTTAGTGTAGACTTTTTGTGTGTGTGTTTTTCTGTGTGACTTTCGTCGGTAACAATTGTAAAGCAGAAAATGAAAAATTTTGTCGATCTTGGACAGGACTCGAACCTGCATCTCCTTGGCAACAACAACAACAACACACAAACATCAACAACAAAAACAAACAAACAATAATAATCTATACTTTATTTTTATTATTAGGCCACAGTTCTACAAATAGATCATATCGAAGAACGCAGCTCACGCAATAATAAAGTTGGTACAAAAAAAACGCTGGTTAAGGCTGTTTTTTTCTGCCAGCATGTTTCAGGTAGTGAAATTACCAATAAAACCTTCAAAGTATGTTACATCTACTTTCTTGTCCAGCTCTTTCTAAGGGTTGCATTTAAAGGGAGGCGTGTGCTGCCAATGAAAACGCCGTGGAAGTTAGCCAAGTACTGGCAAAATAAAATATGTCGGTGATCAATCGCCACGACAAAGAAGAAGACCAATAGAGTCGACATAATAAGAACGTAACTCGTAAAACGCACGCAATCTTAGAGACAGGGGTAAACGTCCGTTCAATTGAATGTATTTATTTATTGTTGGTTATTTATTGTAACCCTTTGAGTTAGTTTAGTAAACATTAGTGTAATGTAGTGCAGTCAGTGCTTCCCGTAAAGAACACACGAACAAAGTGTCTTCCCCTTAATAGAGACAATAAGAAAAGTGTTGATGGCCACATTCTTAGCTAACATCTACTTAGCAATTTAAGTTAAAATTTAATTACTCATTAGTCTTTAGGCTAGATTGTAATATTTATTTTGGATGTCTTAAAGGCAAACTAAATATAACAAGTAAAAAAAAAAAAATATTGTTGGCTTACATAAATAATTGAATTGTTCCTTTCAAATTCAACGAACTACAAGTCTTTTTTTGTGTCGGTCAATTAAAATCTCACTTCACAAGCGGTGTCAGTGTGGGTACTACCTATTTATATTTGTTTACGAAATATCGACCGTCTAAAAAGGGAGTGTTGTGGGCGTAAGTCTTGCAAATTGCGAACATTTCTCATTTCTTTTAGCAGCGTTTTCACTTCGTGATTTATGGACGTTAAGATTGGACGATACTACCTTTTTCATAAGTATTTCTAAAATAAGTAATCACAATTTTCTCTCGAAAGTTCTACGTAACTTTATAAACTCAATTTTATTTTCATTAATGGGCGTCGTCTTTGCCTAGAGCATAGTATACAAGAATCAAGCTAACCTTTATATCGCCAAAGAAGATTATCTTATAGTTTAAAGCGATATTATTAGTCTTCAACCGCTAGACATCTACTCTAAAACACTCTTTGTTGTTCAATCAATCAATCAGCCTATTAAAGTCCACTGCTGGACGTAGGCCTCCCCAAGAGCACGCCAAAGCGCACAATCACCCGCTTTCCTCATCCAGCCACCACCAGCGACCTTCCTCAGGTCATCAGTCCACCTGGGAGGGGGGCGGCCCATACTACATTTCCCGAGGCGTGGTATCCATTCGAGAACCCGTCTGCTCCAACGCTCATCGGTTCTGCGACAGACATGGCCAGCCCACTGCCACTTCAGCTTGCTACACTTCTTTGTTGTGAAAATTAATGTGACGATTATTGTACCAACCCACAATTTTGATCGAAAATCCTGCATCTTGTAAGAATCACAAGTCCTTAAGTATAGACAGACAGGTGCTCCTGACAACTAAATTTTTCCTCCAATACTTCTCCACATTACTTTCAATTTATTCAATACTAATTCAAAACCTTTATACGAACTAACTTGAAGATAAAGCTTGAAATTTCATAATTAATAAATTTCCGAATGATAAAGTATAACTTCTCGTCGGAAATTCTTCGATAATTTTAAATGTCAAGGACTGTCTGCGTTGCCGGCGTTAGTAAGAGGGATTAAAGGTGATGCTGCTGCTGCCAAATGTTACTTATTATTATTTACAGGTTATTGTTGTCACTTCATATACCCTTACAGAGGAGTTTTAGTCAACTCTATTAGAGCGAAGTAGTCTGGCCCACTGGCGCTGTAGGTCGACTTCTCACAACGAAAACTACGTGGAAAAATACATGGCAAGCAAGATAAGGTCTATAAATAGCAAAGATATTTAACGTTCTTTCCCCCTTAAAGTAGGCGCGACACACAGCCTATGAATTTCGATTTTCGTCCGTCAAATAAACCTACATAATTATGTTTTATTTGGAATTTCAGCCGTGTGGTGACGGCAGAGTAGAATACATTTGTCACCAACCCCTACTCTTCCCGTGGGTGTCGTAAGAGGCGACTTAGGGACTACACATTGAACAGGGAACGGGCAGCAGCGCTCTCTGATACAGTAAGCTTTTAATCTGCGATCTCCAACCCGCCTGCCAAGCGTGGAGATTATGACAAAACCCTCCACTTAAGTGGAGGAGGCTCATAGTCCAGCAGTGGACTGTAACGGGCTGTTGATTTGATTTGTTGATTTGGAATTTGAAAACAAAATAGTAAGTGGTGGGATTCGAACTGGCGTCTCCTGAACGGTAGATAGACGCTCCAGCCACAATACTAACATTCTTTATATAATTTTTTTATACATTATTCTGGAAATTATTGTAGATCCAAAGATCGACTTATTTGAATAATTTTCGTGAAACAATCCGTGACGAATACCTTTGCATTGGTGTACCCATGAAACTGTCTGAATCCACATACATTATGCACGATTTGTAATTATATTTGTAGAAATCGGCGTTGTTTGTCGAAACCGGACGGGCTTGGTGGTAACGAAGCAAATTAGGATTTGGCCAGGAAACTGGCGACCAACTCGCACTGGGCCTGGTCGACTTAGGCCTGATTGTACTTATTCAGGACATTTCAGAGTAGAATCGAGTCTCTTTATGGGGACGAATGAATCAATTTTATTTCCTATTATTATGTACGGTCTCAAGATGATGGCTAACAGATTCGTCTCCTCAAAAAAGTAAAAAACTGTATGAAGGTAAAAAGCACCCAAGTTTCTTATTATTATTATTATTTATATATTTTTAACTTTATTTTTCTCGTCTAACGAGATAATAAACATCATTTACACGGGCTTTTTGGCTTATTATTATTATTTTGTTTTTGTAGAATACTACTTTCCTCAGCACGAGGCCGGTTTTTACGGATCCAAGCACGGGCTATTATTATTATGATTATTAAAGTTATTAAGTCGCCCCAAAAAGACCTCTGAACTCGCGCGCTAACTGTACATAAATGATAGACTGTAGCCGACGTCTCGTGTATTTAAAAGCCCGGAATCATCTTACTTTTCAGACAATGAGGTAACAGTATTAAATATTAAAAAGGGCCAGGAGATGTTCATCCTAATATTAGAACTGTCAAACATCAAATTTGATTCGTATGAACGCGTCGATTGCACATTTTTAGAGAGCACTTAAAACATCCGACTTAAAAATAATCTGACAGTTATACCCTTATTTTTTAGGTTATCATACATTCAAATTAATGTCATTCGTTCGTCTAATTCATCACCTCTCTTTCATTAGTCATAGAAACGAAAAGGATAGCTGGATTTTTAAATTAAACTTAGATCATGATTTCACCAAGATTTGAACCTAGGCCCTCTACTCGTAGAACAAGCGCTCCAGCTAAACTACGGAGGCCCCTTTTCGCGTATCTCGTGGCATTTTCAAAAATTCACGTTGTTCAGGCTTTGTGAAGAACAAAATAACGAGCCCGACCTTTACATTAATTTTGCTGAAAATCTGAATAAAACCAACATCCGTCCAGTTCTGAATAAAACGAGGGAGTTTTTTACAATTCAGGTGCCTTTACATTTTGTCAAAAAGGGTTGCTAAGACTAGTTCTCTGCCCATGACTTTAAGTGGTTGGTTTTCGAGTTTTATTGTATGTTTTATTGTTTATACATTAATGCTTAGGATAACATTTCACGAATTCGTCAAAGTTTTAGAATTAGGAATAACGCAGTATGTCAATGAAGTTTAGTATGTTCTTGGAATTAGCATAAGCTTTCGTATAATTTCGAGATTATTAAATAAAATATTGTTTTTCAAACATAAAAAACAATTGAAAAACATTACTATTGTTTTATAGAAACAATCAAAAGTGTTATCCTTCCAACGGGATTTGAACCTCGTCATCAGCTGAAACGCAGCCAGAGCCAGCGCAAAGGATTACGTTTGGATTACTTGTATTTCTATGAATCAACTACCTGTATTTATTTATTAATAAACAAATTTCAAAGAGACTGAACAAAATTATTGTCATTCGCGCTTTGCACAATGAAATCCAAAATGGCCCCTCATTTGATGCGGAATCATGCGCGCCGCCGCACCGTGCGTGTGAGTGATCCGTAGCAATTACTACGAGTTAGCGTCGACGTCACGTCTACGAGCTACGCCGTAGCAGACTAGACGGCGGCGACCGCTACGAATATTGATGTCAATGCACTTTAAAGCAAATACTTCACGTTACATTCTTCTATTTCTACTTCTTTTTTTTTTATTATACAATCTAACAGTTGACCAACAAACCTAAAACAATGTTGTCTACAGATTATTTGATATTATCTTTAAGACGACCAAGTAATTTTATATTTATAAAAGAAGCTATGTAGTAATTTGTACTAATTATAATATTATTTTGTTGCAGATTTTAACCGCAATTCGAAAATAGAGGTAAGCGTTGGTGTTTATGTGTGTTGTAACATTGTTTTTTTTTCTAAATTGCATTACGACAGATAACTACTTATATATAAATAAGTACTTCTAATGGCTATTACAGTCATGATATAACATTTAAGTAGGGAATCTCATCGCGATATAGCTGAACATTAGACAGTACCAAACCAAATAATAATATTATATTACTCCACTCCTTTTTAGGGTTCTGTAGTAAAAAAGGAACCCTTATAGTTTCGGTCTGTCTGTCTGTCTGTCCGCGGCTTAGCTCAGAGACTCTTAGTACCAGAAAGCTGTAATTTGGCATGGATATACATATGAATCATGCCGACAAACCTGAAAAATAAAATCTTAAAAAAAATTTTTTAGCGTTCCTCTGGTACACGTCAAGAAGGGGTTATTTTTTTTCACGATTACCTTATAGTGTGAGGTATCGTTGGATAGGTATTTTAAAAACAATGGGGGTTTGCTAAGACCATTTTTCGATGCTAGTGTAAGTTTTAAAAATATTCCGTTTTAAAGTGCTTATTTTTGTTAGAGTCAAGTTTCCCCCCCCTCTACCAGCGAAACCGTTGTATATGGAAACGTGAAAAAAATCATGGTAGTAGTGTATATGATGAATTTAAAAGGAAAACTATCAATATTAAGTAGGCTTTACAGGTTATCGAATAATAGACCAACTTCTAAAAAGTACTAGTACAAGTAAGAAATTTGGTACTACAAATATCATAGGAAAATATTTTGATGAATGTTAGAAGGCTGTAATTTGGCATGGACATACATATTAATTATGCCGTCAAAGCTAAAGAATAAAATCCTAAAAAAAATTTTTTTAGGGTTCCTCTGGTACACGTGAAGTGGGGGTTATTTTTTAAATTCACGATTACCTTATAGTGTGAAGTATCGTTGGATAAGGTTTAAAAAAATAATGGGGGTTTGCTAAAACCATTTTTCGATGCTAGTTGACGTTTCAGAAATATTTTAAGTGCTTATTTTTGTTAGAGTCAAGTTTCCTCCCCCCCCCCCTACCAACGAAACCGTTGTATTTGGAAATGTGAAAAAATTCACGCTAGTAATGTATATGATGAATTTAAAAGGAAAACTATCAACATCATGTAGGCTTTACAGGTTAACGAATAATATATCAACTTATGAATGTACTTGTACTAGTAAGAAATTCGGTACAAATATCATAAAAAAATACTTTGATAAAGTTAAAACTATTTTATTTGCCGATGATATAACAATCTTAATAAAATCTAATGACATTAATACTTTGGAATCTAATGCTAATGAAGCCCTCAATCACACTATTGATTGGCTAAAAGAAAACGACTTACAAATAAATATAACTAAAACAAAAACTATGACATTTCAATCGTATAATACAAAACTTAGACCATTGCATATTCAATTTGATAACTATAACTTAGAACAAGTTGACTTCCATAAATTCCTAGGAATAATGGTTGACAAACACCTCAACTGGAAAGAGCATGTCGACCAAATATGTAAACGATTAGATCGATTTGTCTTTGCCCTCAAAAGATTGCGTCAAACTATTTCAACGGAAGCAGCCCTGACAGCCTACCACGGCTATGTTTCTTCGGTGCTTAGTTATGGACTGATTTTGTGGGGAAACTCGGTAGATGCTGATAAAGTTTTTAAACTACAAAAAAAATGTATAAGGGCTATAAGTAAAGCAGGTTTTTGGGAAAGCTGTAAACCACTATTTACTAAATTAAATATACTTCCTCTACCATGTATGTATATCAGAGACGTTTGCTGCATGGTAAAACAGCACCCTAAATATTTTAAATTATACTCTGAAGTAATAGGCAAACGAGTTCGATCGCAATATGCCTATGCACTACATGCCCCAAGATGTCGTACTTTTATTTATAAAAAAAACTGTTTTAATATGTGTATTCAGCTGTATAACAAATTACCGGAGGATATTAAAGTGTTGGATAATATTAACATGTTTAAAAGATCTTTGACGAAATGGCTGAGTGAAAAACGTTTTTATACAGTTGGGGAATATTTGCAACCCTAAATAATTATAGTTATGTGTGTCTGTATTTGTAATATACTTAGTTAACAATTTTAAAATAATATCGGATGAATTTTGTAATTTTCTAATTGACTTAAAAATAACTAACATTTGCATGCCTGACAATAGAGGTAGAACATAGGACACTCCAAACCTTATATGTAACACCATGTATTACCATGTTCTTGCAAATAAAAATATATTAAAAAATATTATTAAATATTTAAACTGTCTATGTAGTAAATTTAAGTACGAGAAAAGTAAAAAAAATGTGAAATAAGTAGGCTTGACAGGTTAACGAATAAAATACCAACTTTAAAATGTACTTGTGCTAAGTAAGAAATTCAGTACAAGTATCATAGAAAATGACTTGATGGAGTCCGTCTATGTAGGTAGTAAATTTAAGTAGGTATTAGAACAGTAAAAAGATTGCGAAAAAATAAAATCAAAACTAAAATAAAATAATCTCGCGTTGTGTAAGATTTTCCCGTGGGAATAAGACTTTTTCCCGTAAAAAGTATCCTATGTGTTATATCAGGGTACAAACTATCTCTATTCTAAATTTCATCCACGAAAGAGTAAAAAACAACCATCCATACATCCCTACTTACAAAATTTCGGGTTTATAATATAAATAAGGATTTTTTTTATCATTACTTATTAGCTCCGTGTGCTAACTTCTGCATATTAGGCAACTACGGAACCCTACACTTTGCGTGGTCTGACACGTGCTTGGCCAGTTATTTAACTTCTCTATCCTTTTCATGTTAAACCGGTAGTCCCC
Organism: Carpatolechia fugitivella; assembly: GCA_951230895.1. Taxonomy (NCBI): domain Eukaryota; kingdom Metazoa; phylum Arthropoda; class Insecta; order Lepidoptera; family Gelechiidae; genus Carpatolechia; species Carpatolechia fugitivella. The sequence goes on from OX579663.1 coordinate 14,857,706, forward strand.
TTAGCCCGGTCGTCATTAACCCGCGTTCTGATGAATAATTCCGAAATATAAATCATCGCAGCTTTGATGTTCGTGTGAAGAGACCCTTATAACGAAGTTTATAAACTGGGATACTGGGATCAGGGGAGATGAGATCTAAAGTTGACACGTAGGTTTGAGCGAAATCATTCGACAAATAAGGGGTAGATTTTTTGTGAAATATTATCATACTAATATTAAATTTCGCTTCTGATTAATTGAATGTATTCTTATTCATCACGTAGGTAGTTTGTAAGGTTGGAACCTAATAAATAAATAAATAAATATGTGGGGACATCTTCGCACACGGCCATCTGATCCCAAACTAAGCTGAGCTTGTACTATGTGTACCAGACAGCTGATATACATACATAAATATATAAATACATACTTATATAGATAAACAACAACCAGACACAAGGCAAACACAAGTGCTCATCACACGAATGTTTGCCCTGGGCGGGATTCCAACCCGCAACCCTGTGCGTCGGTGGCAGATACACTACCATCTGAGCTACGGAGCCGTCAAACTGACCTCACAAACCCTAGCTTCAGTGATAAACAGCCACCAAAGGCCACTGACACGAAAACCTACGTTGATAGCAGCCGGGACTATCTGCTTAACATGCTTTTGGAAGAACGGAATCTTCTTTTTATTTGACATTCAGGTTTTTCAGCCTGCAATTTCCTAACCAATAATCAATGTCCATGATGCGTATGCAAATTCGAATATCAAGCTTATAGCGCTTAAGACTTCGCTAAATACAGACTGTATTAACACAAACTGTCTAAAGTTGCTTGGCACCTGGCGCTATAAGCTTGATATTCGACACCTCTCAACAGACCGATGAATTTGCTTCCAGCTTAGCAAGTATTGGGATTTTGATTCACTTGATCTAAATTTAAAGAATCAGGCTAAAACAACGTCTTACTTTCTAATTTGAAATAGACGCTGCCAAAATATCTGTTAAAGTAAGTAAGTAAAACTTTATATAACACATATGGGAAATACAAAGAAAACATTATTATAAAATGTGCGCAAAGGCGGCCTTATCGCTAAAAGCGATCTCTTCCAGACAACTATTCTTTTTTCATAGGGAAACAGTGGACGGAAACGGAGTAGTGCGTGAAGGAAATATAAAGTTACTTTAACCTATAACTATGATTAGGCAAATATAGTGAACATATAAATACATGCCGTGTGGTGACGGCAAAGTAGAATACATTTGTCACCAACCCCTACTCTTCCCGTGGGTGTCGTAAGAGGCGACTTAGGAACTACACATTGAACAGAGAACGGGCAGCAGCGCTCTCTGATACAGTAACCTTTTAATCCTGCCAAGCGTGGAGATTATGGCAAAACCCTCCACTTAAGTGGAGGAGGCTCATAGTCCAACAGTTGACTGTAACGGGCCGTTGATTTGATTTGATAAATACAATATACAATACATTAAAGTTAAAGAATTTATTTCTACTTCAGTATGGGCCTTGTCAGACTCCCACCTTGTTGTAGGATTACGATCCAAATTCAGACAATATTTTCTCTAATAATATACCCGCCACCTTTCACTCTTGTTCAAATAACGTTTAAGTTCCCTTTCCATACCTGTCACAATGGTCGTATGGATCCGCTCACTCCGCCTCCCAACATCAGGCTACGGCCTACAGCTATAAAATCTCCCAACAAACCCTTTTGTGTTTCAAGGAATTTGGTTATCGCATCGAGGAACCGAGCGGTATTATTTATTCAATTTCACCTACGAAACCCACGTTCAAATAAATTGTTTTATCTACCAGACGTACTTACGTAGGTAGCACTGGGAAAGAGGGATAGGATGTTAGAAACAGGTAGATAACAGCTATTAGTATAGAACAGTTAAACATTTAAACCAAACAACCAAACCAACCAATTATGTAGTAAACAAATACTCGAAATCTAATTCTGCAAATGAAAAAATAAATAAATATACATCTACGAGTAACTACTATTTAAATCTTACAAAATACGAACAATTTTGAATAATGGACTTTAATATTGAATCCCTCAAATGATGGGATAAGGGCAAGCGAATGATGATGGACTTTAATATAGAATACTTATTCTGCTTTTTTTGTTGTTATCATTCATTCTGCAATGGATTGATTCCTCTATTAAATTAGTTATATTATAATGTATTATTTTTCTTATTGTAAGCACTGACAAATTCTTTAGATTTATGTCTCTGTCCCGGCTGCCGCAAAGGATTTTTCCAAATCTGTTACAGTTGTGATTTTGTTTGTTACCATGTTGTTACTTTTACCAACTCTAGTGATACCTGAGCGCTACAATAAAAGGGCTAGTTTGGAACTCCGGATCGATTTAATGATTGGACGTGCCTCGTTCCGTTCAGATACGAGTAGCATCGTGAAACAGGCTCAAACTGGTTCAAACGACTCTTCAACTGTTCAAACTTGGAATGATTACAGGGCGTTCTTTAGAACGGAATAAAAAGTAAACAGCTCACATAAACACAAACACTTGAAAATATATAAAACAAAGCGCGACGAAATTTTTTTGTATTTGGATTCATATTTGATTTTGACCATGATGACTGCAGAGGCTGACTAAGTAATGAAGAGACAGCGCAACTCCTTTTCGTTCTCTCAAACGCCTGTTTTACGGGTTTAGTACATAATACCGAAAGTGAAATTGTCGAACGCCAATTGGTCGACAACACAGAATATTTATCGTATTCCTACATGTGTAGTGTACCAGTGTACTTCTAATTAGTACGTTCCATCCAAACAAGGGCCTAATCTAAATAAGAGCGACTAAGCCTTGATTATAGTAATTAAAGAAAAAAACGCTGATGATTTCTGTGTAAATTTAACGAGGCATCTTACTTATCTACCCCATTCTACATACAACACTCAATTTTCATTCTTCTCATTTTCCGCTAAAGATCGCTTCATCAAACGCACCTGCGGAGATCGGGGAGGAATTGAAATGCATCACTGTCTAGTGGTACATTATGTCTTGTCGAAACATGATTGACCGACTCGTTTGCTAGAATCGATGAAACCTTAAGTGAAAAAAAAAAAAAAAAAAAAAAAAAAAAAAAAAAAAAAAAAAAAACAGAGGGCGCCACCTCCACGAATAATATCAGCTCCGTAGTATTTTTTCTTAAAAAATATCATTAAGTGCATAAATTAAATAAAAACTATATAAAATCTAAGGCAATAGTTACAATTTACCTGCATAAGTGTTTGTGACTAAATCCGTCCTGAACTGTGCTTATTAAATCAAATGTTTGTTCCCGCACTTGTGACATACAATTAAGGTGTAAATATTAAAGTTGTGGACTATTTCCTACGATAGACACCAACTCCGGACATATTGTGAGTACTCTGACAATTGAACTATGTTAAAAGTGTTGAAAATAAGGTTTTTCAACAGAAAACAGTAATTCATTCCGTTACATCGTTTTAAATGTTGAATCAATTTGTAAACAAATAGCAGCTGACCAATCATCACACACAACATCGTGACACCAGCGCCATCTAGTTGAGCACCACGAACACAATATAGATCAATCTACAATATAATCTGCGAAACACGCCATCTAGTGACGTATTGCCAAACTACGTAACAATATAGCTGTCTCAACTCGTTGGCTCGTATTAGTACAACGACCCATCAACAGAGGTCACTAAATCAAATATAAAATGGACAAATATTGCGGAAATAAAAAATGTTTAAAGCTTATTGAAAACAAACATTTTTTGTCATGTTCAATTTGCAAAAAATATTTTCATCTTTCTTGCACAAATGCTGAAAAAAGATACGAGTCTACGATGTCCAAAACTCATAAGATGAATTGGAAATGTATTGAATGTTCGGGTAAAAAAAGAATGAACGTGATTGACTCTACAAACGTTACAGTAAGAAAACACACTTCTGTATCTAATAATGGAACAAATAGTAAAATTGCCCAGCAAACAAAATCTACCGTATCAGACACCTCAATACCGTTACAAATTGAAAGTTCTGCAGTACCTATGAACACTGATAATAAAGATAATACATGTGAAACAATACTTGACACCCTAAATGACTCGCATATAATTTCGGATCAGCAATCGTCGGACAGCTCGTCATTGTCAGCTGATATATTATCTAGGAGTTTAGATCTTACAACTGGTAGTGCATTTATTATTAAAGATATGACTGAAGAAATAATAAGACTTCAGTCGGAAAGAGATAGTACACAAAATGAGCTAGAGAATACCATACTTGAAAATAATAGCCTAAAGGGACAAATCAGTGCTCTAAAAAATGATATAACAATACTCAAAACTATATACCGCGTTACGCCAAATATAAGCAACATTTCTACACAGAAAAAAAAGAAAACCAAAACGAATAAGAATTACACTTCTACGCCTCCACCTAGATTTTCATTAAATGAGTCAAACACCGATCCTGACGAGAACCCTGTGAAATTTATGGACCTATTGCAAAAAATAAAAATCTTGCAAGATGAATTAAGTAAGGCGAAGTCTGAAATCACAAAACTTAATTCGGAAATTGATTCACTCACACTGAAATTACAAAAAACCGGGACTTCATTCGAAAATTTCAGGACAGCAAGAAAACATAATACAGAAAAGAAAGACGATCCCACGGGCAGGATATTAATATACGGTTCACAGAGTTGTGTTGGGCTTGCTCAGGAACTGTCACGTACCAGACTTAATACGAAATATGAGAATTATAATGTTTTTGCTGACACTAAACCACACGCCACCAGTACTGAAATATTAAAAAGCTGTGGAAAAATTACTCTGAACTTAAATGATAAAGTAGTTCTATTTATAGGTGAAAATGACATTAATCTAGAGTCAGTTATATCGCATTTGACACAAATCTTAAACAGATTTAAGGATAACACTGTAATAATTCTGAAAGTACTACAAAATAAACATTTAAATAGATATAGACTTAATAATGAAATAAAAAATGCATGCATTTCAAATAAAAATCATCATTTTATGGAATGTAAATCTTACCACTTGAATGACATATGTAAATCTATAAACTACATTATTGACTGCACGGACTATGACAAAAAGTACTTAGATGTTAAGGCCATAAGAAAAATTATAGAGCGTAATCAACCAATACATAGAGAGGCAGATTTGCAAAAGAAAAAATATTATCGGATTGGTACAATCCCATATTATTTTGCACGTATACAAGCTGCCAAACGAGAAAAAGAAAATTTAATTAGAAGGGGCACTATACCGTTTTATTTTCCAGTAACGAAAAAAAATAGTTTTTTTCGGGACTAAGTCCGTAACAAGTACAACAGAATTTAAAATATTTCACCAAAATATTGCTAGTATCTTGTCAAAACAAGAAATCCTCGAAATTACTTTACAAGAGTTACGAGAACAACAAAATGATCCGGATGTAATATGTTTATCTGAGACATTTTTAAAACATGATAACGTAAAATATTTAAAACTAGATCGATACAATTTGGCTACAAGTTTCTGTAGAGATAAGCAGAGAGGTGGAACTTGCATCTTAGTCAAAGATAACTTGCTCTATAAAGAGCTATTATTCGTTAAAGAACAATCAGTGTCCAAAATATTTGAATGTTGTGGGATTGAGATTATACCAAACAAAATAATTATTATATGTGTCTATAGGATACCTAAATCTAACCCATCTTTATTCTTAGACAAGCTTGAATCATTGTTGCATGAAGTTTTTAAAAAATATAAAGGTTATCCAAAAGTGGTAATAGCAGGCGATTTAAACATAAATACGCTAAAGCCGGGAAAAATCACAACCCATTTGCAAGATTTAGCAAAAAGTCACAATTTAACTATTCACATAAAATGCCCTACTAGAAAAAATACTTGTATTGACCATATTCTAAGCAATATAAAAGATGCAAAGGAATTAGTGCTTCCACTCCACCTTTCGGACCACGAAACTGCGCAAATGTTAAGCTTCCCAATAGCAAAAAGTTTAAAACTATCGTCTTATTTTATTTATAAAAGAGATTTCTGTCAGGAAAACATTTGCAAGTTTCGAAAATGCTTGCAAAGTTTGTCATGGTCTGAAGTTTACACGGCGGCACCAGACTTGAACCATGCATTTAATGAATTTCATAACCTGTTAACCCTCTTCTATGACCTTTGCTTTCCTAAAGTACGAATAAAAGTTAATAATATGAAAAAGAGGAAACCACAATGGATAAGTCGAGGACTTAGAACAAGCTGTAGAACAAAACGTACACTACGTTATAAATACTACAAGACTAAGACGACGCAAAATAAAAATAAATACACCACATACTCCAATTTATTAAGTAAGTGTATTTTTAAATCCAAGAAGAATATAAACATAAATTATATAAACAAAAGCAAAAATAAGAGTAGAGCTACATGGAATATTATAAATAACGAAATTTCAGACATAAAGTTGGGAGATAATATTGAAAGAATAAAATATGATGAACTAATATTAAGTAATCCTGTGGAAATAGCAACTACCTTTAATAATCATTTTATTCAATCAACAAACAACCAAACGTCCACTGTGAATTCCTCTAATGAAGGTAAAACTATATTAAATACCATATTTTTAACACCAATGACTCCAACTGAAGTAAAAACAGAGATATTATCATTGAATGACACGAATTCCGTAGGCTTCGATGAATTAAGTACAAAAATACTAAAAACATGTGCAGATGACATTCTTAACGTGTTGACATTTCTAATTAATCTTTCATTTTCTACAGGGACATTTCCACAGAGACTAAAATTATCAATTGTAAAACCACTATTTAAAAAAGGGAAAAAAGATGACATTTGTAACTATAGACCAATCACATTAATTCCCATTATTTCGAAAATCTTTGAAAAATGTATGCTCCGAAGGCTAAGTAATTTTTGTAATAAATTCAACGTAATAAATAAGGAGCAATATGCTTTCCAAAAAGACAAATCGACTACACTTGCTGTTTTTTCCCTTCTAAAGTGTATAGTCAGAAATGTTAACAGTAAGAATCTTACAACAGGTCTTTTTCTTGACCTAAGCAAAGCGTTTGACTTCGTTTCACACGATTTGTTAATTAAAAAGTTGGAGGCTTTAGGAATCAGAGGAAATGCATTGCATTGGCTACAGTCATATCTTAAAGATAGGAAACAATGCGTAGTTATTAACAAACTAGACCAAAACAACGATCTGATAGCCTATTCGTCCGAATACAGAGGAGTCGTACAAGGAGTTCCTCAAGGAAGCGTATTAGGACCAGTGTTGTTTCTACTGTATTTAAACAATATTACTGAAGTTACCAATCATCACTGTGTTCTATTCGCTGACGACATTTCTGTTGTTGTAACGACAGATAAAAACAAACATACGCTTAAAGATCATGAAACTGACATCAATTCTACCTTAGACAACATAGTTGCGTGGCTAGAAAATAATAATTTAAAAATAAACTTAGACAAGACTATATGTGTACAATTTAACAATTCTTTGCGTTGGAGATGTAATACTAATATGGACATTTTATGTAACAATACAATTATTAAGCAAGATAACAAAACAAGATTCCTTGGAGTGACTTTAGATGAATCTTTAAACTGGAAAATGCAAGTAGATAATGTTTGTAATCGGATTAATAAATTTGTTTATGCGCTCAAGCACGTAAGAAAAATCACTAATACCAAGACAGCTCTTATAACGTATCACGCATACGTAGAATCGATTTTACGCTATGGTCTTATATTCTGGGGAAATAGTACCGACGTAGGACGGGCTTTCGTTGCTCAAAAAAAGTGCATTCGCGCAATATGCGGAGTCCACCCCCTAGAATCCTGCAGGCCACTTTTTAAAAAGCATGGTCTATTATCTCTACCGTCCTTATATATTTACGAACTTTGCATCTTTGTGAAAAAGTATAACTTGTACAAAAAAGCAAGTGATTTAAATACCCGTGTAAAAAGAGATCCCGATAGACTTGTACTTGATGACATTCCAAAAACGATGATTTATAATAAAAACCTATTGGCAATGGGAGTACGAATTTATAATAAGATACCAAAGGCTTTTAAAATTTTGAATACGAGACAGTTTAAAAAAAAACTTTATTTATGGTTGAATGAAAATGTTTTCTATGACATGCATGAATTTTTTAGAATTTAAATTTTGACTGATGTACCTATACTAGCTATTTTTTATTATAATGTTGACATGCATGAATTTATTAGAATCTAAATTTTGACTGTTGTACCTGTACTAGCTATTTTTATTATAATGTTTGCATGCTATTATGATTTTAGCAAAACATGAATGCACTTACTATGTAACATACCAGCCTTATACCATGTTTTACGCAAATAAAATATTTTTATCTTTTTTTATCTTTTTATCTTATCTTAGATAAATGAAAGGCTCGCGCGGTGCTCGCCTGGATACCGCGCTATCTAAAAACAACAGCTCCGTGAATGCGGCAACTCAATGTCAAAGTGTGTTAATGATAATTTGGAAGGAAGCAAGCGTGCGTGAAGATTTGTACTGCAAGCTGCTTAATTGTTACCCGAATAAAGGGAAATTATTTTATGCAATGGGTTAGTAAATAAATAATTGGTTGTATAATGTAGAAAGTAACTGAAAATTTAGCAAAATTTAGCTCGGGTACGCCAAATTCGGCGTAGTATTTGTTGCCGCATTTTAAAACTACGTCGGCGGTATCTAGGCGAGCGCCACGCGAGCCTTTCATTTATTTAAGGATGAAACGTTGAACGAAAAGTATACTTTAATATTTTATACTGCATATTGATATTACATATAATACATTGGGTCATATTGTAACTCAAACTTTTCATAACAAGTACGCCTGCACTTCGTAAATTCTAAGTTTTGTTTCTATCGTAAATACAAATAAATTAAAACTGTTTCTTGTGGAGTAAGTTTAAAGTTGAAAATAAACAAAGATGATGTCTTTGTCATCATCATCATCATCGTCGTGTGGGTTGTAAGGTCGACAACCGACCTCACAAACCCTGGTGTCAGTGTTATAGACTTGGCTCATGTTAGATAGTAGGCGGGACCAACGGCTTAACGTGCCATCCGAAGCACGGAATCATCTTTCTTTTCGGACAATCAGGTGATTCAGCCTGCAATGTCCTAACCAAACTGGGGAAAGTCTCACATAGAGATTTTTGCTTGACAGTGTCCCCACCGGGAATCGAACCCGGAACCCGAAATCTCGACTACTCGGCCACGGAGGCTGTTGTGTGTGTGAACAAAGACATGAATGGACAAAACAATCTTTCTATCGAGAAAGTGACAGCCAGGCGCTATATTTTTTTCAAATTAATGGTGATCTATGGTAGGTAGTTCATGTTCTGTCTGATAAATCCATTTATGTTTGCATAGTCGTCTTTACGTTTTCATTTTTGACACCCAATTTTCGACGAAAACACTTGCGCAAACACTTCTGAACCCATCTGCATTACCGAATCAACCCCAGCATCATACAAGAAAGGGGTGTTTCAGCGTCTCGCTCTTCACCTACAAGTTAGAGAAGGACAGATATTTGCGTTTCAATTAGCTTTCTCATATTGAGAGTCGTGTCATGGTCTGGGATCGTGCGAGATGGAATTCATAACGAGTTTTGTATAGAGATATCGTGTAGGAAGTGTAAGGTTGGCCACCCTGTCTAAGCTTGTTGTAGTCTATTTAATATGAAGTATAAAAATACTTACGTTGAAGGAAAACATCGTGATGAACTCCTGCGAAGAAATTCAAAGGTTGTGTGTGAAGTCGACCAACCCGCACTGGGCCAGCGTGGTCAACTAAGGCCTAATCACCCTAATTCAGGGTAGGCTCGAGCCCCTCGGTGGGGACGTATATGAGCTGTTGATGTTGATGATGATAAAAATACTTAATGAGGAAATACAAGCGACTTTGGTAGCCTTTGGTAGCGGTTCTATAACAATAACTCCAGGGTTGGTGAGGTCGGTTGTCGACTTTACAACCCACACAATGAAAAAGAGAAGCGACAGACGGTTCTAAAAAATGTTCATTGGTTAAACAAATGGCAGATGGATTTTATCCTCAATGCGCAAGTGGCTATGAGCGGAGTACGTAGGCACATTCCTTGGAACGTAATCAGTTTTTTTTTTTTAGTTTTTTTTAAGTATTTTTTCTTTCATAGCGTGTTGGTGGTGTGTGGCAGCTAAGGCCACTCTCTTCCTCGTGTTTTATTTTAAAACAATTTCCGACATTCTTTCGGCAAAGAAAACTAATTTGTGGCGGAACTTTGCATACACCTGTGACGAAATTCAAAGGTTGTGCGCCAGGTTGACTCCTGGGTGACACTGGGCCAGCGTCAAAGATGTGATCAGCGCAGCCCCCCATATCAAAGATATATAATTACGTCATGAGCTGATACTCGTAACATTTAATTAGTTATGTAGGAACCCCTCTTGGTTATAATTTTAAGTACTAAATTTAAAATAAAACGTGTATCATATAGCACCGAGAAACTTCTTCGTATTCATAAATTCTAAACCTTTCTCAATCCGAATGGCGGCAGTTAAATGCGTCGTTGTCCGTGACGTCATTAGTCCCGTACCGTCCCTCAGCCGCTCCGTGTTACTTCACGACCTGTTCAATATTCATGTCCGCCTGGTACACAATAGGCTTTGTAGGTGCTATTGCTAACATCTCTTTGTCTAATTAGCCAACATTAGCTGTGTTTTGTATATCGTCCGGATATTCAAGGCTCAGTTTACTACAAACCAGGCTATAAACCAATCCTTTAATATCTATTTCTCCATTGTAATCATCTCAACCGAAAGACGTCCACTGCTGGACCTTTGTCCAAGGATCTTCACAACTTGTGTTTCTGCTTGACCGTCATTCAGCGATTTCCCGCGACCTTCACCAGATCGTCAGTTCACCTACTATCTCCCCACGTTGCATCTTCTGCTTGAGTTTACAAGAAGCCGAGTTAAACCCTAGATAAAAAGAAGACTGAAAACGATTTGTATATTGACTACTGTAAACAATATTTTATTTAAAAAAAAAAAAAAGTACAAAAGATACGAGTCCTGTGGAGTTTCTTCTGGCCATTATTCTCCACAGAAGGCGTACACTTGTAGTGAACGGGCCATCTTGCTTTGACGTCGAAAAATGATTTTGTTAAATTTTATTTCGAATAAAGACACTTTTATCTTTATCTGACTGAAGGGTGCCTGTAGATTTTTTTTTTTATCCATATCCTATCTCTTATACCCATATGTATTATGGGGTCTAATGACGATATATTATTTACTAAGGTAAACAAAACAATGTGTGGAAATCTCGAGAGCTTAGATAAATGAAAGGCTCGCGCGAAGCTCCTTAAATTATTATTATTTATTTATCCTTCATTTATCTAAGCGCGAGAGTTTAAAATGTTAATATCCTATCTTAATGGAACCAATATGAATATTTATTAAATCTTAACTAGTGAGGTTTACCCCCGTCACCCACCACGGTTTGCGTTCTGTCTGACAAAAACGACGTCACCAGTTCCAATGTGGTATCTCGGATGCCATAGTGGCTGAGTTTATCCTGCAAGAATTTGTGGTCCGCCGTATCGAAAGCACGCGAAAGGTCGCAGCATATCATGGCAACTTGCTGGCTGGCCTCACGCGCCCGCACCACGCAACGCACCACCTCTCTCACCAGGTCAGTGGTAGACTTCCCTTGCCGATATGCATACTGCCGGTTGGACATGGTATTATGTGCCCTCCAGAATCCCAACAGTCTATAATTTACACCCACTTCTAGCGCTTTGCTGACGCCTGGCCCTAAGGCTATTGGGTGGAACGATTTCATGACCGACTTTATTCCTTTTCCCTTGTAAAGAGGGGATATTTTAACTTTCTTTAATGCTTTCGGGAACGTTCCATTCTTTAGGCATTCGTTAAAGAGAAATGTTTGTATGACAGGAAATGTGCTAATAAAGATATTTTGTTATGTCAGCTCACATACTCGTATGTCCCCCCCGAAGGTGTCGGTAGATTAAACTAGTAAATATGAAGGAAGTAGGAAAAAAACGTATTACGCAACGCAATGCGATACAAATTACCGGTCCTGCCCAGCCATAACTCAAATAAAAGTGCGATACGATGAAATCGATTTTCCTATAAATAAATTATGGCCGGCGTCCGGCTCCGGCCGACTACCCGGCACGTCAGGCCGGCCGGCGACCGGCTTGCCACGCTTGTCGCGCTTATCACTCACTCGACGGATTAATTAGCGATACAAAGAGAGGCAAATAACCGGGGTTTGAAACTGAACCCGCATGTACTGAAGGCTGTTCTATACAATGGGCCTGTCTGCTGTAGGCTGCGGGCTGTGTGCTGTGTTTTATTTTACGGTAAAACATCAGCTGCAGTAGCGTTACTAATTGATATAAATAATTTACTTAATGTCAGTGACTTCGATCGAATTATGTGTTTAACGACAATAGAAAGGTAATTATAATATCTGAACACATGGATAATTTTTTTTCAGATCATTGTCATTTCATTTTTTATTTTTTATTTTATGCATAAAGCGATGCAGATTCCATATCTTTTTACAGTTTTGCAATATCTTTAAAATTGACGAAATAATCGTCTGGACACACTTAACGTTTCCACCCTGTATATTGTAAGCAGGCATGTTGATATAGAACAGAGGTAGTGTTAGGTACTGTGAGGTAGGTAGTGATGTGGTTAATGAAACTCGTGATGTGGTTTGAGGTAGTGACCTGAGGGCGATTGGCTTTCGAATATACAGCGCTAATTGAGTTCTGCTGTTGGCACTGCTATGATATTATTTGGTTGGTATTACGAGTAGCCAACGTTTGCATCAGTTGAGGCAGCAGGATGTCGTCGATTCCATATAACAACCTTTTAAGTTATTTACAGCCATTATTGGCAAGTTTATTTAATGTTAGGAACAAGAAATAGGTATTTTTAATGTTCAAAAGTCTTAGAAAGTACACATACGACCGCTTTATTCTAGTTGCGCCACCACGTCAAAATGTACAAAATGATTTTGTTGTAGTCAGAATGCATTGCACTACCCACAATGCTGCAGCAAATCAAGCAATCAATAAGACTGTTCAATGCAGTTTTTATGGTTCGTTAGGAATCTTAGAAGTAACCCAGGAGGTCGGGCTACGGAATAATAGCATCACCTTAAGACGTCTCTACGTTTTTTTTTAAATCTACACACTTATTTTGGTACTTTTGTTAACCGTATGAATGATTGAACGAATGAATGAATGTACGTTTGGTGACAGAGACATACGCCTACTATTAGGAATAGGTTTTCTTGTTTCTAGTGCTGGATGTGTGTACTTGGCTGTCTCAAGTAATTTCTAACAGATAGTACACATCTCTCTTTCTCTCTCTCTCTAAAGCAATGATTAATCCTATCATTGATTTCATTCCAATCCGTTCAGTAGTTATTGCGTGAAAGACCCCACACATACAAACTTTCGCGTTTATAGTATAGTAAGGATTATGCTACTTAATAATTTACTGAAATATGAGAAGCACACACTTAACCACATCTCTAGACACATATAAACATAAACAAACACACACCCACCACACTACATAATGGCACACCAAATAAGTTTTTAAGCTGTAATTTTTTTTATGCTTTTGTTTTGTTTTATTTTACTTTACTTTTTTGTTCTAGATTTTTATTTTTTGTAATTATTGACGCATAAGAAGAGACTGACTCCCAAGATACAGTTTATACTAGTTTGGGAGTCAGAGGTATCGTGTACTGTTATTTATGATTACTTAAAATAAAAATATTATTATCTGATAGTGGAGTCAGAACTCCTTAGACCCTACATCACGAACGCAAAATATAAATATCTTCTTATTATTCTTAACTGGAGAAAGTCCCCTAATATCCTTCTGACTCCAACAATCATGGCTGTAGCTATAAATTCTCAAGAAAAAGTTCATGAATTTTATAAGCCTACCGAGATTTATGTTGTCATTCGATTTTTGTTGACCGCGGACTTAATTCTACTATTTGATCCTTTTGTGTTATAAACTTAGCAACTATTTATTTTCAAAATAACTATCTCTATACATTTTTATGCTCAATATGTTACGTGCTATAAATTTGTGCATTTATTTATTTATTTATTGTTTATCACTATAGTGTGGTCTATCTAACTTTTGATTTTGAACTGTTTCAGTACATTTCGGCCTGTTCATTTCGCAGCGTAGTGCAGCATCTAAATATACACTCACCGGCACATCTAACCGCCCACCCTTCATTTCAGGGAATATTCGTGATTCTTTATAACTCTATTAGTTACAGCTGATGTTAGTTAAAAAGTAGTTAATTTAACATTTATTTAAGTGTGTTTAATTTATCGTAAAATTATCAATAAATCTGCTGTAATGTATAACAATAAGCGTAGTTTAAAATTAACTCGAAATACAAGGGTGGGCGGTTAGATGTGCCGGTGAGTATATTATATCTCATTCGTATTAGTGTAGTTAAAATGTAACACAGAATTATATACATGGGAAAACATTACCTACCTTTTGTTCACTCTACAGACAGCTACGGGTAATAAAAAGAAACAATAGAGGTAATAAAATTTTCCTTTATCATCTCTATCAATCTGTCTCTTTCCCGCCTATCGCGCGTTCCTAAACACAAGTTTGACTTATTAGAGTTCCCTCGGCGACTGTAAACCTGCCCGGTGATAAATAATATCGCGGTGCAGTAGACGCCGCCGGGGGATGACTAGTCTAGCGTAGCAATGCGCTACGGCGTAGAGGGCCGTAGCAATTAGGTGCTACGAATATTATTGTGATCAATTTTTGATTTATGTGGCATAAATGGGGCTGAAGTGCGACGGCAGAACAAACTGTTAGCAAAATGTGGTGTTTGAGTAATCAGTTAACTTTGCTGCATATGCGAATTAGCAGTCAGAGAGAGATTTTTAGCATAGAAATATTAAATGGGCCTCTGAGAAACGTAGGCACTGCACCTCTGAAAAAGAAAACTTGTACTTGTAAAAAAATAGAAATTGCAGGCAATAGGTATATTACGTACTATTCGCCCCCAATGTATTTTTCTATAGGAAAATATTTTCCCGAGGTAAAAAGTAGCTAATGTTTAGTAATGTTAGCTAATGTTCGCCGTCCCAAAAAATACTTCTATGCAAATAATCACGTCAATATTAAATCTATCTGTATATTGTGCACTTGATCCACTTCTCCGTACTCATTCTCGCTTCCTAAGTCTGCTGTAAGACATTTCTATATAAATAAGCATTACCTATTGTTTTTCTTATAACGTTTCTGCGTGCAATAAATAATAAAACAAATAAATTAGGCTGCAAGATTGTACAGCAGGTAACCATAGAACATTTTTCTAGGTTTTTCTCTGTTATTTTGTTCTACCACTGCGCACATGTGCATACGCGTTGCAGTCATAAATAAAATCTACATAATTGCATATTAGATTAGCGGTGCAGCGAACACGGACGCCTCGCCAGGCTCTACACAATGGAACAAAACAGGCGAGGCTGCGTTTGTGTCTGTCTGCTAATAGTAGTAATAGCTGGGAAAATCGCCTTTGAAAACTATATTTTGCTCTTAGTTTTCTGCAACATTCTTTTATAGAAAGATCCCTAATATCTAGTCTCCAGCGAAGAAAATAGATTACTATTGTAATAAAATATTTATAAATGCGAACGTGTGTACCAACAGGTTTGTCTATCTTTTACGCAGCGGTGAAGAAACATTGATTAGATCTTTTGTACAAAAATTGTTTAAGGACCGATAAGAGACATACAATTCTTTTTACTGTTGGAAAAATCGTATTCCTACAGGAAAATACGAGAAAACACGCGAGCGTAGCCGCGAGCCGGTAACAAGCCACACTGTCACATCACATCACGTAATATTATAAATGTAGAAGCTGTTTGCCTCTACATATATTTTTTATTAACTGTGCTTGTGGTTAACTGTACTTGTTTATCTACAGGGCGGAAATGTTAAAGGAAACAACCTTATTGTGTGACCGTCACCGTAGAGAGTCTTTATTCAACTAACTAAATTAGGTAACAATTATGTGCAATGTACAAAGTGCAACGTACGGCAAACGCGACATCGGCTAAAATAAATGTAAAAAGTAAATAATGTCGAGTAAACTCGTACAATAAATGTGAAAATATATTTGGATGTTTAGATGTTTGGATGCTTGTTCCGCTTTCACGTCTTAACTACAGGGCCCCGTTGCACGAAGCAACAATTTACTAGTAACAAGTTACAATTTGATATTCATTGCGTAGCCAATTCGCCTAAACTGTAAGCCCTTATCGTTTTATCTCATTGTCTACGCAATGTACATCAAATTGTACTTGTAATTTGTAACTTGTAGCTTCGTGAAACGGCCCCCTGGACAGATTTGTACGAAATTTGGAATTAAGATAGTTTGTAACCTGGATTAACACATAGGATACTTTTTACCGGGAAAAGTTTTATTCCCACGGGAAAATCTTACGTAGCGCGTGCGTAGCCGCGGGTGGACCGCTAGTAAGAAATAAATTGGTTTCAGAAATATAGTTAAAATTAGTCTGTCATGTAGAGCAGTGATGAAGTGATAATAACAACATGGGCCGCGCGGCCCGCACGTCCCGACGGGATTACATGTTACATTAGCTTACACTACTATGTAACGTAGGAGGACACATAATTATATCCCTGCACAGAGGCTCGAGCTTACACTGAAAAGATTTGTTGTTACTGCTATTTTAATATTTTTCGTAAGAGGCGACTTAGGGACAGGGAACGGGCAGCAGCGCTCTCTGATACAGTAACCTTTTAATCTGCGATCTCCAACCCGCCTGCCAAGCGTGGAGATTATGGCAAAACCCTCCACTAGTGGAGGGGGCTCATAGTCCAGCAGTGGACTGTAACGGGCCGTTGTTGATGATGATGATGAATATTTTTTGTATGGCACCACTATTTTTTAAATCTTTGCAACATGCAAATCGTGCAGTAGGCTCCATATCGGTTGAACGGTTCTGGCGAAGATTTCTGACGCGCCTCTGCGATCGTCTTTTGTTCCTCTGAGGGTTCTGGCTACTATCGCATCGTACATAGTCGAGCAATGCATTCTATATATATTATAGACATTTACATTTTACATTTGACATCTGAATTAATTGTAGTTATTAATTATTATTTTTATTGTTTTGAATTGTTTAAATTTTATATGGAAAAATTGTATATATTAATTGCATACTGTCTGAAATAAATAATTATTATTATTAGAAAAAAAATCGTCGACCTTATCTTGGTAGCATAATTAGTAACGCCTGCTTCTAACCAGTATTGCCGAAGAGCTGTAGTTTCGATTGCAAACTCTGTCCAAGATAGACAAAATAAAATTTGTTTCGCGTTATAAATATTAGTCGAACTGGGTTTTTTAGCCGGGATAGCCACTACCTAAATAAATAAACATATTTTTTGTCGTATAACATCCTGAAATACCTCCAGTCGTTACCTCGTGAGCGTCAACTAAAAATACATTTCTTGTTACAGAAAATCAACTGAAGAAAAACAATAACCCATCGGTAAGTCAATATTATTATTACCTGTACTAAAATATTGACCAAAACCAAGCTAAAAGCCAAGCCAACCAAGCTTCCTGCGCTCCCCTGGTAATTTTCCTACCTACCTATACCCCAAAAGGTCATCGCCCTTTCATCCCAACAAACTCCAATGATAATAAACATTTCCGTGCAAGCATCACGTGCACTCACAATAAAACCTATCTCTATGCACGCAGAGTTGACTTTCAAAAGGAAAGGATTCACGATAAGTTGGTAGAGTATTAACAAAGCAAAGTTGTTACTACAGTCGTGATAGCTTCAGTTTGTATGGGGATAGGGTTGGGTTTATTTTGGTGGGTTATTTGATAAGGTGGTCGTATAAAACAGAAGTGTAATTGGAGTTTGCGCGTCGGTGGATCGCAAGCCATGTGCCGCAGGGGTAGCAAACATAGTGGTTGGGAAAATAGGCAGCTAGTATGGAGTTAATTTTTTTTTATGTTAGTCGTGTTTTTGATATTACCGTGTTTATTTTTTGAGAACTGTAATGTACAGATCCCTTGGTTTTGCGTTCAGAGCGTTCTGCTGTCGATCCAGAAGGTTTTCGGTTCAAATCCGGCGGAAATACTGTCAAACAAAATAACTTTGTAAAACTGTCTCCAGTTAAAAAGTAAATGGTCTGGTGTCTGGTTGTTGTTTATCTATATATGTATGTATATATCTATTTATGTAATGTATATCAGCTGTCTGGTACCCATAGCACAAGCTCTGCTTAGTTTGGGATCAGATGGCCGTGTATTATTATTATTATTTCTTTTTATGGGATATCCATCTCGGCTTTATGGGCCGGTAGTATTTAACAGTCACAGGCCGAAGCCAAGTGAGTGTTAGTTCGTGCGATTTGTGGTACTATAGGAGCGTTGATATTTGACTGATCTGTTTGTAAGAATCTTCTGACTATGCGGCAAGTATTGAGGATGGTTGCTTTTTGCAAATGAATATAGGTGAGTTGCGGGATGTTAAGGGTGCGCAAAGATTATTATTATTATTATTATTAAATGATTCAGTGCTTTGGAGGGCAAGTTAAGCTGTTGGTTCTGTCTAGAAAAAGATAATGGTTTATAATTAGGGCTGATTGGCTACGCAATGTAATTATAATATATATTTTTTGTAATTATGGTTTTATTCGAATCAAGATTTTTAAAAAATAATTCTTCTTAGCTACCTTAAATGTGTCTGCACCTTATCTCAGTCGTTTGCAAGAAACCTGAGTAGTGTTTATTTGTAATTTTTTAGTTCCGTATGTGCCAGCATTCAGCGTAGCTCAAAACCTGAAGCCATGATACACTGGATCGTCAGTTAATTCAGCCGTATTTGCTATGTTTGTCTATTCAAAATGATTCACTGATTTATCAGACTTTAATGGCGCTTGTTTTTAAATTGACAAAAATCTAGTCTGGCTTTGGATCTGGGTGATTTTTTATAACGCAGAATCATTCGGGTGGTAGTATGCTCAGCACAAATAATAATTGAATAACTTCTGTTCTTAAATTCTCAAAAAAAAGAAATGGATGATTTTGTGTATGATCAGCAGCTGATCAAGTCAATAAATATAAAAGCAAGATGTTTTCCGTTATGTAGTTAACGTAGTTGTATGTTTCCATAAAATCACGGAAACAAGAAATCCAACCTAGGTGTTTTTGAAATTCAAAATCCAATTATATCGCATCATATCCGCCATTTGCCACTAAATTGCGTCATAGAAAAAAAAACATCAAAGTTGTTATTCTTCATACTTTCTTGAAAGAAAATTACTTAGATTTGCATTTACAACCACTAAAACCACCTAAAATGTACGTGACTATACCTGTGTATGGGAAAATATAAAAACCCTTCATCGAAACTACTATCCTATAAATCCTGTCGCGATATCGAGGTACGAGTAATCTCGTCATGTTCGTCTGCACCGAGATGGGGCTTCAATACGATCAGCGAAATAAGATTTACCTGTACAGTCGACAACACTTCAAGTGTACCTGTCGCTCCCACTCCTCCAAACGAGACACGATTCAAATCAAATCAACGGCCCGTTACAGTCCACTGCTGGACTATGAGCCTCCTCCACTTAAGTGGAGGGTTTTGCCATAATCTCCGCGCTTGGCAGGCGGGTTGGAGATCGCAGATAAAAAGGTTACTGTATCAGAGAGCGCTGCTGCCCGTTCCCTGTTCAATGTGTAGTCCCTAAGTCACGTCTTACGGGAAGAGTGGGGGTTGGTGACAAATGTGTATTCTACTCTACCGTCACCACACGGCTAAGACACGATTTGCTTGAAAGAATTTTCGTCAATCGTTATTATCATCAGCAACTCATAATACGTCCACACCGAGGGCCTCGAGCCTGAATTAGGGTGACCAGGCCTTAGTTGACCAGGCTGTCCAAGTGCGGGTTGTTCGTCTTCTAACGCAACCTTTAAACCTCGCAACAGTGTACAGGTTTCCACGAGGATGATATTTCCTTCGCCTTTCGTCAACACTTATTGTTAACTAGCTTTGCGCCCGCGGCTACTCTCGCGTTGTGTAAGATTTTCCCATGGGAATAAGACCTTTTCCCGTAAAAAGAATCCTATGTGTTAATCTAGGTTACAAACTATCTCCATTCCAAACAACCAAATCCGTTGAATACTTTAAGCGTGAAGAGGGAACAAACATCTAAACATCCAAATATATTTTCACATTTATAATGATTATAATATTATTGTGGTTTTACTTCCCGGTACCCACGAAAGTTTGAAGTCTTTTGTCGTGCGGTTAGCTGTACATGGCGCACCATGGAATGGATTTCGCTATAGTAAAATCAACCGGTAATGTGTAGTAATGTATTCAATTCAATATAAGTATCTCTAGTGGATAAAATACATTTTCCTTGGAGTAGCGATCTTCTTGAAATATGCTATGATATTTGCACTATAGAGCGTTCATTTGAACTAAATTCATGATACAATATACACTCCCTTTACAAAACGACGCATTTTAAAGACATTTTCTTCTTGTATCGTCAAGCCAATACAATACAACACAGAGTTTTCACGACTTTAGTATAAAATTCTGTAACAAAGGGTGCTAAAATGTTGTAACCTGTTAAAACCTCGTCGTTGTACGATAAAAACTAGGAACAACCTTTCAGAACGAGAAGCAGCTGGTGCATAAAAAGTGCACCATACTATATATACACGTTTGGTAACACATGCATAGTACGCGACTTGCATTGTGTACTGCACTGAATATAGATGTTCTAGCAGATATTCAGTTCTATGTAGCTTGCAAGCGAATTGATTTTTATTTTGTTACTTCGAAATGTATAATTCACGTGCAGTCTATATTCGATTTCAGGAGACAATTCTTTCAATGTTGTTGGATTTGTGAGGTCATTGATCTTACTTCTCAATCGATAATGACACAGGTGGTCAGATTTTGCATGTGTCGTATTTGCGACATGATACCAAATGCATAGTATATCAGGGTAATACCCACGTCTTTCTAAAAGTGAGGGTTACGCTGGTTATTCGAAGATTGATTATATTACAGACCATAGAAACTAAAGATTATGATACTACAACCTGTTATCAAGCTGTGTAATATCATCATGAATGTAGTACTAGGCCCCTACTTATATCTAGCACCATTTTTTTAATGACAGGCTATTTCAACATGCATGAATTTTGTAAATGACATTATTATTGACAAAAAAAGAAACACAAAAGATGCGACACATGACGTGGAGTTTCTTCAGTGAGTTCTTCTCCACAGAGTCCGCACATCGTGTAGTGAACTCACCTAAAAAAATGTAATGACGAAACTAAGAGATGTAACATCCAAAAGTTAATGAAGTATTGATTTGATTTGATTTGACCAGGGTTGGTGAGGCCGGTCTGTAACCTAGTGGTAACCTAAAACCTTTACCTTTATGTTCGGTAGGTAAGAAAAAGAAGGCAGGCAAAAGTAATCCACGAGCAGCTAATGAACAAACTAAAAACTAAACTTATCTCTTAATTTTCAATCTTGTAAAATTCTATGTGTAGAAGATGCCTTACTAAACAAACCCGGAAAAAAACATTAAAATATCTACCCAGTTGGGAATCAAACTTGGAACTTTTAAGAAAGCTGGCGCTTGTAACCAAACTATACCGGTCGCTAAACTCCGAGACCTTTTGTTCTGCCAACGATGCAGTCAGTATAAAATGCGCAGCGCAAATGCACTGTAAGCTTGCAGCATGCACAAAGCAACAGCTCTTATTGAGATGCAACTGACACGAGCAAACATTGCATTCAAAGCTTGGATTCAGAGTCAGTGCTGCTCAGGGGCAAACGTTCTTATCATACTGATGTAGCGTCTGGATGTGTTGTGTGTTTAGTTGCAAAATACTTACAATACAAGTATAGGAACATTATTTAAAAAAGAGCGTCGGTGGTCTAGTGGCTAGGGCCGCTGCCTCCCGTCCGGTTCGATCCCCACCACGTACCAATGTGTTTTCGAATTTCGAATTCATATGTACATTTATTCGACGCTCTTACGTTGAAGGAAAACGTCGTGATGAAACCTGCATACTCCTGCGAAGAAATTAAAAGGTTGTGTGTGAAGTCGACCAACCCGCACTGGGCCTCGGTGGTTGATGATGCCTCATTAAGTCAGAGGTCTTTTGTGACTTAAATGTACGCACGATATCACTTTTAAAACCCTAACAAAAATAAAAATGCTGTCATTCTCGGGAAGTAGTATATTATGAAGCTCATCCATGACAATGCACGATGCAAAGTAAAATGGTTAAACGTGGACTTTATTTATACAATGATTTTTCGGAACAAAATGAAAATTTATATTCACCATTTACGAAATGATTGGTTAAATTGTTGGTTCTTCTTCATTTCGGTGACGTGGGGTTCCTCGAAGGTGACCCTGGACTTCCTCGTATTTTGGGTCAGTGGTGTGATTAACTCACATTTCTTGAATATTGACGACTGACTGGGCTGGGGTGCGTTCGGAACTGTCAAAGACAATTTTAGCGGTTAGATTTCAAAAATAACTTCTTTTGTAGATTTACTCGAAAAGAGAATGATGAAATCCGCAGGCAAACCAAAGTTTCAGATATAGGTTGTAGAATTGCATATTTGCAAAATTTTGTGGTTGTGGGCGGGGCACTATGCACGTAGAACTGACGACGTCCACTTTGCTACGAACTACAAAAGCCCTATAGTACCGGAAGACGCCGTGTAGGTAGGCTCCCCATAAGGTCAGAAAAATTATCTTTGTTATGAAAAAACTCAGAGTGTCTGCAGATCATAAAAGATTAGATTAGATTATTTATTCATAAACAATATACATTGTGTTTGAATTACAATTAAAATTAATTAAAAATAAATAAAGAAAAACATGCCAAAATTCATAAAACAAAATATCAAAACAACACATAAATTCATCATCAAATAAAATTATACAAGAATTTTAAAATAACATATATACATTAAATAATAATTATAAATTTAAACAAGATAATCAAATAATATTAAATAATTAATCAACATGTCAACAAGTGCGCAAAATTAAAGAAATCTGATATAGAATAAAAACACTCCTTCAGCAAAAAACTCTTCAGCTTCGATTTAAAGCTGACTAGCGTGATATCCCCCTTGAACTCTACAGGCAATGCATTAAAGAGACGCACCTCGTTGTAGCGCGCGGCATGTCGCACCACGCCGAGCCTAGCTGGCGGCGCGCTATACGACACATCGCGCCTGCGGGTACTAACCCTCAAAGCCCTATCACTGTCCGCCTCCTGCCCCAAAATTTTTCTTTTAAAGTTACTCAACAACACAAATATATACAGACGTGGCGCTGTCAGTATGCCTAATCTAATAAAATGAGATCTACAAGATTCCCATTGGGGAATTTTAACAATCGTACGTATGGCCCTTTTTTGCATGATTAACGCTTTCTGTATATTGTACTGATAACTGTTTCCCCAATGTATAATACTGTATCTGAGATGAGACTCCACCAGGGCGTAATACACCGTCACTAGTTGTTTTTCAGTGAGCGCGTCTCTGAGTGCTCGTAAGGCATAACAAGCCGAGCTAATCTTATTTTCGATACGATTTACCTCTTTTTTCCAGTTTAGTAGAGAATCAATGAAAACACCTAAGAACTTTACACTATCGGAGGTATTGACTCTATCACCATTAAAACTAATAACTAAACAGTCAGTGTCCCGTGAAGTAGTTTTGAAAAGCACTACATTAGTTTTTCCAGCGTTTAATTGGAGTTTGTTTGCTTCAAACCACGTTTGAAAAGCCAAGAAAGTCTCATCTATCTTATGATTAAGCTCTACTATGCTATCGGCACGAACAACAGCATTCGTGTCGTCAGCAAATACAACCAGGTTTGCGCTGGGTACTCTGTTTTTCAAGGTATGTACTAAGTCATTTGTGAAGATGATAAAAAGGATCGGCCCCAGGATAGAACCTTGCGGAACTCCTCGTGAGACTGTCATGAACTTAGATGCTATCTTTTGTTCGATATTTTGTTGTACAGTTGTTATTTCTACAAATTGTTTTCTGTTACTTAAGTAAGACGATAGTATATTCAGAGATTGATCTCGTACACCATAATGCTCTAACTTTTGTAATAAGATACTGTGCTCAACGCTGTCAAAAGCGGAACTCAAATCAAGAAATAGAGCTGCTACCTTCTTTTTCTCATTAAGACCATCAGTGACGTCGTTAATGAGGGTATCTATTGCATCTCCGGTGCCTACACCTCTCTGATATCCAAACTGTCTAGCATGAATGATATTATTTTCGACTAAATGCGTGGTTAATCTCTGTTTTATTATTTTTTAACAACAAATTATATATATATATATATTTTAAAACACTACTCATGGTGTATAATGCTCTTTGTAAATCTGTTATCGGCTATTTTATTCCAGTGTGGGGTGGAACGTGCAAAACTACAATGCTTAGACTTGAACGAGCACAAAGAGCAGTCCTCAAAGTGATGATGAGTAAACCGATAATAAGATATCCCACATCTCAACTATATTATGATGCAAATGTCCTCTCTGTCTGACAACTATTTGAGTTACATGCTATATCGCGCAAACATCCCTCAGTTGTATGTTTAAATGAAGCTCTTATCTCACAAAGAAGAAGACGACCACTCCGTGCCCGTATCAGCTCTTTAACACTGTTTTCCAATTGTAACTCATAATCGATTTGCTGTTGTCACGCGGACGAACGTTGGCTCCCATAATACAGATCATTCTAGCTTGGGGGCTATTCATTACACTTATATGCGACCTTTAGCCTTATTGTTCTTTTCTCTTAAGACATCATTGATAAATGTAATTAGGCTTAATCAATAAAGATTTATTATTATTAATATTAAGGTGCACCGACGATCTGATTCTTCTTTTTCATCGTGTGGGCTGTTATAGGTCGACAACCGACCTCACAAACCCTAGTATCAGTGTTAAAGAGCCGCCAAAGGCCACTGAAATGGCTCGTGTAACGACTAGATAGTAGCCGGGACCCGTCTTACGTGCCTTCCCAAGCACGAAATCATCTTTCTTTTCGGACAATCAGGTGATTCAGCCTGCAAATTAGGATGCAATTTGGAATGGAGATAGTTTGTACCCTGGACTAACACATACTATACTTCTTACGGGGAAAAAATCTTATCAAATATTTCCATAGGATGTTATTACATCTAAGTGATGTAATAACATCTAAGTGATATAATCGCGTCTCATCGAGACCACTCCCTGCGGTCACCAGTGGCTCAAAGTATCAGTCTAGCCATTCAGAGGGGAAATGCTGCCAGTATCCAGGGAACAATGTCTGGCGGGGACGCGCTGGACGAAGTGTTTTCTTTTGTGACTTTTGTACATATTTGACTTTGTATTTTTAGACAATAAAATAAAAAGTGATGTAATAACATCCTATGGAAATAAATATTTTTTTATTTTTGATTTTAATTTTATTCCCACGGAAAAATCTTACATAACGCGAGCGTAGCCGCGGGCGGACCGCTAGTAATGAATTAATTCGTGATGGAGATCGAACCCGCGTCTTCCGGACGATAGGCAGCCGCCTTAGCTACTTTATAACAACCGACGCACACTTATAAATAAAACGGGATTTTTAATTACCTTTTTGTTTAGTTTTAGGGCATTTTCTGCGCCTAGCGCTGACCCGTCCCGCGGGTTCTTTGTGATTTTTTCTGGCGCTTTTGTCGACGACGGCGGGGGTCGGTGGCGACGATTTCCTCGCCTTGGTTCTTCTTTGAGTCGGCTTAGCACTATCCTGACTTTGACCTGTGTATGAGTCATTGTTTTCTATGTTAAATGGGTTCGCATTTGACCTCGGACACTCGGTCTCATTTGAGGGAAGACGATGAGGTTGAGAATAGAACACGCTTACCCAAAAATGCTTATTCAATTTTGCCTTGAATACACCAAAGTTGTATGACGATGATGAGACCACCGGCCGTCATGAGAGTCTAACCAAGTGTCCACCTTAATCTTGTGATCATGTGTCTTCAACCATTTTCACAATAGTCTGTCGCCTCGTGGCATTCAACCCATGTCCCTTAGTCACCCACAGGGAGGTATGGGGTAGTTCTATTCTCAAAGTCAACCGATATGGTTGATGACCGATATGGTAGGCCTTTTCTTTATTGCGGCATTTTTCACGGTACATAACTTACCGCATATCTTTACCAGCTTTTCTCTCAAAGGCTTCAGCAGCAGGTTGACAGGCGCTACCTTGCTGTCGCATATGAAGCCGTAACGCGTCATGTCCACGGACGCTGGTATTCTGGAAATTACAATATAAGAATAAGACATGTTAGTTACTTTGTTAACAACCGTGTGTGACCGTGTTGGGCCAGTAATTCTCGAATGGCAACCATATACCGGAAGACATAGCGTAGGTAAGCCCACAGAGAGGGAACCAACGATCTGGTGAAGGTCGCGTGATGGCGCTGGTGGATGCGGGCCAAGCAACGCCGGTCGTCATACATTGCTCCTGGGACGCATTTAGACTCGAGATTTATAAGGAACAAATCATTTAGCTTACGTTAGTTAAGACGTTAAGCCAGTCGGATGAAAAATCAATTAATAGAAAGAAACGAAAGGATATGCAGTAAATAAAGTTGTATTTTAAGTCTCTCAAGTGTTGATATTTTGTTACCAGCTCCTATACGTTCCCAGCACCGAAAGGCTCAAGCCATGAACAGGGTTTTTTTAATTATTATTTGTAAATGAATACGAACTTATAACAGATCTTCTGTAGAAACCCCTTCGTGTTTTCCGGCAGGCCGATGGTAGCGAACCCGCTGCCCACCGAGCGCTGGGTGCACCTGTACATCTTCAGCTCAGGTCCCCCCTTACTTGCTGCTACTTAGCTCCACTTCTATTTTGGTATAGGTATTTTCCTGACTTTGCTTAATTTTGTACCCCGATTCGCTGTAATTTTTTGTCTCTATCCTCCTGTTGCGATCTTTCTCGGACATGGTTTGAAACTACGTTTTTTATCGCTATTAAATATTTTCCAAATTGTTTTTTTACATTTATCGTTGTTTACTAAAAATTTCATAAATGACTCTTTTTGTTTGGCACTGACAGAAGTTGAATAAGACGTCAGATTTTTGTTATTTTTGATTGTTTCTGATAGGTAGTTCCATAGATTTTGTCTTAGAAACTATTTGCATTGTTTGCTTCGCTTCAAGTTAATGCAGTTTTTTTTTTGTTCGTGGCACTAGTTAACTTTGTGCCAGTGTCAAGTTTAAAAGGTAGGGAAACTAAAAATATTAAATGACAAAAGAAAACCGAAATAATTTTGAATGATAGTTAGGTAGGTAAATAATTAATGCATGCATAAATAGGACATAAGCAAGTATTTATAAGAAGAGAATTAAATTTTAATATCATTACTAGTTTCTATGACGAGAATGAGTATGGAACCCATCTCCTCAGGGTGACTTTGGGGTTTATTCCTTTTGTCCACCACGACCACGGCACATTATTTTCCGTAGTTCCCAAGTATATTCACTCGAAAAAAAAAATAACTTTACAAATGATTATTATTTTTCTCGCTTCAATCAATCATTCAATCAGCCTTTGCAGTCCACTGCTGGACGTGCGCCTCCCCTCGGGCACGCCAAAGCGCACGATCAACCGCTTTCCTCATCCAGCTGCCACCAGCGACCTTCCTCAGGTCATCAGTCTACCTGGCAGGGGGGCGTCCCACACTACGTTTCCCGAGACGTGGTCTCCATTCGAGAGCCCGTCTGCTCCAACGCTCGCCGGTACTGCGACAGACGTGGCCAGCCCACAGGCACTTCAGCTTGCTACACTTCTGACTTAAGGTTTCTTTTGATTTCTTTTTCTTTTCAAAATTCGATAACATTTGACGGCCCCGTAGCCTAGTTTGTAGTACGCCTGCCTGCGAAGCACAGGGTCGCGGGTTCGAATCCCGCCCAGAGTAAACATTCGTGTGATGAGCACTTGTGTTTGCCTTGTGTTTGGGGCTTTTTTAGCTATATAAGTATGTACTTATCTATTTAAGTATTGTATATCAGCTGTCTGATATCCATAGTACAAGCTCTGCTTAGTTTAGGATCAGATGGCCGTGTGAGAGATGTCCCCAGATATTTATTATTTATTTATTATTTTAATGTTAATTATAAGCATTCTGGCTAGGCCGCTGATTTGCAGGTTTTGCCATCGATGGAAAAAAAACGATAATACTTTGTAGGATATCTTAGTGGTAACGGATAAACCTTGACGCGACATAGTCCCTTCCCTTTACGCATTACGCATTAGGTAACGACCCCAGATTAAATGTTGTTAAACATGGTGTAATGAATCAAGTAACGATATTTTATAATAAATTGCCTGCAAAGTTGAAGGTCGAAAACAGATTACATATGTATTTAAAAGAGAATTAAGACAATTTTTACTCAATAAATGCTACTATAGCTTAAGTGAATATTTAGATTGATAAGTGTACGATTTTATATTTAGACTAAGGGCATGAGTTTTTGACATTTTATATTAAATCAATTTATTATTATTATTATTATTCAGTTCAGGGCACGGCTTATTGTAATTTTTGGATTATTTAACTTTAAGGCGTTATTTCTGACATTAGATGTTAATTATTGTGAAAAATATACCTACCTATAGATTCTGGATATACTTTTTAAATTAAATTTAAGACTGAGTTTTTAAAGACATATATTAACATTTTAAATTTAATCTATTTAATATTTTTGTTTTTGAATTGATGTTTTTAATATTTAGAGATTGTTTCGTATTATTCCAGTAAATTCAATGTTTAGTTAATTTATTAAGTTATTTCTTTGTTTTAACTGATTTCGAACACAATTGCATGTTGTTATCGAATAAATAAATTTAAAAAAAAAATAGATATTTTTGGGTATACCCGTCTTAAAGGGTGGTAAATAATGTTTTAGTTGATTCTCTTAATTTTACCACACGATTTCTCTCAGTTGAAATTAATCGGTTGTTTAGCCGCAAAAAGTAAAAATGGAGCTAGAAAAAGAAAAGAAACATTGTCAGGTTTCTCATTTATTTCAATATCGTTTGTTGAATTAGATGAATGGACGTTTCATGAAAATGTTTCAGAAGAGTTTTTTGTTTAATTTTGTAAAATATCTCTGAAGTTCGGTGACTGTCAATAAGGCTGCAAAGTCCCTGTTTCATCTACCATAATCTCCTTACGTCCGAGGGTGGAAATTGAGGAAAGTCGTAAAATAAAAAAAATGCACAAAAGGTAGCCATCTTTTTACGACTTTTGTTTTAAGGGTTATAAAAGAAAGTGTTCATTAGGAAAAGTGCGGTGTTTATTTGTTCTAAAAGTATTGTTTATGTTTTGTTTTATGTCTTTTATAATTGTTCTTTAGAGTGTACCTAAGTTTTTCCATCGTTTTGTGTAAATAACTGTATTTTTCTTGTGTTTTAAAAATCAAGTGCTAGTGGTTTCCACGTTCTTGTATCACTACAACATCGTTTACTATATTAAGTTACGACATTGCAGGTTGAATTACACGATAGTCAGAAAACTTAAGATGACTCTTTGCTTCAGAAGGCACGTCAAAGTCAAAGTCAAAATTATTTATTTCCATAGGATGTTATTACATCACGTTAATCGTCGGTCTCGGCAGCTATCGCAGTCGTTACACGAGCCATGTCAGTGGCCTTTGGCGGCTCTATAACACTGACACCAGGGTTTGAGAGGTCGGTTGTCGACCTTACAACCCACACGATGAAGAAGAAGAAGGATTTGTTAATGAACGTGCAAATAGAGTTTCACTTTGAAAAGGACGTGTTCAAGGCTCCTTGCTTAGAATGTGAGGAAAAGGTGGAGGCGGTATTATTAAAGAAACAATTAGTTGCAAAAGATTCAAGAGATTAATTTTATTTCGACATCAGTTTTTACAAAAACCATCTACGATAGAATTAGCTCTTGTCCATCAAAGAATATTTTCGTAAAAACTATGGTTAAAAAATATCGTTTTTGTAAAAATTGATGTCGAAATAAAAAGATTCAAGAGATTAATTTTTATAAAAACCATCTACGATAGAATCAGCAGAATATTTTCTTCTACTAAATAAACCCAACGATTCTAAAAGTATTTACAGCCAACAATAACCAACGAGGCTGAGACGCATAGGTATGATCACATACCTAACAGAATGTGACTTTCTAACTCTTTTTCTTTTTTGTATAGTGTCGATGCCTGTTCTATTCAACTATATTTAGTTCGCCCTACATTAAATCTGTAGTTACATTAAAAATTGTCCCAGTAACACAGTATCGTAACAATATATCACGGTAATGTACAATTTCACGGATATCGTAGCGACGTTTCTCCATATTTTAGTTTGCAATGGTGTTAGCCGTCCGAGATTATATCTTTTACTCGTGAAAAACGAGCGATGGACACGCAACATTAATTATTATTTTTTGTGTTTTTATTCCTTTGGTTTTTTACTCGCGCTTCAGGTGACAAAATAACTATGTGGCACAAAGACCTTTTAGTGCCAGAAATAAAACGAAAGATAATAAAAATACGCGAAAATTTTAAATAGTTTTAACTAATATTATAAAAGCGGCAACTAACTGACTGATAAAAACAAATCTAAAACTACTGGAAAGGTCTAGAAACACTAAAATTGTCACAATATGTAAACACATAAGGTCAACTAAAACAAGCAAACAAACAAACAAGGAGGGGGGGGGGGGTAAACATAAGGTCTAGAAACATGAAAAGAGCAAGCACTATTAATGGATTTTTCGACATCCCTCCCCCCTCGAAAAAGCAAAAAAAGGGCTTGAAGTTTGTTTAAAACCGTCGTTTTTATAATAAGGAGCTTGAAAATTGGACATAATATCTCGCACCTACTGGAAAAAGCTAAGACCACCGAGATGAAGTCGCGTGTGTGTATATATTATTATTTTTGTATTGTATGCAGTAAGTCAAGTACAGTGAACAGCTCATCAAGCTATACACCGGGGTATCTTGCGCGTTGGTAATACAGCCTAGCTTGCAACAAAAATGTATAGCTTGATGTGCTGTCTACTGTACTTAGTTAACTTCGTACACATCTTGTTCACGCCACCTTTATCATGCTTGAGCATCTATTTGGGACGCTATTTTAGAAGTGTCCTCGATATGACCGTGGACCTTTCTCCTTGGCCTTTCCCTTCCAATGCCCCCAATCTCCAGCCTCAAGGGTACGGTACCTACCTACCTTCATACGACGTGTTAGCTAGATAACTACTCTCACATAGCTAATTGTTCAGTCCTACAAAAATGCTTCTCAGTTTTCATACAAGCTGAATAACCCTTCTGGCTACGTACGAAACCGCTATAAACTAGTTTTTTTATAAACTAGAATTTGTCCGCGCCCGCTATATACTTTGAAAAGAAAAAAAAAAACTATTTTTAAAAGTTGCTGAACAAAAGTGTTTCAGTTTTATGGGCTGCCCTACCACCCTGAAGTAGGACGATCAAGCAATAGTATCGATCATGCTGGCCCAGTGCGGGTTGGTCGACTTCACACACAACCTTTGATTTTTTTTCCCAGGAAGGTCAGGTTTCCTCACGATGTTTTCCTTCACCATAAGAGCGTCGTCGAATATGTACATATTAATTCTATAGTGGACTTTGAACCTGCGTCTCTCGGACGGGAGGCAGCGGCCTTAACCATTACACCATCGACGCTTATCTAGCTAACACGTTGTATAATAAATAACATACGATTCTCCACGGTCAATTATATTTTAAGAAAGATATGTCATGTTCATACTGCACGCACAACATAATTCCGCGACAGATATACATACGTATCTAAACACACGCTATAAGTGCGACAGGAAATAGGCAAAGCGTGAGAGTGAAAGAGACAGCTATTTGTAATCAGTACTGCTGCGAATAGTTCGCTCCGTTATCGTTTGGAAACAAGTTGTGATTCATTAAAATTACAAATTATAGATTTATCTGTTTAAAATAAAAAAAAAATACACACTTATTTGTGATAATGACATCCCTTCATCTTTTTTTATCTTTTAGTCGTAATTTTGCATTTTCTAAACACACAGGCAGGCATTTTAACGCTTTTATAGTAGGTAGTCGACACGTGCGCTCACAGTGACAGGTCACAGCTCGACTGACTGCAGTGGTCACAATTAGGACCAATTCACGGCAAGCGTTTGGTGCGTTGATGCCGTATCTACCTCTGTATGTATATGTCGTGGCCATATCGTAGAATTGATCACATCATGAAATTTTCGATCATTTCATGAAATTTTCACTGTCCATTGGCCACATCATGATGTGCCTTGGCCAGATCAATGATAACAAATCGTTTGTCGATATGTTCAACTAAAACGCAGCTACTTCATGAAATGGTCAAGATTATTTGATCATATCGTAAAATTATTACATTTATTTCCGATAGAGGCGCTGCTGGAAGCACTTTGTTTATGTACCAACATGGCGGCTGCGTTATTTCTCGAAGTGAAAAAGTGAATTATTCGTTATTAAAATGAGGAAGAAAAAAAGAGTTATAATGAAAAAGTACTCTGAAAATGTCTGTCGCACTTAGAGAACAATAAGTACCAAACATAATTTAGATTGTTTTTAAATATTTCATGGACGCCCTATTTTCACGATATGGCCAATCGTGGACGACAAAATCGTGAAATGCACACGATTTAATGATCTGGTCAAATTTAGTTGGCCACATCATGAAATGCGACCATTTCATGAAATGATCGAAAATTTCATGATGTGGTCAATTCTACGATATGGCCACGACATATATAATATCATTGTCCACGGTGATCTATTTCGTTACGTGTTAGGAGAGTTGCCTGATACATGATTGATGTCCCGACACCGCGGACGTTTTAGTGTTGCGTTACCGAACAATAATCAGACAAGTTTGCTATACCAACCCACAAGCAAACCTAATCTATGATCAAGTAGGAGAATTAATTATGAACCTACATACAAGGTTCGTTAACAAAAAATAAAAGATTGAATTAAATTTTTAAAATCCCTAGATAACGGTGAGATGTTTTAACTTTTGAGATACTATCGGGTATAAAAGCTGGAACTGGGACGAAGCTTCACGTGCCGATCGATCCACGGAAAATGCTACAATAGGGGATCGGACTACTTTTTTTAATTTATAAATCCAAACTTCTTAGTTTCTGCTATCGAACACTAAAAGAATTATTGCTCTATCTTTAAAATTGACCGAGTTATAAAGGGAGGCTTGTACAAAAATTGGATAAAATAGGTATAAGAGGTACTGCACTGGAACTTTTCCGCAGCTATTTATCTGATAGACGTCAAAAAGTTAAATTAGATATCTACACCAGTGATGAAGCGGTTGTGTCATACGGCGTGCCTCAAGGGAGTGTCCTAGGGCCAACTTTATTTTTGATATATATAAATGACCTATGTGCCATGAATATAAAACATGCAAAAATATTCTCGTACGCCGATGACACTGCCGTTATATTCACTGGGAAAACCTGGAATGAGGTAAAAAACAGTGCTGAAATAGGATTGGAGCAAATCTCGCAGTGGCTAGGAAAAAACCTCCTTACTTTAAACACCAACAAAACAAATTATATTTGCTTCAGTATCTATGATAACTCGCAGCCATGTAATGATTTAAATTTAAAAATCCACATATGTAATGTCACCGCAAACAAAAAAAATTGTAATTGCCCTGTAATCAGCAAAGTGGCACAAACTAAGTACTTGGGGGTTTTAGTGGATCAGCGGTTATCTTGGTATCCTCACCTTGAAAATGTAACTAATAGAATGAGAAAATTAATATGGATTTTCAAGAGTCTGAGACACGTTGTGCCAAAACCTATTGCTGATTTACGAATATCTCAAAGAGATCTTATAAAAGAAATATACTCAGCATTAGTAAAACCCATATTGACCTATTGTATAACTGTCTGGGGTGGTGCGGCAAAAACACGATTCCTCGAGGTGGAGCGCGCTCAACGCAGTCTGATTAAGGTCATTTATTTTAAACCTATCAGATTCTCAACTGAAAGCCTCTACAATATATGTAAACTTCCCTCAGTAAGACAATTGTACATTACGCAAGTTATTCTTAAAAAGCATAAAGAATTGCCGCTTGACCCTGCAATCGCCAACAAAAGGAGGAAAGACATGGTTGTACCAGTTCCTAAAACCTATACCACCTTCGCTAGTAGGCAATATAATAAACGTTCTGCTATTCTATATAACATTATAAATAAAGAGCTTGAAATATATAATAAGTTGTATTATGAATGCAAAACTGTTATCCCAGAATGGCTAGAAGAAAAAAACTACAATGACTTAGAGGCACTTCTTGACGGTAATGGTATATGATACATTGTAGACCGACTGTTAACCACTTGTTAGTGAAGCTGCAGCGTAAGTTGCAGCTTCTGATCCCAAGACTATGTCGAAGGGCTACTCATATTATATAAGTAATTAATACATTATTAAAGTTATACTAGAAACACTATTATTATTTAAATCAAACAATACATATTATGTAATGCATAACTACATAACCTGTATTGCAGTCACGCACAATATTCACATGTATACATACATACTTCACACACACACATACACATACACACACTACAACACCATTTTACACATTCTCACTGCACTAAACTACACTACACATACACACATCTCATCACACTACATAAAGTACCCTTCATAGTATCATAGTGAGGCTAAATCTCGCTGTCGCACTCTAATTTCTTAATTTAAGTTCGTCCGTCTTATTCACCTTTAAAAGATTGAAAAGGGATAGGAGAAGGCCATTCTAATGTTGGAGCTGTCGGACATCGAGTTTGAACCTTATGGCCGCGTCGATTTCTTATCAACAAACATTAAAAATATTCTTATTACTTTTAATGTTTGTTGATATTCTTAAAAATTATTCTTAACACTAAAAACATGCGACTTAAAAATCTCTTAATCTGACAGCTATGCCTTTATTTTAGATTATCATTCATTCAAAATAATATCATTCTTTCATCTGAATTCATCTCCTCTCTTTCATTGGTCATAAAAGCAAAAGGATAGCTGGATTTTGAGATTGGGATTGGAGTGTGACTGTGTGAATCGGGGCCAGTATTTAAGTTGTAATAAATCCAAGTCATTATGTCATTATTGTTCTTCTTTTCTTATCTTTACTTCTTAACTTTTTTTGTTTGTATAATTATTTTCAACAACATCTTTATATTTAAATTTTTGGAAGAGCGGTGACTCCTGGCACAGGCTTTGTTAAGCTTAAAAGGAGCCACCAGTTTATTGTGAAAAATTGATTTGTGAACAAAATAAAGATTTTATTATTATTATTATTATTATTATTATTATTAAAGGTTTGAAATTCAAGATTACCCACTTGTGACGTCATTTGTTAGTAACGCCATATAATCTCCATACAAAAAAAAAACGTTTTTGAAAGAGACAGACATATTGAAACTTTAAAAAATCACTGTAAATTCGTTCTTCAACCGCGATTCTGTTTTTTTCTTCGCGAATCGTCTGCTACTAATCTATATTTTAAAAATAATTCATAAAATATGGTAAATTCATGAAATATGGTGAACAGTCCGGTCCCCTATTATAACCACGGAATATTGGTTTGTTTGTTAGTAAATGTGCCACAATTGAATCTTTTGTTTTTGCCGCTTATTTTGACCTTTCAGGAAAATATATAAATATATGTGTTTACATACATACATATCTATCTATCTATCTATATATATAAAAGAAAGTTGTGTTAGTTCCTTTGCTTATAACTCGAGAACGGCTAAACCGATTTGGACGATTTTGGGTTCGTTGCGATCGTCTCGGCCTAAAGTTAAATAATAAGCTTTAAAAAAAGGAAAAAGACCCCGCAATTGCGATTTACAAATTATAAAGAGTTGGATAACCCGCCATGGTCGAGCGCGCGGAGCCATTTTTACTTCAAACGCGTTGCTAGGAGATTCACAAAAAAGACCCCGCCTGCTATCAGAGTTTGTGAGTACCATTTTCAAATAAGAATTTATTTTTATTTTTGTCTTTGGCAATCAATTTGCCATCACGTCTGTCATAATTTATCAGTTTTATTTCAACATTTTGTCATAATTATTTTTGAATTATACATATATTTTTCTTTTAGATAAGTTTTGAAGATATTGAGCAGTTAGAGGAATCTTTATTACATTCCCACCATGAAGAAGACGCAGAGCGAGAGATTGACGATAATGAAACTGTGATTGATAGTAATAAATAACTGTGAGTGATAGTGATCTACCGCCAAGTAAAAAATGCCGCGACGCAGAAAATCTAATCATTCCCAACGGAGCCGTCAAGCAAATCGGCAACGTAACTACGCAAATCAACTCACTGAAGAAGAAAGTGAGAACGATCGAGAAAATCACCGCGTTAGAGCGGTTAGGTATCGTGCTTTTCAAACTCAAGAGCAAAGAGAGGCAGCCCGTGAAACAGCTCGGTTGGCGATGAGAAATCGTCGAGCTCAGCATACAGATGAACAACGAGGAACTCTTCGCCGCGGAAGAAATGTTTCAAGCGTTATTTTAACTCTAGCAGCGTTTCGATACGATTGCACAATAGATTACAGCTCGCATCCTTTGGTTCGCATTGGTCCAATGAATGATGTTTGTGAGCATTGTGGCGCATTGAAGTTTGCAGCAGAAACGCGTGGATTATGTTGCCTTAATGGCAAAGTGAAATTGCCAGTTTTGACTCCACCGCCTGAGCCATTGTATTCGTTGCTTCGTGGCGAAACACCAGAATCAAGGCATTTTCTAGCAAATGCACAAAAATACAATTGCTGTTTTCAAATGACTTCATTTGGGGCAAACATTATACAAGAACATGGATTCAATCCAACATTCAAGGTAATTTATGTTGAAGAGTAATAAATATACTTTTAATTTTATTTTTTCTATTTAATTACGCAATACAAAAAATCTTCTTCTCATTATGCTGGGTTATTTGCCTTAAGGCATTTTTACCAGAAAAAATATTTATACCTATACTTTAAAAGATAATACAATTAAATTTGTTGTTATGTCTTTGTATTCATTTTTAAAATATAACATGCTTACAATAAAAATGCTTTTGACTACAGATTCAAGGTCAGATTCACCATAGAATTGGATCATTGCAACCAGTTGAAGATGCTCAGCATAAATTCTTACAAATATACTTCATGGGCAATATGGAGGAACAACTTGATCGTCGCCAAGATATCAACACAGCAATGAAAAGAGAGATTCTTCATGATCTACAGCAACTACTTCATGAACATAATGCATTGATCGGGCTATTTAAAACTGCTTTAGAGCGCATGCCACGTGATGACTATAAAATTGTGATCAGAGCTGATAAACGACCAACTGGAACACACGAACGTACATATAATGCTCCAACAATAGATGAAGTTGCAATCTTGGTTGTTGGTGAAAACTTGGAATCACGTGATATCGTGCTTTCACGTCGCGATACTGGGCAGCTGCAACGAATACCTGAAACTCATCGGTCATATGATTCAATGCAATACCCGCTGATGTTTTGGCAAGGCGAAGATGGATATCACTTCAATATCAAGATGATTAATCCATTGAATGGTGACTATTAATATCATACTTTTTACTTGATCAATCACCACATACATTAGGCTTGATAATAAAAAAGTTTTACTTCTAAGATAATATTTTTTATGTTTATATTTCAGGTGAAGAAACTAATGGCCAACGTCATTCACGCGACTATACTGAAAGGGAAATTCAAAGGAGAAGAAGTCCTCATTCCAAGGATTCCAATGATTCCAACAGAAATGACCTTTGAGTTTAAACGTATTCAGTTTCCGATTCGTCTAGCATTCGCAATGACGATAAATAAATCACAAGGACAATCCTTGACCATTTGTGGCTTAAATTTAGAACATCCATGTTTCTCACATGGTCAATTGTACGTGGCATGTTCACGTGTTGGCAAACCGTCAGCCTTATTTGTGCTTGCGCCCGAAAAAAAAACAAAAAATGTAGTATATAATAAGGTACTTTACTGATATAAATGATTATACATCTAATAATATTCGTGTATTTTCTAATTACCTTGATTGAAACCAAAAATCAATTTTAGCTAAGTAAGGCCGCGTCCGGACTGGTCTCGCGACGGCGATTTCAGTACATTTGCGCAACGTGACGCGACGAAAATGTACTGAGAACGCCGTCGCGCGGCCAGTGCGGCCGCGGCCCAAAAGCTTTCAGGCGGTACAAAGTTCGCCGGGTCAGCTAGT